>CM026403.1:18814955-18832455 GCA_014843695.1 Archivesica marissinica | reverse complement strand
CCACTCAGATCAAATATTTAAATGTAACTGTCTGTATTGGATCAGTTCTAATATTTAACACACATCAACATTATATGCATGCGCATGGTCATGAACAATTACATATTCCAAAACAGACTCCTTAGTGTATGAATTCTTGCCGAAACGAAATGCAAAAAGAACATATAACACTAGGATTAGGAAGACGGTAAGCATATGTTCTATTATATGCTATCTTTCCGCATATGAAAGAGAGAAACAAGGCAATATCTTAGTCTATACTAATTTAGTTTAGCTCGATTGCGAAGCAAGTTATTACAACTTATATTAATCACTCTCGAGACCCCATTCCTGATGGAATCCACCGCCACGAGGAAGAGAGAAGAGGCAACGTGGAATTTAAATGCCTTGCCTAAGGGCACACTCGTAACGGCTCCAGCGGGGCTCGAACTCCAGACCTTTCGCACATGAAGCGAACGCGCTTGCACTGCGCTATCACGACTTCCACAATGACAAGGACATAACTACTGTTGTACACTATATGTTGTACACTATATGATGTTGCAGAATGATGGATACTCCATTAATGTTTCATAGCTGTTCACAGTATTATTTAGTTCTCAAAACATTTGATACAATATGTCAATAACAAGACAAAGACTTGTGTCATCCTCATCAGCTTTATAATAGCTGGGACCTGCTAACAGGTGAAACAACTGATCCTGTGGGCTGACACGCATAACGAGATCAATTATATGTATACCACATTTTTTGTTTTTTAAAAAGTTATTTATTTTACAACGATTGCGAAGCAAGTTTTAACAACTTATATTGATCACTCTCGCGTGAATGAAAGCGTAAATATGGTCATTCGTGTGGGAACCGGAGTACCTGGAGAAAACCCACCTGTCCGATCTGGCGACCACCGTACCATCTCACATACTTCCCGGTCCGAGGATTGAACCGGGGTTGCATTGGTGAGAAGCGAGCGCGCTAACCACTGCGCTAATCGGACAGTACGAGGATCGAACCGGGGTTGCATTGGTGAGAAGCGAGCGCGCTAACCACTGCACTAATCGGACAGACATTTGTTAATGATATGACTCCATAATATCTGTCTCACGTTAATGTTAAATGTACAAAAATGTTCAATATCGGTTGTAATGTCATCTGATAATGAAGAACACAGTAAATACATTCTACAACACTTTTATGGGAAACACATTTCCCAAGAATTTGTAAAGCATTACAACATCGTTTATGTTTGTCTGGTCGTGCTTTTGATAGTAGCAATTCGGTGGTGATCAATCACATTCAGCGATGTCTTAGCCGATCAATCACATTCGGCGATGTCTTAGCCGATCAATCACATTCGGCGATGTATTAGCCGATCAATCACATTCGGCGATGTATTAGCCGACCAATCACATTCGGTGGTGTCTTAGTCGATCAATCACATTCGGCGATGTATTAGCCGACCAATCACATTCGGTGGTGTCTTAGCCGAGCAATCACATTCAGCGATGTCTTAGCCGATCAATCACATTCGGCGATGCATTAGCCGATCAATCACATGTGGGGGTGTCTTAGCCGATAAATCACATTCACCGGGTGCATTAGCCGACAAATGACATTCGATTGTGTAACAACCGACCAATCACATTCGGGGGTGGATTAGTCGATCAATCACATTCACGGGGTGGATTAGCCGATCAATCACATCCACGGGGGTGTATTAGCCGATCAATCACATTCGGGGGTGCATTAGTCGATCAATCACATTCGGGGATGTATTAGCCGATTAATCACATTCACGTGGTGCATTAGTCGATCAATCACATTCACGTGGTGCATTAGTCGATCAATCACATTCACGTGGTGCATTAGTCGATCAATCACAATCGGGCATGTATTAACCGATCAATCACATCCATGGGGGTAATAGCCGATCAATCACATCCACGGGGTTAATAGCTTGGGCAACATCATTTTATTTATAAATTGATTATGAGAGAAAGTGTAATAATCGATGGCCAGATTTCTGGCACCTGACAAACTATGTTACAGCATTCCATTACTGTAATGGTGATACTAAACTTTACACATGGAAGACGTTGGTTACACGGACAAACTTTACACATGGAAGACGTTGGTTACACGGAAAAACTTTACACATGGAAGACGTGGGTTACACGGACAAACTTTACACATGGAAGACGTTGGTTACACGAAAAAACTTTACACATGGAAGACGTGGGTTACACGGACAAACTTTACACATGGAAGACGTTGGTTACACGGACAAACTTTACACATGGAAGACGTGGGTTACACGGAAAAACTTTACACATGGAAGACGTTGGTTACATGTACAAACTTTACACATGGAAGACGTTGGTTACATGGACAAACTTTACACATGGAAGACGTTGGTTACATGTACAAACTTTACACATGGAAGACGTTGGTTACACGGACAAACTTTACACATGGAAGACGTGGGTTGCACGGACAAACTTTACACATGGAAGACGTGGGTTATGTGGACAAACTTTACACATGGAAGACGTGGGTTACACGGACAAACTTTACACATGGAAGACGTGGGTTGCACGGACAAACTTTACACATGGAAGACGTGGGTTATGTGGACAAACTTTACACATGGAAGACGTTGGTTACATGGACACACTTTACACATGGAGGACGTGGGTTACATGTACAAACTTTACACATGGAAGACGTGGGTTTACACGGACAACCGTTACACATGGAAGACGTTGGTTACATGTACAAACTTTACACATGGAAGACGTTGGTTACATGGACAAACTTTACACATGGAAGACGTTGGTTACATGTACAAACTTTACACATGGAAGACGTTGGTTATATGGACAAACTTTACACATGGAAGACGTGGGTTATATGGACACACTTTACACATGGAAGACGTTGGTTACACGGACAAACTTTACACATGGAAGACGTTGGTTACACGGACAAACTTTACACATGGAAGACGTTGGTTACACGGACAAACTTTACACATGGAAGACGTTGGTTACAAGGACAAACTTTACACATGGAAGACGTTGGTTACATGGACAAACTTTACACATGGAAGACGTTGGTTACACGGACAAACTTTACACATGGAAGACGTTGGTTACACGGACAAACTTTACACATGGAAGACGTTGGTTACATGTACAAACTTTACACATGGAAGACGTTGGTTACAAGGACAAACTTTACACATGGAAGACGTTGGTTACAAGGACAAACTTTACACATGGAAGACGTTGGTTACACAGACACCGTTACACATGGATGACGTTGGTTACAAGGACAAACTTTACACATGGAAGACTTTGGTTACAAGGACAAACTTTACACATGGAAGACGTTGGTTACACGGATACACTTTACACATGGAAGACGTTGGTTACATGGACAAACTTTACACATGGAAGACGTTGGTTACACGGATACACTTTACACATGGAAGACGTTGGTTACATGTACAAACTTTACACATGGAAGACGTTGGTTACACGGACAAACTTTACACATGGAAGACGTTGGTTACATGGACAAACTTTACACATGGAAGACGTTGGTTACACGGACAAACTTTACACATGGAAGACGTTGGTTACATGGACAAACTTTACACATGGAAGACGTTGGTTACATGGACAAACTTTACACATGGAAGACGTTGGTTACACGGACAAACTTTACACATGGAAGACGTTGGTTACACGGACAAACTTTACACATGGAAGACGTTGGTTACATGGACAAACTTTACACATGGAAGACGTTGGTTACATGTACAAACTTTACACATGGAAGACGTTGGTTACACGGATACACTTTACACATTGAAGACGTGGGTTACACGGACAAACTTTACACATGGAAGACGTTGGTTTTATGGACAAACTTTACACATGGAAGACGTTGGTTACACGGATACACTTTACACATGGAAGACGTGGGTTACACGGACAAACTTTACACATGGAATACGTTGGTTACATGTACAAACTTTACACATGGAAGACGTTGGTTACACGGACAAACTTTACATATGGAAGACGTTGGTTACACGGACAAACTTTACACATGGAAGACGTGGGTTATGTGGACAAACTTTACACATGGAAGACGTGGGTTATGTGGACAAACTTTACACATGGAAGACGTTGGTTACACGGACAAACTTTACACATGGAAGACGTTGGTTATATGGACAAACTTTACACATGGAAGACGTTGGTTACAAGGACAAACTTTACACATGGAAGACGTTGGTTACATGTACAAACTTTACACATGGAAGACGTTGGTTACACGGACAAACTTTACACATGGAAGACGTGGGTTATGTGGACAAACTTTACACATGGAAGACGTGGGTTATGTGGACAAACTTTACACATGGAAGACGTTGGTTACACGGACAAACTGTACACATGGAAGACGTTGGTTATATGGACAAACTTTACACATGGAAGACGTTGGTTACATGGACAAACTTTACACATGGAAGACGTTGGTTATATGTACAAACTTTACACAAGGAAGACGTTGGTTATATGGACAAACTTTACACATGGAAGACGTTGGTTACATGTACAAACTTTACACATGGAAGACGTTGGTTACACGCACAAACTTTACACATGGAAGACGTTGGTTACACGGACAAACTTTACACATGGAAGACGTGGGTTATGTGGACAAACTTTACACATGGATGACGTTGGTTACACGGACAAACTTTACACATGGAAGACGTGGGTTATGTGGAAAAACTTTACACATGGAAGACGTTGGTTACACGGACAAACTTTACACATGGAAGACGTTGGTTACATGGACAAACTTTACACATGGAAGACGTTGGTTACACTGACAAACTTTACACATGGAAGACGTTGGTTACATGGACAAACTTTACACATGGAAGACGTTGGTTACACGGACAAACTTTACACATGGAAGATGTGGGTTATGTGGACAAACTTTACACATGGAAGACGTGGGTTATGTGGACAAACTTTACACATTGAAGACGTTGGTTACACGGACAAACTGTACACATGGAAGACGTTGGTTACACGGACAAACTTTACACATGGAAGACGTGGGTTATGTGGAAAACTTACACATGGAAGACGTTGGTTACACGGACAAACTTTACACATGGAAGACGTTGGTTACATGGACAAACTTTACACATGGAAGACGTTGTTACACGGACAAACTTTACACATGGAAGACGTTGGTTATATGTACAAACTTTACACATGGAAGACGTTGGTTACACGGACAAACTTTACACATGGAAGACGTGGGTTATGTGGACAAACTTTACACATGGAAGACGTTGGTTACACGGACAAACTTTACACATGGAGGACGTTGGTTATATGGACAAACTTTACACATGGAAGACGATGGTTACACGGACAAACTTTACACACTGAAGACGTTGGTTTTATGGACAAACTTTACACATGGAAGACGTTGGTTACATGGACAAACTTGATACATGGAAGGAAGACGTTGGTTATATGTACAAACTTTACACACGGAAGACGTTGGTTATACGGACAAACTTTACACATGGAAGACGTGGGTTACACGGACAAACTTTACACATGGAAGACCTTGGTTACATGTACAAACTATACACAAGGAAGACGTTGGTTACACGGACAAACTTTATACAAGGAAGACGTTGGTTATATGGACAAACTTTACACATGGAAGACGTTGGTTACATGGACAAACTTTACACATGGAAGACGTTGGTTATATGTACAAACTTTAAACAAGGAAGACGTTGGTTATATGGACAAACTTTACACATGGAAGACGTTGGTTACATGTACAAACTTTACACATGGAAGACGTTGGTTACACGCACAAACTTTACACATGGAAGACGTTGGTTACACGGACAAACTTTACACATGGAAGACGTGGGTTATGTGGACAAACTTTACACATGGATGACGTTGGTTACACAGACAAACTTTACACATGGAAGACGTGTGTTATGTGGAAAAACTTTACACATGGAAGACGTTGGTTACATGGACAAACTTTACACATGGAAGACGTTGGTTACATGGACAAACTTTACACATGGAAGACGTTGGTTACACGGACAAACTTTACACATGGAAGACGTGGGTTATGTGGACAAACTTTACACATGGAAGACGTTGGTTACACGGACAAACTGTACACATGGAAGACGTTGGTTATATGGACAAACTTTACACATGGAAGACGTTGGTTACATGGACAAACTTTACACATGGAAGACGTTGGTTATATGTACAAACTTTACACAAGGAAGACGTTGGTTATATGGACAAACTTTACACATGGAAGACGTTGGTTACATGTACAAACTTTACACATGGAAGACGTTGGTTACACGCACAAACTTTACACATGGAAGACGTTGGTTACACGGACAAACTTTACACATGGAAGACGTGGGTTATGTGGACAAACTTTACACATGGATGACGTTGGTTACACGGACAAACTTTACACATGGAAGACGTGGGTTATGTGGAAAAACTTTACACATGGAAGACGTTGGTTACACGGACAAACTTTACACATGGAAGACGTTGGTTACATGGACAAACTTTACACATGGAAGACGTTGGTTACACGGACAAACTTTACACATGGAAGACGTTGGTTACATGTACAAACTTTACACATGGAAGACGTTGGTTACACGGACAAACTTTACACATGGAAGACGTGGGTTATGTGGACAAACTTTACACATGGAAGACGTTGGTTACACGGACAAACTTTACACATGGAGGACGTTGGTTATATGGACAAACTTTACACATGGAAGACGATGGTTACACGGACAAACTTTACACACTGAAGACGTTGGTTTTATGGACAAACTTTACACATGGAAGACGTTGGTTACATGGACAAACTTGATACATGGAAGACGAAGACGTTGGTTATATGTACAAACTTTACACACGGAAGACGTTGGTTATACGGACAAACTTTACACATGGAAGACGTGGGTTACACGGACAAACTTTACACATGGAAGACCTTGGTTACATGTACAAACTATACACAAGGAAGACGTTGGTTACACGGACAAACTTTATACAAGGAAGACGTTGGTTATATGGACAAACTTTACACATGGAAGACGTTGGTTACATGGACAAACTTTACACATGGAAGACGTTGGTTATATGTACAAACTTTAAACAAGGAAGACGTTGGTTATATGGACAAACTTTACACATGGAAGACGTTGGTTACATGTACAAACTTTACACATGGAAGACGTTGGTTACACGCACAAACTTTACACATGGAAGACGTTGGTTACACGGACAAACTTTACACATGGAAGACGTGGGTTATGTGGACAAACTTTACACATGGATGACGTTGGTTACACAGACAAACTTTACACATGGAAGACGTGTGTTATGTGGAAAAACTTTACACATGGAAGACGTTGGTTACACGGACAAACTTTACACATGGAAGACGTTGGTTACATGGTCAAACTTTACACATGGAAGACGTTGGTTACACGGACAAACTTTACACATGGAAGACGTTGGTTACATGGACAAACTTTACACATGGAAGACGTTGGTTACACGGAAAACTTTACACATGGAAGACGTGGGTTATGTGGACAAACTTTACACATGGAAGACGTGGGTTATGTGGACAAACTTTACACATGGAAGACGTTGGTTACACGGACAAACTTTACACATGGAAGACGTTGGTTATATGGACAAACTTTACACATGGAAGACGTTGGTTACATGGACAAACTTTACACATGGAAGACGTTGGTTATATGTACAAACTTTACACATGGAAGACGTTGGTTACATGGACAAACTTTACACATGGAAGACGTTGGTTACATGTACAAACTTTACACATGGAAGACGTTGGTTACACGGACAAACTTTACACATGGAAGACGTGGGTTACACGGACAAACTTTACACATGGAAGACCTTGGTTACATGTACAAACTTTACACAAGGAAGACGTTGGTTATATGGACAAACTTTACACATGGAAGACGTTGGTTACATGTACAAACTTTACACATGGAAGACGTTGGTTATATGGACAAACTTTACACATGGAAGACGTTGGTTATATGGACAAACTTTACACATGGAAGACGTGGGTTACACGGACAAACTTTACACATGGAAGACGTTGGTTACACGGACAAACTTTACACATGGAAGACGTTGGTTACACGGACAAACTTTACACATGGAAGACGTTGGTTACACGGACAAACTTTACACATGGAAGACGTGGGTTACCTGTACAAACTTTACACATGGAAGACGTGGGTTACACGGACAACTGTTACACATGGAAGACGTTGGTTACATGTACAAACTTTACACATGGAAGACGTGGGTTACACGGACAACTTTACACATGGAAGACGTTGGTTACATGTACAAACTTTACACATGGAAGACGTTGGTTACACGGACAACCGTTAAACATGGAAGACGTTGGTTACACGGATACACTTTACACATGGAAGACGTTGGTTACATGTACAAACTTTACACATGGAAGACGTTGGTTACACGGACAAACTTTACACATGGAAGACGTTGGTTACAAGGACAAACTTTACACATGGAAGACGTTGGTTACATGGACAAACTTTACACATGGAAGACGTTGGTTACACGGACAAACTTTACACATGGAAGACGTTGGTTACACGGACAAACTTTACACATGGAAGACGTTGGTTATATGGACAAACTTTACACATGGAAGACGTTGGTTACATGGACAAACTTTACACATGGAAGACGTTGGTTACACGGACAAACTTTACACATGGAAGACGTTGGTTATATGGACAAACTTTACACATGGAAGACGTTGGTTACACGGATACAATTTACACATGGAAGACGTGGGTTACACGGACAAACTTTACACATGGAAGACGTTGGTTACATGGACAAACTTTACACATGGAAGACGTTGGTTACACGGACAAACTTTACACATGGAAGACGTTGGTTACATGGACAAACTTTACACATGGAAGACGTTGGTTACACGGACAAACTTTACACATGGAAGACGTTGGTTACACGGACAAACTTTACACATGGAAGACGTTGGTTACACGGACAAACTTTACACATGGAAGACGTTGGTTACACGGACAAACTTTACACATGGAAGACGTTGGTTACACGGACAAACTTTACACATGGAAGACGTTGGTTACATGGACAAACTTTACACATGGAAGACGTTGGTTACATGGACAAACTTTACACATGGAAGACGTTGGTTACACGGACAAACTTTACACATGGAAGACGTGGGTTACATGGACAAACTTTACACATGGAAGACGTTGGTTACATGGACAAACTTTACACATGGAAGACGTTGGTTACACGGACAAACTTTACACATGGAAGACGTTGGTTACATGGACAAACTTTACACATGGAAGACGTTGGTTACATGTACAAACTTTACACATGGAAGACGTTGGTTACACGGACAAACTTTACACATGGAAGACGTTGGTTACACGGACAAACTTTACACATGGAAGACGTGGTTACATGGACAAACTTTACACATGGAAGACGTTGGTTACACGGACAAACTTTACACATGGAAGACGTGGGTTATATGGACAAACTTTACACATGGAAGACGTTGGTTACACGGACAAACTTTACACATGGAAGACGTGGGTTATATGGACAAACTTTACACATGGAAGACGTTGGTTACACGGACAAACTTTACACATGGAAGACGTTGGTTACACGGACAAACTTTACACATGGAAGACGTGGGTTACATGGACAAACTTTACACATGGAAGACGTTGGTTACACGGACACACTTTACACATGGAAGACGTTGGTTATATGGACAAACTTTACACATGGAAGACGTTGGTTACATGGACAAACTTTACACATGGAAGACGTTGGTTATATGTACAAACTTTACACAAGGAAGACGTTGGTTATATGGACAAACTTTACACATGGAAGACGTTGGTTACATGTACAAACTTTACACATGGAAGACGTTGGTTATACGGACAAACTTTACACATGGAAGACGTTGGTTACATGTACAAACTTTACACATGGAAGACGTTGGTTACACGGACAAACTTTACACAAGGAAGACGTGGGTTACACGGACAAACTTTACACATGGAATACGTTGGTTACACGGACAAACTTTACACATGGAAGACGTTGGTTACACGGACAAACTTTACACATGGAAGACGTTGGTTACACGGACAAACTTTACACATGGAAGACGTGGGTTACATGTACAAACTTTACACATGGAAGACGTTGTTTACACGGACAAACGTTACACATGGAAGACGTTGGTTACACGGACAAACTTTACACATGGAAGACGTTGGTTACACGGACAAACTTTACACATGGAAGACGTGGGTTACACGGACAAACTTTACACATGGAAGACGTTGGTTACATGGACAAACTTTACACATGGAAGACGTTGGTTACACGGACAAACTTTACACATGGAAGACGTTGGTTACACGGACAAACTTTACACATGGAAGACGTGGGTTACACGGACAAACTTTACACATGGAAGACGTTGGTTACACGGACAAACTTTACACATGGAAGACGTTGGTTACACGGACAAACTTTACACATGGAAGACGTTGGTTACATGGACAAACTTTACACATGGAAGACGTTGGTTACATGGACAAACTTTACACATGGAAGACGTTGGTTACACGGACAAACTTTACACATGGAAGACGTGGGTTACACGGACAAACTTTACACATGGAAGACGTTGGTTACATGGACAAACTTTACACATGGAAGACGTTGGTTACACGGACAAACTTTACACATGGAAGACGTTGGTTACATGGACAAACTTTACACATGGAAGACGTTGGTTACATGGACAAACTTTACACATGGAAGACGTTGGTTACACGGACACACTTTACACAGGAAGACGTTGGTTACATGTACAAACTTTACACATGGAAGACGTTGGTTACATGGACAAACTTTACACATGGAAGACGTTGGTTACACGGACAAACTTTACACATGGAAGACGTTGGTTACATGGACAAACTTTACACATGGAAGACGTTGGTTACAAGGACAAACTTTACACATGGAAGACGTTGGTTACACGGACAAACTTTACACATGGAAGACGTTGGTTACAAGGACAAACTTTACACATGGAAGACGTTGGTTACAAGGACAAACTTTACACATGGAAGACGTTGGTTACACGGACAAACTTTACACATGGAAGACGTTGGTTACACGGATAAACTTTACACATGGAAGACGTTGGTTACATGGACAAACTTTACACATGGAAGACGTTGGTTACACGGATACACTTTACACATGGAAGACGTTGGTTACATGGACAAACTTTACACATGGAAGACGTTGGTTACACGGACAAACTTTACACATGGAAGACGTTGGTTACAAGGACAAACTTTACACATGGAAGACGTTGGTTACATGGACAAACTTTACACATGGAAGACGTTGGTTACACGGACAAACTTTACACATGGAAGACGTTGGTTACATGGACAAACTTTACACATGGAAGACGTTGGTTACACGGACAAACTTTACACATGGAAGACGTTGGTTACACGGATACAATTTACACATGGAAGACGTTGGTTACACGGACAAACTTTACACATGGAAGACGTTGGTTATATGTACAAACTTTACACATGGAAGACGTTGGTTACATGGACAAACTTTACACATGGAAGACGTTGGTTACACGGACAACTTCATGGAGACGTGGTTAGACAAACTTTACACATGGAAGACGTTGGTTACACGGACACACTTTACACATGGAAGACGTGGGTTACACGGACAAACTTTACACATGGAAGACGTTGGTTACATGTACAAACTTTACACATGGAAGACGTTGGTTACACGGACAAACTTTACACATGGAAGACGTTGGTTACACGGACAAACTTTACACATGGAAGACGTTGGTTACACGGACAAACTTTACACATGGAAGACGTGGGTTACATGGACAAACTTTACACATGGAAGACGTGGGTTACACGGACAAACTTTACACATGGAAGACGTTGGTTACACGGACAAACTTTACACATGGAAGACGTTGGTTATATGGACAAACTTTACACATGGAAGACGTTGGTTACATGGACAAACTTTACACATGGAAGACGTTGGTTACATGGACAAACTTTACACATGGAAGACGTTGGTTACATGGACAAACTTTACACATGGAAGACGTTGGTTACACGGACAAACTTTACACATGGAAGACGTTGGTTACATGGACAAACTTTACACATGGAAGACGTTGGTTACACGGACAAACTTTACACATGGAAGACGTTGGTTACACGGACAAACTTTACACATGGAAGACGTTGGTTACATGGACAAACTTTACACATGGAAGACGTTGGTTACACGGACAAACTTTACACATGGAAGACGTGGGTTACACGGACAAACTTTACACATGGAAGACGTGGGTTACACGGACAAACTTTACACATGGAAGACGTTGGTTACACGGACAAACTTTACACATGGAAGACGTTGGTTACACGGACAAACTTTACACATGGAAGACGTTGTTTACACGGACAACCGTTACACATGGAAGACGTTGGTTACACGGACAAACTTTACACATGGAAGACGTTGGTTACAAGGACAAACTTTACACATGGAAGACGTTGGTTACGAGGACAAACTTTACACATGGAAGACGTTGGTTACACGGACAAACTTTACACATGGAAGACGTTGGTTACACGGACAAACTTTACACATGGAAGACGTGGGTTACATGGACAAACTTTACACATGGAAGACGTGGGTTACATGGACAAACTTTACACATGGAAGACGTTGGTTACATGTACAAACTTTACACATGGAAGACGTTGGTTACAAGGACAAACTTTACACATGGAAGACGTTGGTTACACGGACAACCTTTACACATGGAAGACGTTGGTTACAAGGACAAACTTTACACATGGAAGACGTTGGTTACACGGACACACTTTACACATGGAAGACGTTGGTTACATGGACAAACTTTACACATGGAAGACGTTGGTTACACGGACAAACTTTACACATGGAAGACGTTGGTTACAAGGACAAACTTTACACATGGAAGACGTTGGTTACATGGACAAACTTTACACATGGAAGACGTTGGTTACATGGACAAACTTTACACATGGAAGACGTGGGTTACACGGACAAACTTTACACATGGAAGACGTGGGTTACACGGACAAACTTTACACATGGAAGACGTTGGTTACATGGACAAACTTTACACATGGAAGACGTTGGTTACATGGACAAACTTTACACATGGAAGACGTGGGTTACACGGACACACTTTACACATGGAAGACGTTGGTTACATGGACAAACTTTACACATGGAAGACGTTGGTTACACGGACAAACTTTACACATGGAAGACGTTGGTTACACGGACAAACTTTACACATGGAAGACGTTGGTTACACGGACAAACTTTACACATGGAAGACGTTGGTTACATGGACAAACTTTACACATGGAAGACGTTGGTTACACGGACAAACTTTACACATGGAAGACGTGGTAAACCGTACACATGGAAGACGTTGGTTACATGGACAAACTTTACACATGGAAGACGTTGGTTACACGGACAAACTTTACACATGGAAGACGTTGGTTACATGGACAAACTTTACACATGGAAGACGTTGGTTACACGGACAAACTTTACACATGGAAGACGTTGGTTACACGGACAAACTTTACACATGGAAGACGTTGGTTACACGGACAAACTTTACACATGGAAGACGTTGGTTACATGGACAAACTTTACACATGGAAGACGTTGGTTACAAGGACAAACTTTACACATGGAAGACGTTGGTTACACGGACAAACTTTACACATGGAAGACGTTGGTTACAAGGACAAACTTTACACATGGAAGACGTTGGTTACAAGGACAAACTTTACACATGGAAGACGTTGGTTACACGGACAACCGTTACACATGGAAGACGTTGGTTACAAGGATAAACTTTACACATGGAAGACGTTGGTTACAAGGACAAACTTTACACATGGAAGACGTTGGTTACACGGACACACTTTACACATGGAAGACGTGGGTTACATGGACAAACTTTACACATGGAAGACGTTGGTTACACGGACAAACTTTACACATGGAAGACGTTGGTTACACGGACAAACTTTACACATGGAAGACGTTGGTTACACGGACAAACTTTACACATGGAAGACGTGGGTTACACGGACAAACTTTACACATGGAAGACGTTGGTTACACGGACAAACTTTACACATGGAAGACGTTGGTTATATGGACAAACTTTACACATGGAAGACGTTGGTTACATGGACAAACTTTACACATGGAAGACGTTGGTTACACGGACAAACTTTACACATGGAAGACGTGGGTTACATGGACAAACTTTACACATGGAAGACGTGGGTTACACGGACAAACTTTACACATGGAAGACGTTGGTTACATGGACAAACTTTACACATGGAAGACGTTGGTTACACGGACAAACTTTACACATGGAAGACGTTGGTTACATGGACAAACTTTACACATGGAAGACGTGGGTTACATGGACAAACTTTACACATGGAAGACGTTGGTTACATGTACAAACTTTACACATGGAAGACGTTGGTTACAAGGACAAACTTTACACATGGAAGACGTTGGTTACACGGACAAACTTTACACATGGAAGACGTTGGTTACAAGGACAAACTTTACACATGGAAGACGTTGGTTACACGGACAAACTTTACACATGGAAGACGTTGGTTACATGGACAAACTTTACACATGGAAGACGTTGGTTACAAGGACAAACTTTACACATGGAAGACGTTGGTTACATGGACAAACTTTACACATGGAAGACGTTGGTTACACGGACAAACTTTACACATGGAAGACGTTGGTTACACGGACAAACTTTACACATGGAAGACGTTGGTTACATGGACAAACTTTACACATGGAAGACGTGGGTTACACGGACAAACTTTACACATGGAAGACGTGGGTTACACGGACAAACTTTACACATGGAAGACGTTGGTTACATGGACAAACTTTACACATGGAAGACGTTGGTTACATGGACAAACTTTACACATGGAAGACGTGGGTTACACGGACAAACTTTACACATGGAAGACGTTGGTTACATGGACAAACTTTACACATGGAAGACGTTGGTTACACGGACAAACTTTACACATGGAAGACGTGGGTTACACGGACAAACTTTACACATGGAAGACGTTGGTTACACGGACAAACTTTACACATGGAAGACGTTGGTTACATGGACAAACTTTACACATGGAAGACGTTGGTTACACGGACAAACTTTACACATGGAAGACGTTGGTTACACGGACAACCGTTACACATGGAAGACGTTGGTTACATGGACAAACTTTACACATGGAAGACGTTGGTTACACGGACAAACTTTACACATGGAAGACGTTGGTTACATGGACAAACTTTACACATGGAAGACGTTGGTTACACGGACAAACTTTACACATGGAAGACGTTGGTTACACGGACAAACTTTACACATGGAAGACGTTGGTTACACGGACAAACTTTACACATGGAAGACGTTGGTTACATGGACAAACTTTACACATGGAAGACGTTGGTTACATGGACAAACTTTACACATGGAAGACGTTGGTTACACGGACAAACTTTACACATGGAAGACGTTGGTTACAAGGACAAACTTTACACATGGAAGACGTTGGTTACAAGGACAAACTTTACACATGGAAGACGTTGGTTACACGGACAACCGTTACACATGGAAGACGTTGGTTACAAGGACAAACTTTACACATGGAAGACGTTGGTTACAAGGACAAACTTTACACATGGAAGACGTTGGTTACACGGATACACTTTACACATGGAAGACGTGGGTTACATGGACAAACTTTACACATGGAAGACGTTGGTTACACGGACACACTTTACACATGGAAGACGTTGGTTACACGGACAAACTTTACACATGGAAGACGTTGGTTACACGGACAAACTTTACACATGGAAGACGTGGGTTACACGGACAAACTTTACACATGGAAGACGTTGGTTACACGGACAAACTTTACACATGGAAGACGTTGGTTATATGGACAAACTTTACACATGGAAGACGTTGGTTACATGGACAAACTTTACACATGGAAGACGTTGGTTACACGGACAAACTTTACACATGGAAGACGTGGGTTACATGTACAAACTTTACACATGGAAGACGTGGGTTACACGGACAACCTTTACACATGGAAGACGTTGGTTACATGTACAAACTTTACACATGGAAGACGTTGGTTACATGGACAAACTTTACACATGGAAGACGTTGTTTACACGGACAACCTTTACACATGGAAGACGTTGGTTACACGGACAAACTTTACACATGGAAGACGTTGGTTACGAGGACAAACTTTACACATGGAAGACGTTGGTTACAAGGACAAACTTTACACATGGAAGACGTTGGTTACACGGACAAACTTTACACATGGAAGACGTTGGTTACAAGGACAAACTTTACACATGGAAGACGTTGGTTACAAGGACAAACTTTACACATGGAAGACGTTGGTTACACGGACAAACTTTACACATGGAAGACGTTGGTTACAAGGACAAACTTTACACATGGAAGACGTTGGTTACAAGGACAAACTTTACACATGGAAGACGTTGGTTACACGGACAAACTTTACACATGGAAGACGTGGGTTACATGGACAAACTTTACACATGGAAGACGTTGGTTACACGGACACACTTTACACATGGAAGACGTTGGTTACACGGACAAACTTTACACATGGAAGACGTTGGTTACACGGACAAACTTTACACATGGAAGACGTGGGTTACACGGACAAACTTTACACATGGAAGACGTTGGTTACACGGACAAACTTTACACATGGAAGACGTTGGTTATATGGACAAACTTTACACATGGAAGACGTTGGTTACACGGACAAACTTTACACATGGAAGACGTGGGTTACATGTACAAACTTTACACATGGAAGACGTGGGTTACACGGACAACCGTTACACATGGAAGACGTTGGTTACATGGACAAACTTTACACATGGAAGACGTTGGTTACATGGACAAACTTTACACATGGAAGACGTTGGTTACACGGACAACCTTTACACATGGAAGACGTTGGTTACACGGACAAACTTTACAC
>CM026403.1:18769225-18813955 GCA_014843695.1 Archivesica marissinica | reverse complement strand
TCGGTGCGGTGATTGAGTCGGGGTCCGTGTGGTGATTGGGTCGAGGTCCGTGTGGTGATTGGGTCGGGGTCCGTGTGGTGATTGGGTCGGAGTCCGTGTGGTGATTGGGTGAGCGTTGGTGCGGTGATTGGATGGGCGTCGGTGCGGTGATTGGATGAGCGTCGGTGCGGTGATTGGGTAAGCGTCGGTGCGGTGATTGGGTAAGCGTCGGTGCGGTGATTGGGTAAGCGTCGGTGCGGTGATTGGATGGGATCGATGCGATGATTGGGATTAGCAATATTGTTATTTTTTCCCATTAAACATGAAGTGACGTCACGTCACTTTGCATTGTGAAGAAACGCGTTTTGATGTCGAGTAGATTTGTAATTTGAAAAATTTGAAATTTGACTCCAATTGCGTTAAATATTTGAAAACTTCATTTTTTACGTATGGGTAGCAATGCTGCTACACATTCTAACATTATACTTTGTATACTTATGTTCATTTGGTAAACAGTGTTTTGTTGCGATAAAACAAACTCGAAACCGAAAGTAGGACTTTCCGAGTGTATCGGTCACGCACTTGTTTACAGCAGGAACGCATTGTCCGCACTTGTTTACATTCGGAATGCATCGTCCGCATCTGTCCCACGTGTCTTTTTTAATTAAATTATGTGATATGTTGATTCATACCTCTGTTAGCTAAGTCTTTTAGGGACATTTCTACATTCTTTGACGCTAGGAAGGTACACCCATATGCTCTAAATATATATGTGTGTGGTGTCCATGGTCCATACGTACAGTTTCAACTTAGGAATCGAGGGTACCTGTTTCGATGCTCGGCTATGACACGTACGTAGTGTACGTTGAGCTAGGCACCTCGCACATTGCTTAGTACTGTACTGGTTAGCCGCTTAGGCCGACTAAGCCTGCCCAGGTAAACATGTCTAGGTCCCCGCAAACGGTTTGACAAAAATTAAAAAATAATTCTCGTGCACGAAAACACCGTTTGGGACCCCACCTAGAGGATATATCCTTCTTAAAAATGGGGGGGGGGGGGGCTGACTATTGCAACTGTTTTTGTATTTTTCTATATGTGAAGAGCAAAACTAAAAGCAAAATAACGAGACACCAACACAAGTGTGGTGAAAGGCATTGTGGTACGTTTGACAATCGAAATTGACTTCATCAGTCTGCCCATTGTACAAGTTCATACGCCACAGGCAATTCTCCTCAGCAATGAATAATGTACATACATGTACATACAACGTCTTACTTTACACCGTGTATATACGAGCATTCATTAAGGTTGTCTATGCATGCGCCGGGGGAGAGGGAGGGGGGGGGGTGAGGGTTCCGTGGCCGTGTGAGTTAAGGTGCAATCAACAATTTCAAATCACTTGTCCCTCACCGCTGTTTGTTCGAATCCCACTGTGTGTTTCGAATGGCTTCGTGCGAGGAAGCTATCCAGCTGGTTTGTGGAAGGTCGGTGGTTCTACTCACCGGGTGCCCGCCCGCGCATGTAATACTGCTCGGAGGGGCACACTGGGACTTCCTCCACCAATAATAGCTGGGGAGTTGCTATATGACTGTTGGTGCGACGTCAATATATTTATATATATTATATAATTATATTATATATTTCGGGTTTTACGCCTGCATCAGCACCATTTTGGGCTATATCGCCGGCGGGCAGTTTACCTAACAACACATTTCCTGGGCAGGCTCCAGCGGTTAACCAGTACTTGGTGCACCAACCTCCGTAAGAAACTGCCAACTTTTTCATATAAATGAGACACGGTCTGAGCGGGGCTCGAACCCGTGACCATCAGTGATGATAGGTTACAGTGGTATACAAGTCAGCGACCTTAACCACTCGACCACTGAGGCGGACTGGTGCGACGACAAACCCCCAAACATAAACACACAAGCAAGCACGCACCATTGTTGTACAGATTGACCTTCCATTCGTGGAACCTCCTTGGTGTAATGGATATGGTGTAAGCCTGGTAATCGAGAGGTTGCGTGTTCGAGCACCGGCAGAACAACGACTAGGATTTCTTTAGGCTTCTTAATTCCCCCTGTGCCCTCTTCTCTCTCCCTGATGGCATTGTAGTCCACCAGGAATGAGGTCTCGAGTTCGATTAATCGAATGTTGTAAAAACCTGTTTCGCAATCGAGCTAAAATAAATGTGTATTGAGTAGACCTTTTCCTATAGGGGCCTTGAGGATTAGTCATTAGGGCACCGCACATTTTTGTAGACATGCCTTGTTCGTACCTCCACACCGTGCACGTCGGGAACAAGGCACAGCTCACAGCAGGAAATTGGATCACCTGTTCCGAAGTGACCAATCCACGCCGCTGACGCATACAGACGAGGACCCGCATCGACTCTTTTTGAGTGTATTACACTTACCTGGATCAACGACAGTTAACACTGGGGCGTTGAAGAGGCGACGAGTGACTGGGTAGGAGAAGACGGCAGTCGTTTCGCGTGGATGGCGCACTCGTCGCCTCGAACTCTTTTATCTGTCTCCAACTACGGGCGAGCGGTTGGAGACGGAGGGATGCGACCTCGACCCCGGATGCGTCAACGGGGTGGACAACGACGGAACAACCGAACCATTTTGCTGCTGTGAGCCGACTAATCGTGGAGGATGTGGCCCTAAAAAGGATCGCACACAGACCAGGACTTGTCACCCTGGCACAGAAAGAAGGAAGGAGCCATCTGAGGATGTCACCATAAGCATCACAGAGAATAATCATCTTAGAACGCTCGCCCATATGGTTTACCGGTGGCGAGGGTAAATAAACGTATATCATCATTGTAGACATGCAACATTGCAACCCGCACCTTAGCTAGTTAACTAATAAATACAACTTTATACTATCGTCATTTCTAATGTTTGGCGTCCATAATTACAATGTTATTATTTTTATGACGTGACGTATGCCGTGACGCCAGCTTTGTAGCACAAAGAAACCAACAGAATTGCGATTATGAGATCACGTCTGTTTGCAATATCTCTATGACGGCCAATCATAATACTGCAAACGAGGTGAGGGAAGTTTTCAAATGTTAAACGTGTGGCCCAAACCATTTGTAGTATCATGCAATATGGTTGTACATGTATGTGTGTTGTATATGTTATATCGTGTTGCACACGCTAGCATATGATTAAATTAGTTATGTTATATTTCGGGTTTTACGCCTGCATCAGCACCATTTCGGGCTATATCGCCGGCGGGCAGTTTACCTAACAACACCTTTCCTGGGCAGGCTCCAGCGGTTAACCAGTACTTGGGTGCACCAACCTCCGTAAGAAGCTGCCAACTTTTTCATATAAATGAGACACGGCCTGAGCGGGGCTCGAACCCGTGACCATCAGTGATGATAGGTTACAGTGGTATACAAGTCAGCGACCTTAACCACTCGACCACGGAGGCGGACTTATGATTAAATTAGAAATTACAAATGGTTTACCTCAAAACAAGGAGTATTTAACAAATCACATGGTCACATCGATATATCGATCTCCTGTTGCATAATACAACAATAGTGTGTATGCAATTTAGCCTAAAAACATGAAAAACAACATTTATTAATTGTTTCAACTAATTTATTTAGGTATTACTTTATTCATAAAAGTAGTACATATACATTTTAAAAACAATGTGATATGTTATAGAACAGAACAGATGTGTTCTGCTATGTTTATGCAACACAAGAAGTCCACCACACTATATATAATAATGTTTTTAATAATATATAATATAATAATATTATATATAGAAAATAGTCCAATTAAACTGAGTATTAATAGCTTATGTTGTTTTCTCAACAGTTCCATCACTCAGACGATATATATATATATACGCGATTTATTTGTAGAAACTAATACTCCCTCCATTTATATCTCTCTATTCACTTCCAGTCTAAAAAGAAATTAAATCCGATTCAATACTGCTCCGCATTTCCCTCTTCAATAGAGATCCTACTAAAGTCATATAATCCAGCCACCCCCATCATTGCCAACCATCTCCGCGTATTGATCTGTTCATTCCCGTTTGTTGTTTGACCTACATATTCCATCGATATTTTCTCTTCTTTTATTATGTGCTAATTCTCCGCTGCTATGTTCTATATATAGAATCCATGCTGCTTACTTGTACGTCAGGACCACTGACTAGTACCGCAATCCGCAGACATTCGCACTTTGACGCGTTCTCGCTCCAACAACCTCCACTGGTTAATTTTAGAAACAAACTTCTCGTCCAATGAAAAGAGTCGTTACTTATTCTGTACAGAGATAGTATGTGGTGTGACGTAATTCCTGGCTTGCTATGACGTAGGGTGTTTCCCGATACGAGTTCTACTATGGAGAGTAATATATATATATTCCTCATAGTTGTGAATGAAAATCAGTTGAGTAAATTCTTTGAGAGAGACAAGTGCTGGATGTGTGGATATAAACTAGCAATATATACTTTGCTTTTAACATTCACAGTATATTTGAAAGGAATATATACCGGTGACATAAATATCAAACCATTGTATCGCATATACTTTATTTTTTAAAATGATTTAAATTATATGACAGTTCTATTTGGGATTTAAACCAACTTAGCACTATTCAATGAAACAAATATAAACATGATAATATTCAATCGATTACGTGTACCTTCGGCGGATTTATTACAAAGGATATGTGAATTATGCACATTTTAAAATAAACAAATGATGGATATTTAAAATTCGATTAAACATTGCGAATAACACTGGATCGGAAGAGACGGCGCTTAGATTGTTTAGATTTAAAATATACACAAACGAGCGATAAAGATACCTATTTAGAACCTAGTGAAAAAGGTAAATATAATGTGTTGTTGTTATTTATATTTTTCTTCTTTAACCTAAAGCACACATACTGTTAACTTTTGGGAAGGGTCGTAACTAATGTTGCTAGAACGTGTGGCCCGACCCGTTTACTTTTCTTCAATTTGTCATCTTTTTGTATTCACATGTATATGTAAAATATGATTAAGCTATAATATGGCGGGATTCATTTTACATATAATATGAACTCCGTGACAATAGTTGTTAAGTCGTCCTCCTGCGGAGGTTCGAACCTAGCCAGGTGTTCATTCTGATATGACAAGTTGGTGAGCCGCTAGATAGTTGAGGAATGGTTATCGAGTGCTTATCAGCTTGGTACCTGGCCTGCAATGATATGATTCGGGATGTACCATAAGAGGTGTCTGTCTCATAATTATGAAATGGCTGGCCTATTCAATACGGATGACACTATAATAGACGAACACTTTACTTTTACTTTATACATGTGACTACGCAACATGACAACACAAAGAATGGCACACGCGTGGGGCCACACGTTCTAGCAACATTAGTTACGGCACTTAGCGAATAGTTCTAGACCCTTTTTACTTTTTAGTTTAATCAGTTTGTATTGCATACCTAAATGTACATGGAATAAACATCATATGATTAATATATAGTATGATAATACAATGTATGCGTCTTACATGTTTCTCTACTAGTATTGACCATGTGTAGCAATGTTTGGCGTATGTATACCAGAGTCAGTATACTAATAATAGTAATACTAATAATAAAGACTTTATTTAACGATATAACTCATTTGAACAATTAAGTCAATCTACCATGAGGCCCTCAACAAATTAAAACATGAAATAGCAAATAGTAACCAGTAAAACGTTCATAGGCAATAAGATATGGGTAAACATACACCGTGAGCGTATACCGTAACACGGTGAGCGTATACCGTAACACGGTGAGCGTATACCGTAACACGGTGAGCGTATACCGTAACACGGTGAGCGTATACCGTAACACGGTGAGCGTATATCGTATATAATTTTCCGATATAATATCTATATTATGCATATGTTTGGACTAATATTACTACTACTACTACTACTACTACTACTACTACTACTACTACTACTACTACTACTACTACTACTACTACTACTACTAATAATAATAATAATAATACATACATTATAGTGTTACTACAGTATAATACATGTACAGTAAAGCTTGTGGGTGTTGTATCAACACGTGGTCTTTGTTGACAGACGGACAGTGTTGACATAATTTATTCAGAGCTGTTATTTTGCACACATTTTAATTTGCAATTCAATTCAATATATATTTCCCCACCATTCTGTGATATACTGTATAGGTGATTTGAAGTCAACGTCCCTAACCACTCGGCCACGGAGGCCCCCCCCCTAAAATGTTTCAGCAAAGTAATGCAATAAAACACATTCTTAATGACTAGGGTATTCAATTTTCGTCTCGATCGGTTCTATCCGTAGCTCCCATTCCCCCCTAACATTTCATGACAGCACCGAACTTACACGCTTTTGTTAAACTTGAGTGCATTAAAAACAGGACACCCGCATACGGTACTCATTCGTTATGCTGGAGAGGACTATGAAGTTAACTGACTGACAACGTCGATTAACGTAACATGGACTTCACACCACGGGCCCCTCCCTTCTATGTGGCACATGTCAACGCGTGCATGGGGTTGTCATCTGCAATGTGACCATTTTTGAAATGATTTCTCGTCCTATACAAACGGGTACAAAGTTTACGATATCTATATGTGGTTATTTGGTAGGTCGATTTGTTTTATATTAGAAACACGTTCTTTTTTCAAAAATATTTAAATCGGGGTTTTAGAATGTTATTATATTATATTTCAGAGCTTGAGTTAAAGAAATCGCTTTATATTTCAAATAATTGTCATTCATGTTGTATCAATAACACTAAGAATTGACATGCATCTTTTTCAGTCTACGTTTATTTGATTAAACAACGATAGTAGCAATTTCCGAAACAGTGCCTCGGTTACATAACTGTGAATACAACATATATTATATGTGTCATTTGCATATAAAATGATATTCTCATTTATACGATCTCATATAGGGGCCTACCAGTATGCTAGCCTGGGTTCCACTCTGTCGATTTTTCACTTTTGAACTTCTAGCCAAATGTTGATATGTTCAGAAACTCAATAGGCCTACGGCCCAATTAATAGTCTCGGTGTTAAAATATATTTATTTGACTGACCAGGCAAAATATATCGACGCCTGTTCCCAGGCTAACCAGTATACTGTACTGCCATTTACTGTTTGGTCACTGTAAATGATATGTACTTTCCTTAGAAACACACTATTTACTCTAGAATTACCTCATATATAATCTAGGGTCAATGTTGCCCTTTATTGTCATCCAGGGTCACACACTCTTAAAGTTATCTTATCTTATCTTATCATATCACTATTACAGTAGTCCATTAAAAACAAATTGTAATGTATCCGCATTGTTTACAATGACTCGGCTGTTATCGACCATGGGTACTGCTGTTCTCAATCGATGTGCGATAGCACAAGGCTACAATGACGTACTTTCCACCGATTCTCTGCTATGAAAATCCCGTTTTAATTATCTGTTACTATTATTAGTAGCTGTTTGACGTCATATGGAATTTCTTTGACTACATTCACATGGTGGTATGCTATAAATAGATTATCTGTTACAATCACGTGAGAGGAGTATTCGGATGTGATGGCGTATTTCTTTGATTATGAAAAAACACAGTATGAGTATTATACGTCTATCTGAAAATAGCAGCACTAGGCTAGCTGTATAGAACTGTACATATAATGAGCTATATTTAGATACTGCGATTGCTGTGCTGTAGCTGTAGGCCGTTCAATGCAGTCAGCTCGAGTTAACTAGGGATGTCCGATCGAATATATATAGTGGAAGTTGTGATAGCGCAGTGGATGCGCGTTCGCTTCAGGTGCGAAAGGTCCGGAGTTCGAGCCCCACTGGAGCCGTTACGATTGTGCCCTTAGGCAAGGCATTTAAATTCCACGTTGCCTCTTCTCTCTCCCTCGTTGCGATGGATTCCATCAGGAATGAGGGATTTATATAAGTTGAAAGAACTTGTTTTGCAATCGAGCTAAAATAAATTTGTATAAACTAATATATATAGTAACCAAGGGAACAGAGAGTTCGAACTCTTCCCGTGGTGGTGTCCTCGCGTTCTTGGCTATATTTACTAGATTCTGTGAATTGATGTTTGTACCGTGATTTCATACACATGTTGACGATACCACTATGAGTCATGTATGTGCATTGTTATAGGGCCTATAGATCTATTATCATTAATTGTCTCATTCCCATTTTCTACTCTACTAGCCAATTCCATATAGAATTATATTCCATTAGCCTACATATTATATATAGTTTCTCTACTTTTCAGGGTTTACACTACTATATAATTCCAATGCCATTTATAGTCCCATCATTTGATTGCATTTGATTTTACATATACGGAGGGCCTCCTCGTGCTATTAACTTTTTTCTAAATGAGTTATCTCGTTAAATAAAGTATTTATTATTATTAATATTGTATTATTATGCAATACACCTAAGCCCACAGTTCCTTGCACGCTGTGGTTATTACATTAGGTATGAGATCTGGATAGCTGTAAGAACGGAATTGTGTATACAGTCAAACATGTCTTGAGCAGCCAGCCAAGGGAGCCATAGAAAGTGGCTGCACAGCACAGGTGGCTGCTTAATAGAAGACGGGAAGGGCCGTAACTAATGTTGCTAGAACGTGTGGCCCCCGTTTGCCTTCCATTAATGTATCGTGTTTTGTATTCACATGTATATGTAAAATGAATCGAGCTAAGAATAGAGGTAACCACTAGGCACGGGTTAGACTGGGAACAGGCGTCGATATATGTTACCTGGTCAGTCAAATAAATATATTTTAACACCGAGACTATTAATTGGGCCGTATTGAGTTTCTAAAAATATCAACATTTGGCTAGAAGTTAAAAAGTGAAAAATCGACAGGCTGGAACCCAGGCTAGGCACGGGTTGGACTGACTAACTATATAGACGGTATAGCTCGTGCGGATTCAACTCCCATTTGTTACATCACTAGTTAACTAACACGTTGGACTGCGAATCCAGGGATCGCAGGTTCTCTTCTAACCCAAATAAAATTAACAATATTTCAGATGGGACTATGTATCATGTATCGGTAAGATACACCGAGAAAGTAAACGAATCAGGGATGTTTTTGGAATTAGGGTACCGGGTAACCCCCCTTACCTTATGGTCGCATTGACTGAACAAAACTGGTTCACGATTCTTGATATATACACAATACTGGTTTTATTTAGATTGGCAGGTCGCTTTCATTGATTTATGAATATTGGCATCGCCCTGTAAACTGTATTTATTAGTCAATTACGCACCGAGCTCTTGTTTGTTTTTCATGCTAATACAATGAAATTTGTCTGCCAATTAGAATAGCGATATAAATACAATATGATTATTTATATACCGGTCGCGGATCAGTTCTAGCCGTAATTAATAACAGAGCCGAGCCACACATGTTGTGTATTACAACATACTTAACGTTTCCAAGTTTAAATCAACAATTCCCTGTAGATATTGTTTGTTTTTTTCTTTCATACTTTCGCAAACATTTTAATTAGGTTGTGTCCTTCTCAGTTATCGTCAATGTCGACGCGCGTGTCAACGAATGCGGCTGTCAACGAATGCAGCTGAAGGCAGTCAGTTGTCTAGGACCTGTTCACAAGTAAAGGGAGATAATCCGATGTACTACGATATTCGTTTATGGTATACATAGTTGTTTCCCTTTACTTCAATCTGCGATTACAATAGTTATTCACTGTATTACTACCACAATGAAGTATTTTGTTTGTTTGAGAAAAAAAGATACAGAAGAAACACCACATGTCCGGTATATGGCACTCATACATGAGATCTTGGGTTCCGCAGGTTCGATCCCCCGTCTGACCCTAATTGATCTAATTTAATGGGACATTAAACCGAGGTCTTGTGTCGGTGTTGTACACCGTGCACGCAAAAGAACCAGAGGGGACTCTGGAATGGGTCTCTATCTGCACGAACCTCCAAACATCTAAGATAAAACGACTTCCACAAGACTTTAAGTGAATTTAGTGTAATTTTATATAATGTAACTATCATTATATCTCTGCAACCCCCATAACCCACCGACCCCACCCTCAAACCCTGATGCTCCCTTTAAATACATTTAAGTAAAATCTCCGTATGTGACACTTTTTATTCTTCAAATGGTAAAAATATAACTATAAGCCAGACTTAAATTTAGTTTTATACAATGTTAATCTTTAGCACGCGAGTGAAACAAGCGTTTACTACATTCAATCAATTAATCGCTATCGAGACCTAATTCATTATTGATGGAATCCATTGCAACAAGGGAGAGGGAATAGGCTTTGTGGATTTAATGCTATAGCCAAAGGACACCACCATCTGCTGGTGGTAACGAACCAACAACATATCGGCTGCAAGGCTGGCAGCGTGTCTGTTACATCACGGAGGCTTCAGTTTTCATCGGAATCAAATTGTATGCCAGTGTGATCTCTAGTAAACCATCATATGAAAAACTACTGTAGAGATTAGAATTATACGTGGGCTTCGTTTTCGCGATACTGCGTGCGCGAACATCCCCATGAAATTAAAATATCCACACATTTAATTAATTGTCAACTACATATCCCGATTGCCAATAATGGCTGCGACGAGTCGTTTTATAATGTTTTATATAACTTGTGGCCCGGCTCCGTTGCAATGTTGCACATATGCATACTATTATTATTATTATTATTAATAATAATAATAATAATAATAATAAAAATAAATGATAAAAATAATGATGATAATAATAATAATAATAATAATAATAATAAATTATAATACATGTAATATGCATACTATTAATAATAATAATAATAATAATAATAAATTATAATACATGTAATATGCATACTATTAATAATAATAATAATAATAATAATAAATTATAATACATGTAATATGCATACTATTAATAATAATAATAATAATAATAAATTATTATACATGTAATATGCATACTATTATTAATAATAATAATAATAAATTATATAATACATGTAATATGCATACTATTATTAATAATAATAATAATAATAATAAATTATAATACATGTAATATGCATACTATATTAATTTAATAATAATAATAATAATAAATTATAATACATGTAATATGCATACTATTATTAATAATAATAATAATAATAATAAATTAAATACATGTAATATGCATACTATTATAATAATTATAATAATAATAATAAATTATAATACATGTAATATGCATACTATTAATAATAATAATAATAATATAAAAAATATAATACATGTAATATGCATACTATTATTAATAATAATAATAATAATAAAATTATAATACATGTAATATGCATACTATATATAATAATAATAATAAATTATAATACATGTAATATGCATACTATTATTAATAATAATATAAAATAATAAATTATAATACATGTAATATGCATACTATTATTAATAATAATAATAATAATAATAAAATAATAATACATGTAATATGCATACTATTAATAATAATAATAATAATAATAATAAATTATAATACATGTAATATGCATACTATTAATAATAATAATAATAATAATAATAAATTATAATACATGTAATATGCATACTATTAATAATAATAATAATAATAATAATAAATTATAATACATGTAATATGCATACTATTATTAATAATATAATAATATAATAAAATAAATTATAATACATGTAATATGCATACTATTAATAATAATAATAATAATAATAAATTATAATACATGTAATATGCATACTATTAATAATAATAATAATAATAATAATAATAAATTATAATACATGTAATATGCATACTATTAATAATAATAATAATAATAATAATAATAAATTATAATACATGTAGTAATAATAATAACGACTTTATTTAACGAGAGTAATAATAATAACGACTTTATTTAACGAGAGTACTAATAATAACGACTTTATTTAACGAGAGAACCCATTTGAATATACAATTCGTCAGTGTTTATAATTCAGGAAAACACCCACGCGAATATTAATTGATCTACATTAGTAGCAGCAAATATTATTGGCGCTAATAATTTCAACACAACTGATGTCATTGTACAGCAACACTGCACTAAAACGCAACCAGCATGCTATACATAGTAACAGCGGACGTATTGTTTGCAGTCCGTGGGAGGTATAAATGATCTAGTCACCTCGAGACAGATGTTGCACTTCGTTCAACTAGATATGGGGGTAAAATTTGATGAGAATATGATGACGTTATGTGTCTCAGAATTGTTGATAACCTGGTATGCTTGTATGTTTATATTAGTGTGTCAAAATGTTGTGTATATTTATGCAATATTTATGTTTCGAATGGAAAATAATGGATTTGTTTTGGTTTTGTATGCGCAGTAAGGTTATGTCATCTCGCAGTGCACAGTGAATTTAATTTGAATTTAATTTAATGTAAGTCACAGTTTCATAAATGCAGTTGTCATCGATTGTTTTTATTACGAGATCAGAAATAAAGCTATACATTAATATAACTTATATATGTGGCAGTAAATGGATGTACAATCCCAGCGGTATTTGCAGGTATCGATATTTGTGTAGGTATTTGCAGGTACCGATATTTGAGTAGGTATTTGCAGGTACCGATATTTGTGTAGGTATTTGCAGGTATCGATATTTGTGTAGGTATTTGCAGGTACCGATATTTGCGTAGGTATTTGCAGGTACCGATATTTGCGTAGGTATTTGCAGGTACCAATATTTGCGTAGGTATTTGCAGGTACCGATATTTGCGTAGGTATTTGCAGGTACCGATATTTGTGTAGGTATTTGCAGGTACCGATATTTGTGTAGGTATTTGCAGGTATCGATATTTGTGTAGGTATTTGCAGGTACCGATATTTGTGTAGGTATTTGCAGGTACCGATATTTGTGTAGGTATTTGCAGATACCGATATTTGTGTATTTTTTTCAAGTTATATATATTCATATACAGAATGACAGCATTGTACTGTATGCAAGTGTCCAGTTGTGTGCTTTACTGTATGCGAGTGTCCAGTTGTGTGCTTTACTGTATGCGAGTGTCCAGTTGTGTGCTTTACTGTATGCGAGTGTCCAGTTGTGTGCTTTACTGTATGCGAGTGTCCAGTTGTGTGCTTTACTGTATGCGAGTGTCCAGTTGTGTGCGTTACTGTATGCGAGTGTCCAGTTGTGTGCTTTACTGTATGCGAGTGTCCAGTTGTGTGTTTTACTGTATGCGAGCGTCCAGTTGTGTGCTTACGCAAAATATATCAACGCCAAAATATATTTATATGACTGACCAGGCAAAATATACCAAATATATTTATATGACTGACCAGGCATAATATACCAAATATATTTATATGACTGACCAGGCAAAATATACCAACGTCAAAATATATTTATATGACTGACCAGGCAAAATATACCAATGTCAAAATATATTTATATGAATGTCCAGGCAAAATATCAACGCCAAATATATTTATATGACTGACCAGGCAAAATATCAACGCCTGTTCCCTGCCTATACTTATGTAGATCCCTCTCCTGGCTTTGAATATTGGGACATTTTACGAGTTAGCTGAGATAGCGGAATTAAAGAGTTATGAACACTAGGTTCCAGTGTCACGGCCGACTGCTCATTTGCGGTATTCTACACGTGTCATGGTATAGAATTATTACAAATTAAAACCTTTCATACCCGGAAGGCGGTCACTAGAGCCGGACAACAGTTATTTCTGTATAATTACACGATACTAGCTGTGCCTGCTACTAACTCGGATTAAAACTTCACTATGTCACGTGTCGGCACGTGACCTTCTGATTGACCAATGATCCGTATTCCCGCCGGTTGACCTGATCAGTGTCAAATATTGTTTCATCGACGTACTTTAAATGTCATTAAATCCACATGAACAATATGCACTGTCCACCGATAAATTGCTAAATTACCGAAGTAGCTAACTTACAAAGTGTCTCGTCTGTTTGAAAGGTTTGACAAAAAAATAATCCATTTAATGAAACATCAACAATATTGTTGTGCATTGTTGCTCAATTTTACAAGAGGTCATTATTACAGTATTAATCATTGTATCACAACTACTGTGTTATTATTATTTTACTATGCATAGTTAGTGTATACAAATTTAATTTAGCTCGATTGCGAAACAAGTTATTTCAGCTTATATTAATCACTCTCGAGACCTCATTCCTGATGGAATCCATCGCCACGAGGGAGAGAGAAGAGGCAACGTGGCATTTAAATGCCTTGCCTAATCGTAACGGCTCCAGCGGGGCTCGAACTCCGGACCTTTCGCACATGAAGCGAACGCGCATCCACTGCGCTATCACGACTTCCAATGCATAGTTAATGCAACTTGACCTGTCATTTGTAGTACGAATATTCGTACGACATACTATATATTCGTAATATATAAGATGTGTTAACACGTATACGTATATAACAAGATCCTACTAATTAAAATTGTTAATTTCGTACATTTACGCGAAGTATGTAATATAATACCCTGGTCTTTTGACACCAGTCCAATATTAATAATAATGGACTGCACGTATAAAGGTATGACGTCACGACAGTGTTTTAATATTGGTGGAAGAAGACCCATTTGCCTGTCCGTGAAGTATATAAGGCACGGAATGCAACACGGGTAGAACCACCGACTTTCCGAAAGCCAGCTGGATAGCTTCCACCACCCGTGACATAATTCGACACCCCCATTGGGGTTCGAACATACAGCGGCGAGGGGCAAGTGAACGAACGTTAGCACTAGTAATGTTATTGTAATATGTAATAGCCATTGATTTTTGTTATCCTCATTGTGAACAAGTTGCAATAAAATATTATTAAATTAAATAATTAATACAGATATAACGGCACTCGAATGTTTACATCTTAGTTCCATGCACAAACAGTGCGTGCCTATTTCATATTGTGTAGTAATATTGTCCGGGCTATTTTAGAGACTTTTATTTCGCCATCAATAACCGTGTTTTAGGTTTATTTATCGTCGCTACCGGTTGCCCATATGAGCGACGTCTCCCGACTAGATTCCAGAGTTTCCTCTGGTTCTTTTACGTGCACGGTGTAAAGCACCGACACGATACCGCGGTTTAAAGTTTAAAGTCCCATTTTAAAGATTAAATTAATTTTATTAGACTCACACGTGGGATCGAACCTGCGATCGCGGGAGTCCCAGTCCAACGCGTAACATTTATCTTAGATAACGATATATATCCACTATCATTATCTCCGTTGTATAACACGTAACTGTTGCTTTACTTTAAGTTAGATAAATAGAAACATAACTGTAATACCCTAAGCATTATATACAGAACTACTAAAATATATACACAAGTGTAAACTCTACGAGACACGATCATCTATGCCACAATACCTAAATATGTACACAATATCCAGCAAAGGTCAGTATGGTATTTGAAGAGAGATCCCGAAATTGGTGTGATCTTTTGCGTTGGACGTACAAGTTATATTAGACATTTAGTAAAAAGATGTGGAAATGTCAGCAAATGTTAACGTCTGGAGCCCCCTTATATATAAACCCTTCTAACATTACTAGTTGTCCATGATACGCCGACAATTGCTCAGAAATATTATGCTATATGTGTTGCCTTTGTCGACAATTTCAGAAGGACATATTTTTAAATTATGTTGTAAATGAAACATGTTGTTCTAAATTTAGTCAATAAATAATTCAAAATAATGAAGGATACGAGAATAATAGTTATAAATTTGGGGACTATATTAAACAAGTGCATGAATGGGAAAATAGCCATTTACACGTGCAATGCTTTACTCATAAATGTGAACACGCACTATGAAAGACAGGTAAGCACTATTGAAATGTACTGGCGTACAATGCTGTATACACGTGCACACGTGGAATTCGCGCCAAGGAAAGACAGGTAAGCACAATTGAAATGTACTGGCGTACAATGCTGTATACACGTGCACACGTGGAATTCGCGCCAAGGAAAGACAGGTAAGCACAATTGAAATGTACTGTCGTAAAATGCTGTATACACATGTAAACGTGGAATACGCGCAAAGGAAAGACAGGTAAACACAATTGAAATGTACTGTCGTAGAATGCTGTATACACATGCAAACGTGGAATACGCGCCAAGGAAAGACAGGTAAACACAATTGAAATGTACTGTCGTAGAATGTTGTATACACACGTGGAATACGTGCAAAGGAAAGACAGGTAAACACAATTGAAATGTACTGTCGTAGAATGCCGTATACACATGCAAACGCGGAACACGTGCCAAGGAAAGACAGGTAAACACACTTGAAATGTACTGTCGTAGAATGTTGTATACACACGTGGAATACGCGCCAAGGAAAGACAGGTAAACACAATTGAAATGTACTGTCGTAAAATGCTGTATACACACGTGGAACACGTGCCAAGGAAAGACAGGTAAACACACTTGAAATGTACTGTCCACATACGGTCCTAGCATTCACTTTAATAAACCTACACATTTAGAGGGACTCTGTGGTCGAGTTGTTAAGGATGTTGGCTATACATCACTTGCCCCCGCCTTGACTGCTGCTGGTTCAAATCCCACTGGGAATGTCGACCTCTTTCACGAGGAAGCTATCCGGCTGATATACGAAAGGTCGGTGGTTCCACCCGGGTGCCCATCCGCGCCGCGCCTGAAATACTGTGTGTGTTTTACGTTTATTTATCGTCGCTACCGGTTACCCATATGAGCGACGCCTCCTGAAGAGATTAGTTATTTTAGATTTTGGAATATAGTGCATGATACAGACAGAGACCCATTCCAGAATCTCCTCTGGTTCTTTTACGTGCACGGTGTAAAGCACCGACACGAGACCTCGGTTTCACGTCCCATCTGAAAGACTGTTAATTTTATTAGGGTCAGACGGGGGATCGAACCTGCGATCCCTGGATTACCAGTCCAGCGTGTTACCACTGGACTACATATCCGTCTGTACCTGAAATACTGCTCGAAAGGGCATCCGGTGTCTTCCTCCACCAATACTAGCTGGAGCGTAGCCATATGACCTAAGCTGTTGGTGCGACGTTAATCCCCCAAAACAAACAATAAAACAAACAGAGTTAGAGTGACTGTGAGTGTGTTTTACGTTTATTTATCGTCGCTACCTGTTCCCATATGAGCAACGCCTCCTGAAGAGCTTAGTTATTTTAAATTGTGGAGGATAGTGCAATGATACAGACAGAGACCAATTGCAGAATCTCCTCTGGTTCTTTTACGTGCACGGTGTAAAGCACCGACACGAGACCTCGGTTTAACGTCCCATCTGAAAGACTGTTAATTTTATTAGGGTCAGACGGGGGATCGAACCTGCGATCCCTGGATTACCAGTCAGCGTGTTACCACTGGACTACATATCCGTCTGTACTGAAATACTGCTCGAAGGGCATCCGGTGTCTTCCTCACCAATCTAGCTGGAGCGTAGCCATAGACCTAAGCTGTTGGTGCGACGTTAATCCCCAAACAAACAATAAAACAACAGAGTTAGAGTGACTGTGATGTGTTTACGTTTATTTATCGTCGCTACCTGTTCCCTATGAGCAACGCCTCCTGAGAGCTTAGTTATTTTAAATTGTGGAGGATATGCAATGATACAGACAGAGACCAATTGCAGAATCTCCTCTGGTTCTTTTACGTGCACGGTGTAAAGCACCGACACGAGACCTCGGTTTAACGTCCCATCTGAAAGACTGTTAATTTTATTAGGGTCAGACGGGGGATTGAACCTGCGATCCCTGGATTACCAGTCCAGCGTGCTACCACTGGACTACAGATCCGTCTGTAGTGACTGTGTACTTTCATATAATATATACTAGTACAGGGTCGTGTCAATCTATAAATAAATCTATTTTTTTTTATAATCTACAAATAGTAAGTTCAGCTTAGCCTGGGTTCCAGTCAGCCTGTCTATTTTTCATAATGACTATCTATAGCCACATACATTAATGCCTTGATTTATGATTGAATGTATAGTGTATTTCATTGTCTCCTTGTTACATCCATGTTTATGTTTGTTGTATTTTCACATGGGCCTCTGCCCTGCTGAATTTGAAAATAAAACTATCTTGTCATATTTTTCACTAATTTACTTTTGGCAAAGTTGATATTATTAGAAACTCAATACGGTCCAATTAATGATCTCGGTATTAAAATATATGTATATGACTGACCAGGCAAACAATATTAACGCCTGTTCGCAGGCTACGATCAGCTACGCCAACAGGAGTGGTTAATATAGATATTTTAAAGTTTGTTTCGATATCGTTGTAATTAACAAACAAATACTATACTGGAGGACATAGAAAACGCACACCTACATTATATGATTATTATTACATGAACACGAAATACGAAGAATTCCATCAAAGATATATCACATCTTTATTACAAAACACAAACTGAACAACTAAAAATATTCCAAAATGTTTAAAACTATGTATTTATATAGTTATTGTTTTTCATGTAAACCACACTTATCCGAAGTGTGCGTTTTCTATGTCCTCTAGTATATATTGTAGTACGAGTTTATTTCTTGTCATTTCAAATTAATCTTATTCTTGGAAAATAATATGATATGTCACATTATGTATGCTAGCCTGGGTGCCAGTCTGTCGAGTTTTCACTTTTTAACTTCTGGCAAAATGTTGATATTATCAGAAACTCAATACGGCCCAATTAATAGTATCGGTGTTAAAATATATTTATTTGACTGACCAGGTAAAATATATTGACGCCTGTTCCCAGGCTATATTTATGCATGTTGCTCAAAGTCCATATTCCATATATTTATTTCGCATGTAATTCTATTCAGTGTACATTGAAGCACTTCAAATTAACTCTGTAGCCATCTCCATTGAATTGAATCTGATGCTGGCCGGTGTATCCTGGTGCGGGCCGGTGTATCCTGGTGCGGGCCGGTGTATCCTGGTGCGGGCCGGTGTATCCTGGTGCGGGCCGGTGTATCCTGGTGCGGGCCGGTGTATCCTGGTGCGGGCCGGTGTATCCTGGTGCGGGCCGGTGTATGCTGGTGCGGGCCGGTGTATGCTGGTGCGGGCCGGTGTATTCTGGTGCGGGCCGGTGTATGCTGGTGCGGGCCGGTGTATCCTGGTGGGGGCCGGTGTCTAATGTTGTTAACGTGTGGCCCACACCATTTGTATTTTCATTCTATGTATTGTATCTTTATGTATATAACATATGTACTATAGATTTGCAATACAATATGATTAAATGAATTGAATAAGTTATATTAACATGTACTTTGTAGGAATTATTTACAATATTTATTTGTTAATTCACTGAAAGAAATTAAAAATAAAACTTGAAAACAATCTTATTTCTCCGGCTATGGGTCACATATATAGCAACACATACGTTATGAAACACTAAATTCACAAATCGACGGAAACGCACCAAACGCTTAGCTTAATGCAATTAGCAAATTGCTTATCGCTTGACTCACTATGGGACTGTGACATTTACAAAGTCCGTGTGCAAATTGCCAGCAATGAAAATAATATGGACTATTATCATTATGGGGCATTATTTTCGACAGTTTGGTGAGCCTTTGCTAAATGTCAGCACATGTACAGTCATATGCTGTAGAGGATAGACGTAATACGCCGTTTGTTATTATACAGAGGAATTTAATATCGGAGAGTGTAGTCAAACATAGTATTGTTAACTTCTACACACATTTGCTATCCGATTAGCGCAGCAGTGGCTAGCACGCTGGCCTATCACCAATGTAACCCGGGTTCGATTCTCGGACCGGGAAGTATGTGAGATTGTATGGTGGTGGCCACGTCGGACTGGTCGTTTTCTCCGGGTACTACGCTTTCCTCCCATACGAAATAACAAAATCAACCCTGTATTAAACAACCACCAACCTGTATTAAGCAGCCACGTCATGGTAAATAAGGGGACCTTTGAGTTGTACTGTGATGTTTAGGGGTCAGATTATTGTTGAGTTCAAATCCAAGCAAAATAAACACATTATGGCTCTAATTATCAACCTATGGTCCAAATATTACCATGTATATTCAATTTGGTAGTCAACTTATGGACCAAAGTTAACCATATACATTTGTAATTAACTTAACTTATGGTCTTAATGTGACTAGTGGTATTAGTTGTCAACAATTGGTTCAAATTTGACTATTCATTTTACTAATCAACTTATGGTCAAACTAGTAGTCCGCGCTCAGATGTAGCAGTTACGAGCTTGCTTAAAATCCACATTTCCTCCACTTTTGACGATGGAGTCCATCAGGAATAAGGTCTCGAGAGTGATTGATCTAACGTTGTAAAAACTTGTTTCGCAATCGAGCCGAAATAAATTTGTAAAAACCAAATCATTGCAGTCAAATAGCCGACCTCACTAAAACACAGCAGTGCGCATGCTCCAAATCTATTTCTTTATTTCTAATATGTGACGAATGACCCTGATTTGTGCCCAGTTATTATAATTATAGATCATAATTGACAACCCACTGGTTCCCTGTTTAAATTAACAGAGTTCAACACCCAATAAGATACCAGAGACGACATTGTCCCCTGCTTTACGACAATTTATTGCTTTGAATATTCATTAGATTAGTTTTCTACTTGTCTGAGAGCGGATATCTCGGAAAACAACTCGTATGGACGTTTTTCAGAACTTGGTAGTAAACAAAAGGATGTTATTTGTAAACGTGTAATGGGACATGCATCATTGTTATAATTTATACATTTAGTTTTTTTTTCCTCGTACGATAAATAAACATTGTTAAGCAGAACTCATCATCGCGAAGTGTTCGGATTTATCGCCCATCATTGTGGAATGAAATAAAACTATTTTATTAAAACAATAAATACATTATTTTAATCAGTGAAACGCGATATCACCATGATCAATAATTAATAATCGATATACGTTATTATTATAAATATGCTTTCAACCATCGGGTGTACTATGCATCCTTGTAGATTTGGGGGAACCAACCTCGACTATTATTCTGAAATCAAATATTCCTCGGAACTGGATTATGCAAAACATTTTACTAAGAAAGGTAGGGCAAACTTTTCAGGCATCCAAGTACAATTTTATATACTAGGTTACTCTCAAAACAAATATGTATCAATATTTATTTTGTATTTGCAATACTTATAAAATTATATATTGTGTTTTAAAGTTTACAATGTGCTAATCCGGAATAAATGATTTTCCAATGCAACCCGGGTTCGATCCTCGGACCGGGTAGTGTGTGAGATGGTACTGTGGTCGCCAGTTCGGATAGGTTGGTTATCTCCGGGTACTCCGGCTTCCTTCCACACTAAATACCACAAACACGCTTTCATCCACGCCAACGAGAGTGATTAATATAAGTTGTTAAAACTTGCTTCGCAAACGTTGTAAAATAAATAAAGTTTAAACTTTTTTAAATAAATGGTTGTTTGTTAGTTCGGGTTTTACGCCTGCATCAGCACCATTTTGGGCTATATCGCCGGCGGGCAGATTACCTAACAACACCTTTCCTGGGTAGGCTCCAGTGGTTAACCAGTACGTGGGTGCAGCAACCTCCGTAAGAAGCTGTCAACTTTTTCATATAAATGAGACACGGCCTGAGCGGGGCCCGAACCCGTGACCATCAGTGATGATAGGTTACAGTGGCATACAAGTCAGCGACTTTAACCACTCGACAACGGACGCGGACTATAGCCAGGATAAAAATAAATATGTAAAATAATGGTGTAGATATATCTCATGTAATGGAAGGATACCATACTAATGTGTGTTTTATGTTTATTTATCGTCGCTACCGGTTGCCCATATGAGCGACGCCTCCTGAAGAGATTAGTCATTTTGATTTTTGGAGGATAGTGCAATGATTCCGACAGAGACACATTCCAGAGTCTCCTCTGGTTCTTTTACATGCACGGTGTAAAGCAGCGGTACATGGTGCCTCTGTTTATATACATCTGAAAGACTGAACATTATTATTAGGGTCCGACTGCGGGAGTCTACAAATTCTTCTTCTTAGAAATTCAACGAAGGAAATGAAACTTGATTTATATGGTTGTATGTACATCAATAATAATAATAATAATAATAAAAAATAAAATGAATAAATAATAATAATAAATAAATAAAAATAATAATAAAATAAATAAATAAATAATCAATAATAATAATAATCAATAATAATATATAATATTACTAATTATATACTAATTTTAATAACGGATATTTATTTGTACATTTCAATACTGTCAACTATTAAAATATCTGTAAAATATGATATGTAGCTGGAAGTGTTGTTGTAGTTTACATGTAAATCACTACCTCCATAATGGTGTAGTCCTATTGTTCCCACTTATATAAAATTAGGTAAAAACGGGTGTGGGACGGATAGACATGCAGACAGACAGAATGTGTTTAAGAGTGTTTAAGATCAACTACAATCAAACGGACGGACATACACGCAGACAGACATACATCAACTATATATATACATACCATGAACCTGTAACCACCAACAACAAGACTTTGTCCACCGCGATTGTTGCGGACAAACTCAATTTGAACTTGTGCATTCGCCATAACTTTAAGTTGAATGCATATGACATATATGTCTACTGGACAACAGCAAGTGGCAATAAAAGGATTAAGCCTCCATAATATGTCTGAGTGGACATTGGCCAAATACGTTTATCATCCGACAATAATTATATTATTATATCACTATTATTATTACATTATTATTATTATTATTATTATTATTATTATTCCCAGGCGTTTGTATTTCGCTTTATGTGTTGTCATAAATAAACCGCAAAGTTTACGAGCTGCCAAAATGTGATACAGACCAACATATATTATTGACGTTTATGTATTCAGTTATATTTTCAACATTGATATATCCAGAAATTGAAGACAATGCGAATATACTGCACCTCAGAAATCCACGAATCTATGTTTTGTATTTGGGGTTTAAAGTCGCGTCAACAGCTTATGGCATACGTCGAATCTCCAGCTAGTATTGGTGGAGTAAGATTCCTAGTGCCCCCACACTGCAGTATTTCAGTCACGGACGGGCACCCGGGTAGAACCACCGACCGTCCACAAATCAGCTGGTTAGCTTCCCCACATGAATTAATTCGATGCTTAGAACCTATACAGTTCTGAGGGGCAAGTGATTTTAAGTAAACAGAGACCCATTCCACGAACTTAATCTGCCACGAAAATTAACCACTATACAGTACAATTGTTATGGTTATATCTTACAGAAGCTTCGTCAAGAGAGGGTTCGTCACCAGCCACCCTGACGAATAAACCTAACACGAGCCAGGAGCAAACGCACGTGGCTTCATCAAACCGGCCATTAATTAGCACATGCGCAGATAACTCCATGTTGCTTTTACAGTCTCAGGTATGTACACTTATTACTTTTATATAAATATACTATAATTTTATATAATATACAATATATTATGTTATATGTGTTATAATATTTACGTTTACTATATTTACTATTTACGTTTTGACTTTTATTATTGAAAATGACATGTCAACATTCCAGGTTCGGGGCGCGGTGGGGGGCTTGAGGCAGAGGTGTAGAGGGAAAGGGGTAAACGTGAGATGCGATATAAGCTGAGCATTTAATAATAATTTTAGTTGTCCGCCTTCGTGGTCGAGTGGTTAAGGTCGCTGACTTGTATACCACTGTAACCTATCATCACTGATGGGTTCGAGCCCCGCTCAGACAGTGTTTCATTTATATGAAAAAGTTGGCAGTTTCTTACGGAGGTTGGTGCACCCAAGTACTGGATAACCGCTGGAGCCTGCCCAGGAAAGGTGTTGTTAGGTAAACTGCCCGCCGGTGATATAGCCCAAAAATGGTGCTGATGCAGGCGTAAACCCCGAAATATAATAATAATAATAATTTTAGTTATTCTTCGTTCCAAGAATGCATTGTAGTAAAATGTGAAACAGTATTAATTGCTGCACATTTATAGCACAGTGTGGATTAACACGAAACGCATCCGCAAATTAAATTGTTTCATACGGATCAGTGTCAAAGCGGATGCACGCGCTTTTTTTCTGTCTGGACACTGTTTATACGGCCACGCCCCCTCGAAATCTAATACACTCATTATACTGTTCATCAGCTGGGGGAGTCAGCGGGGTCTAGGTTGTCATTTTATGAACAAGCAACGGTCACTTTAACCGCATTACCACGGTCGATTAGTCGCCCTATGTTTCTAATTTCGCAAAGAGCATTAGAAGCAATTATTTGAAATGTTGACTGGTTTTAATAATGTATCTTTATATTCAATATTGTGTTCATAACCGCGTCTGGTTAAATTGAATGACATCCTGTCTTCTTATTATCTCTGTGATGTCACGCAGACAGGATAGTGGAAACAGCACGTGCGCCTATCACGCGCGTTTTTACAAATGTCGTGAAGTCACAACGCGCGCACGCGACATTGGTGATCATGAGCGTAAGACAATTATTACTGGAATTAGCTCGCATTTTGGCAAACATGTTCGCCATATGTTAGGACAAACTGTTTCTTGTCATATGAAATAATAAAAGTTGATTTGTGATTCATTTGATAAGCACTGCGATTTTGTTTCGCAAGTTCCATGCCCGATTTAGTTCCCAGTTCCCAGAGTCATCCACTATCCACCTTACAACATGTCCTTACAAATAAATAAAATAAAACAAATAAAACAAATAAAACAAATAATAAATAAATAAATAATAAATAAATAAATAAATAATAAATAAATAAATAAATAAATAAATAAATAAATAAATAATAAATAACTAAAAAATAACTAAAATAAATAAAATAATAAAATATAATAAATAAACTACAATAATATGATATCACATGATAATCCTCATGGCGATGAATTTCATCAGGAGTGAGGTCTCGAGAGCGATTAATATAATGTTGTAGACAAAATAAATTTAATTATAAACTAACTAAACCATTACACATAAGATTATACATGTATAATTATATCAACCAGTAGGATTTGTAATAATTGAATATATACAAGGCATGCATACATACTACCGACGGCTCCATACATGCACACCGGCGTGTGTACGCTCACGATTTATAAACGGCACACGTGCCAACAAAATCACCCAAACCCATATCAACCTAAACAACACATACACCGATACAACCCATTCCTCAAATTATTAAGAATTTTATATTTCGGGTTTTACGCCTGCATCATCACCATTTTGGGCTATATCGCCGGCGGGCAGTTGACCTAACAACACATTTCCTGACCAGGCTCCAGCGGTTAACCAGTACTTGGGTGCACCAATCTCCGCAAGAAACTGCCAACGTTTTCATATAAATGAGACACGGCCTGAGCGGGGGCTCGAACCCGTGACCATCAGTGATGATAGGTTAGAGTGGTATACAAGTCAGCGACCGTAACCACTCGACCACGGAGGCGGACCGTAACAATTTGTAATTTGCAAGATAGATTAATACGCGTTATTACAAGTATTGTAAATAAACATCTGTTCGGTTCGGTTCTGTTCTGTTATTAATATATTTATCTTTGGTATTTATTCCAGCCGACGTACTCAGGCCTAACGACGGCAACGTGTGAATCGTACCCGAACCCCCTAAGTCCCGGGGGTGGAATCACTTCTATCGGTAGTGCCGACATAGGAGTATTTCCTGGTTCGAGTTTTAGCATGGCACTACAGGTAGGTTGATGTTATTATTGGGTAGTTGTGTTTTACGACACATCAATGCGATTGAGATTCTACGGTGCCAAATAGCAGTAATACATTGCACGTAAATTACATGTCACTTCTGCACTTGCCTAGCTTTGGCAAAGCTCCGACCCGTATACTTGTTTCCGGAGAAATCAAAAATATAACCATTACCGGATTAGGCATACCCGCCCCCACCCCATTTCCCCGTGACACCATAGAACTCCGAATACATATTATGTTCTGCTCCTATTCTTCATTGGTTCGGTCACTGGACTTCAGTCAATATTGCATGTTAATGCAGCAACAACTTAGTGTTTACCATACGACAGAGCACTTGCAGTATGCGAAATACAAATGTCCTCATGGGCTTTTTGAGCCTATTGGAATTCAGAAATAAAATATCAAAATATCAAAATATGTAGTGAAAAGCCGCAGTATGAGGGGCAGGGGACGCCGGTAGTGAGGCACATAAATAAATTTTATGTCTCATAAAATGTGTTATCAATAAAAATAAAAACAAATCTAGGTGATCGTGTGCTGTTTATGAATAGAACAGAACATACGTTTATTCACGATGTATACATACTTTTATATATAGTGACTAGTACACCATATACATACATTTATATACAAATACACACGCTATCAATAGAGTTGTCGCATTGCTACGGTATTATAAATTAAACATGAACATTCTAGTTAGTGTTTTGGCGTATGGCGACATTCAGTACGGAGTTCTTATTGTTTAAGCATACTCACGAATACAAGCCACGTTTAATGACAAGATTCTATTATCGCTGTTCAACAGAATGCACAATTTATACACACTTGGTCTCATGTAATTGTACTTATTAATGAGTTCTTTCCTTAACTCTGAGTAACAAGGCCAAATCGAAATAAAATGATATTCATCTTCAATATCTCTAGCATTGCAACATTGACAATGACGCTCATTACTCTGTACTCTATTATTAGCGCATCTATAATTGATAATGTTTTGTCTCATACTGCAAACGTGCAGTTTGCAATGAGTTATAAATGGTCAACCTGTGGGCGAGTAGTCACTATGTTTTATATTACAGGAGCTGCAAGTCGACACCGGAAGTTTCGGAGATGATGACTCATTCCGGGCTTTCGATTTTTCAACACCGGATGCAGGTTCCAGTTCCGGTTCCGCATTCCAGGGACACTCCGCAGCAACATTTACGGAACCATTCAGTTACGAAGGGACGTTCATGCTTGAAAAAGACGTTAGTAAAATGATTGGACTTTTTCCCGAAACCACATCACAAATGACAACTCAGTCAAGTAATACTAATAAATATATAGACACGTCTTCAACATTCTCGGAGTCGCAATTCAGAGGGTTTGCATCGAGTGATCAGTGTATATATTCTAGTCATCCATATGGGGACGTGCCACACACCCACAATCTCCCGCCACCTAGTCATTCAACATCGGAAAAATTATATCAGAGAGACACATGTGCGACCACATCCGCGTATTCTACATCATCCGAAACTCTGCCACCTGGAATGTTTCAACATCAACAAATGCAACATTCATACGGTGACTCATCACAAGACAGTAAATTAAACATTAACGTAAATATATACCAATCTCAGCAACTTCCGCAGGCGCATGCGCATTCTCATCAACTGGAGGATGCCGCCATGTTGCGGCGTGCAGATTCCCGCCAAGCGGGACGGTACTCGGCCTACACCTCGTATGGTCAACCATTGTATGGTACAACAACAGTATTGCAGGGAACCGATCGCCAAGGGATGCAATCCATGGATACGGGATATCAGGTTATGGGACGAAGTTCCATATTTCACTCAGATCTACCGGGAACTGGTGGACGCCATTTTGGTCGAAGACCGTCTCTCACCATACCCATGCCCTCTCATACACCAGAAAGGTAAGTTCGTGGTCCAATGTACATAATTGAATGATTGCCTATTTATCTATATACATGTACATATATATATATATATATATATTAGGGATGGCAACGAATAGCGATTTTGGTATTCGAATATTCGGTCGGGAAGAAATCAAAGAAAAGAAAACAACAACGACGTATCTGATTTTATGACAGTTTATTTAAATTTTGCAAATATCTTTTTTCTTCTTTCAAATATTCGAACGTTTGAGCAAATATTCGGATATTCGTTGCCATCCCTAATATATATATATTGTTCTGCTCTTAATTCGCGATTTAAATCAAATGATTTTTGTTTATAGCTATAATTGATTCATTATTGCGGAGAAATGGAAGAAACTAAACTAATTAGAACAAATTATTATCCATTATAGATTTGGCATTTTAAACTTGACAAATATTAAATATAACAATATATTTTTAAAATGGAAGAAACTATCATTGAGAATAAATTCCACGATATCAACTTCATGAAACGTGCCACGATTTCGTGAATTCGTGACGTTGAAATCGTGACTGGTGGTGAAGTGTAAATTGTGTAATGATGAAAATCAATTTCATGAAACGTGTCACGATTTCGTGAATTCGTGACGTTGAAATCGTGACTGGTGGTGAAGTGTAAATTGTGTAATGATGAAAATCAATTTCATGAAACGTGTCACGATTTCGTGAATTCGTGACGTTGAAATCGTGAATGGTGGTGAAGTGTAAATTGTGTAATGATGAAATAGATGTCACCACCGGTCCTTCGTACTAACATTAGTTAGCAAACCTAATCATATAAAATTTAATATTAAATATAACAATATATTTTTAAAATGGAAGAAACTATCATTGAGAATAAATTCCACGATATCAACTTCATGAAACGTGTCACGATTTCGTGAATTCGTGACGTTGACATCGTGACTGGTGGTGAAGTGTAAATTGTGTAATGATGAAATAGATGTCACCACCGGTCCTTCCTACTAACATTAGTTAGCAAACCTAATCATATGTCATGTATCTACAGCATCGAGCTACAGAAGTATACAATTCAATCTCCGAAGACACCAACAACCCCCAGCTCCACGCGCTCATCACCAGGCCGGGAAGGTTTACAGAAAGAAAGTCTTCTATGCGCAGTGTGTGGAGACAATGCAGCCTGCCAGCACTATGGTGTGCGCACGTGTGAAGGTTGCAAGGGATTTTTCAAGGTAAAGTTCACACTTTTAACATGGATCGTTGTGAAACTACGTATAGTAATATAGCATACATACTCATGAAGGTTGCAAGATATTGATAAACGTAGATCGTTGCGGAAATGTGTTTATGGTGTACCCTCGTGTGAATGTTACAATGGGATAGTTGAGGTAACAAATGATTGCGAACGAGTGAAGGTTGAAGTGGCTTCTTCAAAGTAAAGTGAATAGTTTATCGTGACTATACATTATGATGTACGCATGTGTAAAGGTTACAACGGGATCGTCAAGGCAAAGCTAACAGGTTAACCATTTCCCTCATAGAAGTACTTCTCGACGCCATCACCAATACGACATACATTGACAATGTAGTAGCCAACACATGCTCATAAACCCTTTCCCTCATAGAAGCACCTCTCGACGCCATTACCAAAACGACATAGATTTACAATATAGTAGCCAAACCAATGTTCATAATAAGGGCCAGAATCTCATGTAGTCCCAGTAATATCTATGGAGGTGGGATTGATATGGCGACTACTTATCCACTGCATGGTTGCTAACTGGCTGTCGTTTGTATGGAGATATAATAGTATATTAACCTACATCTCTATGAAGGAAAGGGTTAACATTGGTCGTCTCGAGAAAGTCCAGTCAGCTTAGAGTGCGCGCAGGTTGATGGTTATCTTGATGATATAATATCTCATTTATTATACTGCTTATGGTATTTTTCATATACAATCATAGACTATTATTTTGTTTTCATTGAACAGAGAACAGTTCAGAAGGGCGCGAAATATGTTTGTTTAGCCGATAAGAACTGTCCGGTTGATAAGAGAAGACGAAATAGATGCCAGTTCTGTCGATTCCAGAAGTGTCTAGCAGTTGGCATGGTGAAGGAAGGTACATATAGCATTCATTACTATATTTCAATTGATATGGTTGGTGGAGATATGGTGGAGTTCTCGTGGTGTATTTGGTTGCATTGGTATACTAGAGGACATAGAAAAACGCACACCGACATTATATACTAGAGGACATAGAAAAACGCACACCGACATTATATACTAGAGGACATAGAAAAACGCACAACGACATTATATACTAGAGGACATAGAAAAACGCACACCTACATTATATACTAGAGGACATAGAAAACGCACACCTACATTATATACTAGAGGACATAGAAAACGCACACCTACATTATATACTAGAGGATATAGAAAAACGCACACATACATTATATACTAGAGGACATAGAAAACGCACACCTACATTATATACTAGAGGACATAGAAAACGCACACCTACATTATATACTAGAGGACATAGAAAACACACACCTACATTATATACTAGAGGACATAGACAACGCACACCTACATTATATACTAGAGGGCATAGAAAAACGCACACCTACATTATATACTAGAGGACATAGAAAAACGCACACCTACATTATATACTAGAGGACATAGAAAAACGCGCACCTACATTATATACTAGAGGACATATAAAACGCACACCTACATTATATACTAGAGGACATAGAAAACGCACACCTACATTACATACTAGAGGATATTACAAAACACAAACTGACCAACTAAAATTATTCCAAAATGTTTAAAACTATGTATTTATATAGTTATTGTTTTTCATGTAAAACACACACTTTTCCGAAGTGTGCGTTTTCTATGTCCTCTAGTATATGTTATATTGCATCTTGGAAGACCGACGGTAACAGTGGCGTTGGCAGTGCCGTTCGCTTCATGTATGAATGGAGTTCGTGCCCAGTTGTAGATGTTGCGATTGTGTATATGCAAGGCATTTAAAATCCACATTGCCTCTTCTCTATCCTTCTTTGTCTCGAGAGCGATTACATTAAATTTCTGAGAACTTGTTTCGCAATTGAGCTAAAATAAATGATATAAACTACATTAAAATCTTAGAATATCTCCATGTTCAGCATATTCTAGCTAACTAACAGTCACACTGAATCTTTAAATGGTTTTGATTATATGTAAACTTCTCACTTTTTCCAGTTGTTCGAACTGACAGTCTGAAGGGTAGACGAGGTCGGTTACCATCGAAGCCAAAGAGTCCACAAGAGGCTCCTCCATCCCCACCCGTGAGTCTTATAACAGCACTCGTGCGTGCGCATGTGGACACGAGTCCCGACATTCCAACACTGGACTACAACAAGGTATATTAACTTCCACAATAATATAAGATGATGTGACAGCTAGCTTATTATCTTCATCTATTGGTTTAAACATATTTATTCGATAATAATGTACATTACATATACATTGTATACAAAACTAAAATGGATTAAATCGGAAACTTAAAGCTTATTGAGATTTTCTCCATTGCATATATAATGTTGTGCACAAATGGCGATTAAGAGATAAACATATAATGTAGTAATACCAAAATATATAATAAGTATTTGAAAATATAGCTTGTTATCAGGTGAAAAGCTAACAGTAAAAGGGAGGTATTTCCCAATTAATCACTGCAACAGATGTATATAACCTAGAACCAAGAATTAATTTTTTTAAAAAATACTTGAAAAATAAGAAAAAGAAGCTATTCAATTCACTCAACGAGATTATCGTTACCCGCGAGATAATGTTACAGCCAATCAGTTGCCACTTAATATCGCAATAAGATTGAAAAACAAGATCCTGTAGATTATATTCACTGCAATATGCAAACAGTTAAATGTTTCATTTTATTAATGGTAAGAAATTAAGAATATAATACAATCTCTCAAAAGTAGATTTCTCCTGACACGTGACTTTCTAATTTCAGTATAAAGTGCCTCATACGGAAGATAGTCCGCAGACAGATGCCGAAAGTATCCGAATGTTCTATGATCTCCTTATCCAATCAATTGATGTGTTACAAACTTGGGCAGAAAAAATACCCGGATTCTCAGATCTCTGCAAAGAAGACCAGGATTTGCTTTTTCAATCGTCAACGATGGAATTATTTGTCTTACGTATGGCTTATAGGTACGTGTTGGAGCGTTACTATATATTATGTATATACAGTCTACATCCGTTATGTCAAAGTCGGTTATGTCGAATTCTCCGGTTATCTCGAAGTCGGATCAAAGTCCCGTTTGAGACACTATCAGTTTACATATAACTGGCTCCGTTTATATAGAATTTCGTTACGTCAAACGTCAGTTATGTCGAAGTATTATGTTCTGTCCGACGGAATTCGACATAACGGATGTAGACTGTATATATAAAGACAGTGTGCAAAGGTCAGTACAACCAGGAACCTAGACGTCAATCAAAAAAATCCGGGTACTACCGAAACATGCGTAACATATTAATTAACATCATAACTACCCGTGTGCATGTGTTTTAATTGCATGTTGTTCCAAATGAGACGCATATATTAAACATGGTGTAGTTTTTGTTCAAATTATTACGTCCAATGATATCTTATATAATTTAATAAACCACAGTACGCGCTGCATTTCAGAAACCCGCGAATTAAAACTACTGCGAGATTATTACACTATACAGTAGGCGTTGTACGTAAATATCCACGAAATAAAACTACTGCGAGATTATTCCACTATACAGTAGGCGTTGTACGTAACTATCCACGAAATAAAACTACTGCGAGATTATTCCACTATACAGTAGGCGTTGTACGTAAATATCCACGAAATAAAACTACTGCGAGATTATTCCACTAGACTACACAGTCCTGTTTCCGAAATCTACTTTTCGATTTCAAAACATCGGCTTTTCGTGTCAGCACTCGCCGCGAAGAGTCGAAAACGAAGAAATTGAAAACATGCACTTGTCTATGTGTGTATATCACTTGTATAGCTGTGTACGTCACGAAACGTCCATATTTTGTCTCCAAAGCTTCAACAATTCACTCTAATGAATTACAGAAAATACACAGAAAAGTCGAAGTTTTAGGTCGAAATGTCGATGAGGGAGAGAGAAACAGTACTCCGTACTGTACATTAGTCGATGTATCTATAGTTACGGCGATGTATCTATAGTTACGGGTTCTATTTCAGAATACAAGTGAATGACGATAAGATTGTGTTTGACAACGGATTAGTTCTACATAGACGTCAATGTTACCAAATGTTTGGCGACTGGATAAACTCTATAGTGGATTTCGGATTGTCCATGCACAGAATGCGAGTGGATATATCATCGTTGGCGTGCATGGCAGCTCTTTCTATGGTTACTTGTAAGTTGAGTTTTTAGTTCAACCTTCCCATAGTCTATTGATGGGACAGAAACAATGAATGCGAGATATCCATATATATAATTACAGTTTATTCACTTCCACTAACTGTTTATTCACTTCCTCTAACTGTTTATTCACGTCCACGGACTGTTTATTCACGTCCACTAACTGTTTATTCACGTCCACTAACTGTTTATTCACGCCCACTAACTGTTTATTCACTTCCCCTGACTGTTTATTCACGTCCACTAACTGTTTATTCACTTCCCCTGGCTGTTTATTCACGTCCACTAACTGTTTATTCACGTCCACTAACTGTTTATTCACGTCCACTAACTGGTTATTCACTTCCACTAACTGTTTATTCACGTCCACTAACTGTTTATTCACGTCCACTAACTGGTTATTCACTAACTGTTTATTCACTTCCTCTAACTGTTTATTCATGTCATGTCCACTAACTGTTTATTCACGTCCACTAACTGTTTATTCACTTCCCCTGACTGTTTATTCACGTCCACTAACTGGTTATTCACATCCACTAACTGTTTATTCACTTCCCCTGAGTGTTTATTCACTTCCACTAACTGTTTATTCACATCCACTAATTGTTAATCCACTTCCCCTGACTGTTTATGCACTTCCACTAACTGTTTATTCACGTCCACTAACTGTTTATTCACTTCCCCTGACTGTTTATTCACGTCCACTAACTGGTTATTTACATCCACTAACTGTTTATTCACTTCCCATGACTGTTTATTCACTTCCACTAACTGTTTATTCACTTCCCCTGACTGTTTATTCACGTCCACTAACTGTTTATTCACGTCCACTAACTGTTTATTCACTTCCCCTGACTGTTTATTCACTTCCACTAACTGTTTATTCACTTCCACTAACTGTTTGTTCACATCCACTGTTTATTCACATCCACTAACTGTTAATTCACTTCCACTGACTGTTTATTCACTTCCACTGACTGTTTATTCACTTCCACTAACTGGTTATTCACTTCCACTGACTGTTTATTCACTTCCACTAACTGTTTATTCACTTCCCCTGACTGTTTATTCACTTCCCATGACTGTTTATTCACATCCACTAACTGTTTATTCACATCCACTAACTGTTTATTCACTTCCACTAACTGTTTATTCACTTCCCCTGACTGTTTATTCACTTCCCCTGAATGCTTATTCACATCCACTAACTGTTTATTCACTTCCCCTGACTGTTTATTCACTTCCCCTGAATGCTTATTCACATCCACTAACTGTTTATTCACTTCCCCTGCCTGTTTATTCACGTCCACTAACTGTTTATTCACGTCCACTAACATTGTGTTTACAGTGAGGCATGGTCTAACAGACGTGAAGAAGATGGAAGACGTTCAGATGAAAATCATTGATTGTTTGCGTGACCATTGCACCTACAACAGCGAAGCCCAGAGAAAACCCAACTTCTTCTCTTTAATACTTGGGAAAATTGCCGAACTAAGGTTAGTAGATAATAGGTGCCAAGCTTAGGTTAGTGTGTGATTTACTATGACATTCAGAACTGACATCGAGGCTAGATTATTATAGTTTTACAGTCACAACTTTATTGGGATACACATATACCTGTCCATCGTCAACACACATGGCTGTTGCAAGCAAACTGTACAATAGTTTGGCTGTCTGATTAGCCCAGTGGTTAGCACGCTTCGCTTCTCACCAATGCAACACGGGTTCGATCCTCGGACCGGGAAGTAAAGTATGTGAGATGGTACTGTGGTCGCCAGATCGGACAGGTGGGTTTCTCCGGGTACGCTTGATTGGTTTACAAATACTGGCGCTTGATTGGGCTTACACATACTGGTGCTTGATTGGGTTTACAAATACTGGCGCTTGATTGGTTTACAAATACTGGTGCTTGATTGGTTTACAAATACTGGTGCTTGATTGGTTAGCAAATACTGGCGCTTGATTGGTTTACAAATACTGGTGCTTGATTGGTTTACAAATACTGGTGCTTGATTAGTTTACAAATACTGGCGCTTGATTGGGTTTACAAATACTGGTGCTTGATTGGTTTACAAATACTGGTGCTTGATTGGTTTACAAATACTGGTGCTTGATTGGTTTACAAATACTGGCGCTTGATTGGGTTTACAAATACTGGTGCTTGATTGGTTTACAAATACTGGCGCTTGATTGGGTTTACAAATACTGGTGCATGATTGGTTTATTAATACTGGCGCTTGATTGGGTTTACTAATACTGGCGCTTGATTGGTTTACTAATACTGGCGCTTGATTGGTTTGCTAATACTGGCGCTTGATTGGGTTTACAAATACTGGCGCTTGATTGGTTTACAAATACTGGCGCTTGATTGGGTTTACAAATACTGGTGCTTGATTGGTTTACAAATACTGGCGCTTGATTGGGTTTACAAATACTGGTGCTTGATTGGTTTACAAATACTGGTGCATGATTGGTTTGCTAATACTGGCGCTTGATTGGGTTTACAAATACTGGCGCTTGATTGGTTTACTAATACTGGTGCTTGATTGGGTTTACTAATACTGGCGCTTGATTGGTTTACTAATACTGGTGCTTGATTGGTTTACTAATACTGGCGCTTGATTGGTTTACTAATACTGGCGCTTGATTGGTTTACTAATACTGGCGCTTGATTGGTTTACTAATACTGGTGCTTGATTGGGTTTACAAATACTGGTGCTTGATTGGTTTACTAATACTGGCGCTTGATTGGGTTTACAAATACTGGCGCTTGATTGGTTTACAAATACTGGCGCTTGATTGGTTTACAAATACTGGCGCTTGATTGGTTTACTAATACTGGCGCTTGATTGGTTAGCAAATACTGGTGCTTGATTGGTTAGCAAATACTGGCGCTTGATTTGGTTTACAAATACTGGCGCTTGATTGGTTTACAAATACTGGCTTTGGATTGGTCTAGAAATTAGAATAAACTGTAACTGTGTTTTATTTACTTTTCAGAACGTTAAGTCGTGAGGGCCTAGAACGGTTAATCTACTTCAAGCTTGAAGGAATCTTTCCAACACCACCAGTCATTGAAAACTTGTTTCACTCTAGTCAACTGCCGTTTTAACACGAGCTATTCAACTAGTTTGGTGCATTAAGACACGTGTCTGAATCGTGTCTAAAACACGTGTTTTCACAAGCATAATCATAGAAACCGGTGTCTTGTATATTTTTACCTTACAGAGTGTTATTATGTTTTTATTAAACACGATAGCACGTTTTAATATGATGCTCTCACTCAAATAGTTGTAGATAAAAACAAACTGTGGACGATGCACACGGTGCTTCATGGAAATAATAACAACTTGTGCAAGGTAGTCTGCCACACAGGCACGGGTACTTGTATAGTCTGCCATACAGGCACGGGTACTTGTATTGTCTGTCATACAGGCACGCGTACTTGTATAGTCTGCCATACAGGCACGGGTACTTGTATAGTCTGTCATACAGGCACGGGTACTTGTATAGTCTGTCATACAGGCACGGGTACTTGTATTGTCTGTCATACAGGCACGTGTACTTGTATAGTCTGCCATACAGGCACGGGTACTTGCATAGTCTGTCATACAGGCACGTGTACTTGTATAGTCTGCCATACAGGCACGGGTACTTGCATAGTCTGTCATACAGGCACGTGTACTTGTATAGTCTGCCATACAGGCACGGGTACTTGTATAGTCTGCCATACAGGCACGGGTACTTGTATAGTCTGTCATACAGGCACGGGTACTTGTATAGTCTGTCATACAGGCACGGGTACTTGTATAGTCTGTCATACAGGTACGTGTTCTTGATAGTCTGTTATACAGGCACGTGTAAATGGATACTTCGTCATTTGCACGTGACGTAACGTTAAAGACGAAATAAGTACACGAGTAGATGGAAGCATACAGGAGGATCGGATTAACAGTGTGACATGTTCGGTTTATTATTCCAACTCGACCGATTTGTCTGGAAATTGTTGTTATATAATATGACGGTTGTGAACATAAGAACAAATTAAACACAGACCATAATCGCATCACCTATCTCGCAGATTTTGAAAGCTGTTGTTTATGTCGTTTGCACATTATTTTGTGCTTTAGTATTATAGCTGGGTATAAGACTGGTGTCTTATAATAGCAAGGTGCTTACAATATTGAACAAATCTTGAAAAAGATTGAAAAAAGTATCAAAATCTGATATTAAACGAAGGAGATATTACAATTTGAATATCTGTGAAAATAACAAAATATAGTCAGCCATCTTGGATCAGTGACGTCATTGGTCCGATGCGATGCGATTCGATTCGATGTCAATACCAATCAGCCGTTACGATTGTGCCCTTAGGCAAGGCATTTAAATTCCACCCTCGTGACGATGGTTTCCATCAGTAATGGAGTCTCGAGAGTGATTAATATAAGTTATAGGAACTTGTTTTCGCAATGCAGCTAAAACAAATATGTATCAACTATACTGTCATGTATATTTTGACACTATATATTCACTGACAATGGACTCATGTGAAGAAAATCATATTTAGTAACATGATGAAATAATACCGACCGATGACGTCATGCGTACCAAAATGGCTGCCTACCTTGACCTACTTTTGAATGATTCAAGTTACAATATCATCATATGTATTGTCAATTTTGATAATTATTTCACTGTGTTTAACAGCTTTATCAAATGGAAGCTTGTATTTTTGTGATTTTCTGTTATGTTATTATTTTGTGACACATTTTACTTTACATTGCTTACTAGTCCTGCGAAATACGAGTCGTACATGTTGCTATATAAATGTCCCGGGAACCGAATACCACTTTTGTGACAGTTTAGTTTACGGAGTACGTAACTGTAATTGAAGGAGATTGAGCTGGCAATTAATTAATGTTTTTTTATGCGTTTCGTCGGTTTTTATGCAAATTAAGTGTAAAACACTGACATTTCATACTTCTATGAATCGCAGAAAAAGAACATTCAATTGTTACAACTAACATTCTCGCTCTAGTGTTGGAACGGACTATATTCTAGCGTTGTCGAGCACAACATAATCACCTTGGATACTTATAGAATATAATAATATTACGGTTCATTGGGTTATGAACGGAGATTACAAGGGTTGAATCAGCCAATCAGAATCCCGACATGTCAAGCCGTTATTATAAATGTTATGAACGTGTAAGGGAGACAACCACAGACGGATCTGTTAATCCAGGGATCGCAGGTTCGATTCCCCTTTTGACCCTAATAAAATTAAGTCTTTCAGATGGGACGTTAAACCGAGGTCTCGTGTCGGTGCTTTACACCGTGCACGTAAAAGAACCAGTGGAGACTCTGGAATAGGTCTATGTCTGTATCATTGCACTATTCTCCAACATTCTAAAATTACTAATCTATTCAGGAGGCGTTGCTCATGTATGGGCAACCGGTAGCGACGACAAAAAAAAGCGCAACACACACAAAGGGAGACAACCAATAACATTTCTAAATTTTGTATCAGCATCAATAGTCTACGGCTTAGTTCGCAGTTTTTTATATATCTTAAGTGAAATACTGAATTCATGAATATAAACAATAGAACGTGTCTCCCTTACACCATAGCTAGGCATATATACTCGATGACATAGCAAACGCACATTTCCGATAAATGTGTTTTTACATTAAAAACAATAACTATATAAATACATAGTTTTAAACATTTTGGAATATTTTTAGTTGTTCAGTTTGTGTTTTGTAATAAAGATGTGATATATCTTTGATGGAATCCTTCGTATTTCGTGTTCATGTAATAATAATCATATAATGTAGGTGTGCGTTTTCTATGTCCTCTAGTATACATGTACAAGTTCGTTAATTAAGTTAGGAATGGCATTACAAGCATAGTAAAATGTTGTAACTTGAACACTTTAAATTCCACTGTGTGATGCAAGTGACGTTACAAATAGTGTCACTTACGTTAACACACTCGCGCTACGTATCACGTATTCCGTGTACACGTGGAAGGTCTACCTAACGTCAGTGACCGACTTACCACACTTATAACGAGTATTATTCGGTTCCTGATACATTACAATGATTATCTCTAGTCAAATATGATTTATTTATGTAAGTTCTGACAAAAAACGTTAAATTTAGTTACTTTGCCTTTTATTGTACTGTGACGAGTTTCACGAACGATCTCAAATGTCTGATTAGAGATAGAAACACATAATGTAACAATCGATACTGATCTCTGAAGTTGCTAGTCATCATGTTCGGTAACTCTGAATGTGCTGCACACTGATATTCTACAATGTATTCTATATAACAGCTGTACACTGATATTATACAATGTATTCTATGTAACAGCTGTACACTGATATTATACAATGTATTCTATATAACAGCTGTACACTGATATTATACAATGTATTCTATATAACAGCTGTACACTGATATTATACAATGTATTCTATGTAACAGCTGTACACTGATATTATACAATATATTCTATGTAACAGCTGTACACTGATATTATACAATATATTCTATGTAACAGCTGTACACTGATATTATACAATGTATTCTATATAACAAGCTGCACACTGATATTATACAATATATTCTATATAACAGCTGTACACGGATATTATACAATGTATTCTATATAACAGCTGTACACTGATATTATACAATATATTCTATGTACACTGATATTATACAATGTATTCTATATAACAGCTGTACACTGATATTATACAATGTATTCTATATAACAGCTGTACACTGATTTATACAATATATTCTATGTACACTGATATTATACAATGTATTCTATACAACAGCTGTACACTGATATTCTACACTGTATTATATACAACAGCTGTAGAGCTATCACAATGTAGGTTTGTTCCTATATATATTCTTAAGCATTTAAAATATTGCATATTATTTACACGGTGCAATGAAGATGTGTTCATTTAAACATGAATATACATTAACCCGTTCAACCCCACAGGCCTCTAAATAGGCTTATGAAAAGTGTAGATCCAGATGAGACGGCTCGTGACGAGCCGTCTCATCAGGATCTGCACTTTTTTGCCAGTAATAATTATTATTATTTTTAGATAAAATTACCCATTTTGATAAATGAACTGGTCCAAAGGTAATTTTCTTATTAATGTATTGGTCTGAAAATATCATGGACCAGTCCATGTCAGTTACTTGGGGTTGAATGGGTTAATATCATGGACCAGTCCATGTCAGTTACTTGGGGTTGAATGGGTTAATATCATGGACCAGTCCATGTCAGTTACTTGGGGTTGAATGGGTTAAAGTAACTCTATGTGGGGTTTTTCTTCTTTAAATGGAAAAATAAAACTATAACATTGAGGGGCCTAAGGAAGATTAGTTCAGAACTAATTAGGTCACCCTCTATAAATAAAGAAATCTATCTCAATAATTGCTAACATGTTCAATGCTAACTTCAGTAAACCATCCTGTAAAGTAAAGTTAATTCAGATTTCCTAAGTGTCCATAAATGGAAGAATTAAAAAAAAAAATTATAATTTCACACACAAAAAAATAAAAAATAATTTAAAATGTAAAAATAAAAAATAATTTAAATATTACATTTTGAATAATTTCTTACTGAAACATGGAAATACGAGACGTTCTCCCCGCTGTGTAATTACCCCCCCCCCATGTATATCTCAGTGTGCAGCATATTCTAACTCAACACAGCATATGGCTTTAATGGGAATGCCAGAGTGTCATTGTATATTACCATGTATGTTGTAATAACGTACACGTATGTAGATGTGCGTGCATCAACAGTGCTATCTTAGATCAAGAGTCCATGAAAATATTTTTGATTATATTATGTTTATTTTCTTTTGATTTTGATTTATTACGTTTCATGCTTGTTTTGTATGTACTGTATCAATATTCTACAAAGCTGATGTTCATATTTTGTTGACATTTTGCATCTAGTCTCATTTTCTCTCAACAAACACATATTTGTATCATATTTATGTCAACACTATTTATATGTGATTCTGTATTTCATGGTTAGCCATGCTTTTGTTTAATTTGAGTTAAAAAAATAAGCTAATGACATGCTAAACTATCCATTTCCTGTCTGTATTTATAATGTATATTTAATTCCAAATTATATTTAACCTGTATATTGTTTTTATTTTATTCAAGCATATCTTATACCCAAGAACACACATACACATTCCGCGCTCTATTTGTGATCTGATGCTCATGTTGCTACTCGTGATATACACATATTGTGTGTTCGGGATCCTGCATACGGAGATGGAAATGGTGACTGCTACCCGTTGATTGTCATTAATTGGAAGAGTGTAACCTTTTTAGAGGTGCTACGTAATATTTAACGATCGTTGAAATTACTACCAAATTAGTTCGTAAATTCAATTAAAAAAAACTTGTTTGAAGAAATATCGTAACTTTAGTCATTTCCCACAAAGAAACAGAATTGTGTAACCTTCATTTTTTGGGTTACGTTTATTTATTGTCGCCCCACCCGGTTAATCGGGGCTTTAAGCAGCAAGTTCAGTATGACCATATCTTTATGACAATACGCGTTATTCGGCTTTAGGTATAAACAATCACGAACGACAGTTTAACCTATAAAAGTACACGTGTGCGCATGAGCACCGGTAGTTACAATTTAGAATGCGCAGGTGTTATCTAGATTAAGCAATTGAAGTGCGTACAATATATGCAATACGCAGTTCTGTATATTATTTATATTACATCATGTATTTTGAAGCCATTGTTTCTTGCCAATTAGACGGCCATCTTGTATGCACAATGAGCGATATTGCTGATTTTACTATTACCCCCTTAGCAGATGAAGTACTATTTACCCTCAAATGTATATTGGTCCTTTAGTTGGAATACTTTGTTTTTACTGTTGTTCCCTAACAATATGTTGCGGTATGATAACTTTTGATTTTATCAAAATTTTAAGCTAACAGTTTGATAGCAATTATTTTTAGAGTAAAGTATCTGTTGGATACACTGCATAATCTGGATAATCTTGGATAATCTGTCGAGATTCAAACATTTAATAACCATAATTATAAGGTAACTGCATGCCGTGCAAAGGAAACAACGATCAAAACAGAGGAATTCAGTTAACATGACCTATCCTCCGTAAAGAGTATTCAGGGGGAATAACTGACCAATATCTCTCATTATACAGGAATTGTCACCACAGTGCATCGTCAGAACGATCTACAATATAGTTTGTTTCTATATCGAAATAGTTACGGAAATGATTATATTTATATACATATTTGTTAATGATAAATTGTGAGCCAAAATATTGTTTTGCTTTGATGAACTGTTGCCCCCCTAATGTTTTGCTTTGACCAACTGTTGCCCTCTCATGTTCATTAAAAACCTACTTCTAACTCACTGCTTTGTTGTTGTTTGAATAAAAAATACTCAAAACTCCAATCCATAGCTATATTTTTATTAAACTGCACCGCAGTTATCTCTCCTGTTTCCAACGGATTACACGTGTGTTTTACGTTTATATATCGTCGCTACCGGTTGCCCATATGAGCGACGCCTACTGAAGAGATTAGTCAGTTTAGATTTTTGGAGGATAGTGCAATGATACAGACAGACCCATTCCAGAGTCTCCTCTGGTTCTTTTACGTGCACGGTGTACAGCACCGACACGAGACCTCGGTTTAAATGCCCACATGAAAGACTGTTAATTTTATTAGGGTCAGACGCGGTATCGAACCTGCGATTCCTGGATTAATAGTCCAGCGTTTTAACCACTTGACTACAGATCCGTCTGTAAAGGATGCGTGCATGTAGTTAGACAAATATATACTAACCCTATTTGGCAGAATATTTCAGACTTTATAAAAAAGAATTACCACGTTAAAGTTTAATGATTTATTTATCAACACTGGACAGGCTGGTGACTGACACATCATCATTTCCCCCCATAAAATACCGTCACGTCAGTCGCCGTAATCCACATGTTGTATGTGCACTTAAATGATCCAACTTGTTAACGTTTTATGAACATATATTCATTCATATAATAGTTTGTGACACATGACAGATATACAATAACCAATCAACGCTAGCCTAATATACATCCGTGTGCACTAAGATAGATGAACTATATATATATCCTAGTGTTATCGTCCACGGCGCAGGCGGATCTGTAGTCCTAGGTAAATTGTTTTCAAGTTTTATTTTCAATTTCTTTCAGTGAATTAACAACTAATTATAGTATATAATTCCTACAAAGTACAGGTTAATATAACTTATTCAATTCATTTAATCATATGTTATTGCAAATCAATAGTACATATGTTATATACATAACGATACAATACATAGCATGAACATACAAATGGTTTGGGTCACACGTTAACAACATTAGACACCGGCCCGCACCAGGATACACCGGCCCGCACCAGGATACACCGGCCCGCACCAGGATACACCGGCCCGCACCAGGATACACCGGCCCGCACCAGGATACACCGGCCCGCACCAGGATACACCGGCCCGCACCAGGATACACCGGCCCGCACCAGGATACACCGGCCCGCACCAGGATACACCGGCCCGCACCAGGATACACCGGCCCGCACCAGGATACACCGGCCCGCACCAGGAGACACCGGCCCGCACCAGGATACACGGCCCGCATCAGGATACACAGGCCCGCACCAGGATACACCGGCCCGCACCAGGATACACCGGCCCGCACCAGCATACAACGGCCCGCACCAGGATACACCGGCCCCCCCAGGATACACCGGCCGCACCAGCATAAACCGGCTCGCACCAGCATACACCGGCCCGCACCAGGATACACCGGCCCCCACCAGGATACACCGGCCCCCCACCAGGCCCGCACCAGGATACACCGGCACCAGGTACACCGGCCCGCACCGCATACACCGGCCCGCACCAGGATACACCGGCCCCCACCAGGATACACCGGCCCCCCAGCATACACCGTCCGCACCAGGTTACACCGGCCCGCACCAGGATACACCGGCCCCCAGAATACACGGCCCCACCAGCATACACCGGCCCGCACCAGCATACACCGCCACCAGAATACACCGGCCCGCCCACCAGCATACACCGGCCCGCACCAGGCCCGCACCAGAATACACCGGCCCGCACCAGGATACACCGGCCCCCACCAGGATACACCGGCCCCCACCAGCATACACCGCACCAGAATACACCGGCCCGCGCCAGAATACACCGGCCCGCACCAGGATACACCGGCCCCCACCAGGATACACCGGCCCGCACCAGGATCCACCGGCCCGCACCAGGATACACCGGCCCGCACCAGGATACACCGGCCCCCACCAGGATACACCGGCCCCGCACCAGGATACACCGGCCCCGCACCAGATACACCGGCCCGCACCAGAATACACCGGCCCGCACCAGG
>CM026403.1:18744225-18764225 GCA_014843695.1 Archivesica marissinica | reverse complement strand
TACATTATATACTAGAGGACATAGAAAACGCACACCTACACTATATACTAGAGGACATAGAAAACGCACACCTACATTATATACTAGAGGACATAGAAAACGCACACCTACATTATATACTAGAGGACATAGAAAACGCACACCTACATTATATACTAGAGGACATAGAAAACGCACACCTACATTATATACTAGAGGACATAGAAAACGCACACCTACATTATATACTAGAGGACATAGAAAACGCACACCTACATTATATACTAGAGGACATAGAAAACGCACACCTACATTATATACTAGAGGACATAGAAAACGCACACCTACATTATATACTAGAGGACATAGAAAACGCACACCTACATTATATACTAGAGGACATAGAAAACGCACACCTACATTATATACTAGAGGACATAGAAAACGCACACCTACATTATATACTAGAGGACATAGAAAACGCACACCTACATTATATACTAGAGGACATAGAAAACGCACACCTACATTATATACTAGAGGACATAGAAAACGCACACCTACATTATATACTAGAGGACATAGAAAACGCACACCTACATTATATACTAGAGGACATAGAAAACGCACACCTACATTATATACTAGAGGACATAGAAAACGCACACCTACATTATATACTAGAGGACATAGAAAACGCACACCTACATTATATACTAGAGGACATAGAAAACGCACACCTACATTATATACTAGAGGACATAGAAAACGCACACCTACATTATATACTAGAGGACATAGAAAACGCACACCTACATTATATACTAGAGGACATAGAAAACGCACACCTACATTATATACTAGAGGACATAGAAAACGCACACCTACATTATATACTAGAGGACATAGAAAACGCACACCTACATTATATACTAGAGGACATAGAAAACGCACACCTACATTATATACTAGAGGACATAGAAAACGCACACCTACATTATATACTAGAGGACATAGAAAACGCACACCTACATTATATACTAGAGGACATAGAAAACGCCACCTACATTATATACTAGAGGACATAGAAAACGCACACCTACATTATATACTAGAGGACATAGAAAACGCACACCTACATTATATACTAGAGGACATAGAAAACGCACACCTACATTATATACTAGAGGACATAGAAAACGCACACCTACATTATATACTAGAGGACATAGAAAACGCACACCTACATTATATACTAGAGGACATAGAAAACGCACACCTACATTATATACTAGAGGACATAGAAAACGCACACCTACATTATATACTAGAGGACATAGAAAACGCACACCTACATTATATACTAGAGGACATAGAAAACGCACACCTACATTATATACTAGAGGACATAGAAAACGCACACCTACATTATATACTAGAGGACATAGAAAACGCACACCTACATTATATACTAGAGGCCATAGAAAACGCACACCTACATTATATACTAGAGGCCATAGAAAACGCACACCTACATTATATACTAGAGGCCATAGAAAACGCACACCTACATTATATACTAGAGGCCATAGAAAACGCACACCTACACTCTATGCTAGAGGACATAGAAAACGCCGCACCTACATTATATACTAGAGGACATAGAAAACGCCGCACCTACATTATATACTAGAGGACATGGAAAACGCACACCTACATTATATACTGGAGTACATAGAAAACGCGCACCTAGTACCCGCTATATGCCCCACACACGACCTAGCAATCTCTCTACGACCTATCAATCTCTCTACGACCTAGCAATCTCTCTACGGCCTAGCAATCTCTCTACGACCCAGCAATCTCTCTACGACCCAGCAATCTCTCTACGACCTATCAATCTCTCTACGACCTAGCAATCTCTCTACGACCTAGTAATCTCTTTACGACTTGCAATATCTCTACGGCCTAACAATCTCTCTACGACCCTGCAATCTCTCTACGACCCAGCAAACTCTCTACGACCTAGCAATCTCTCTACGACTTGCAATCTCTCTACGACCTAGCAATCTCTATACAGCCTACCAATCTCTCTACGACCTATCAACCTCTCTACGACCTAGCAATCTCTCTACGATTTGCAATCTCTCTATGACCTAGCAATCTCTCTACGACCTAGCAATCTCTCTACGACCTAGCAATCTCTCTATGACATAGCAATCTCTCTACGACCTAGCAATCTCTTAACAATCTCTCTACGACCTAGCAATCTCTCTACGACCTAGCAATCTCTCTATGACCTAGCAATCTCTCTACGACCTAGCAATCTCTTAGCAATCTCTCTACGACCTAGCACTCTCTCTATGACCTAGCAATCTCTCTACGACCTAGCAATCTCTTAGCAATCTCTCTATGACCTAGCAATCTCTCTACGACCTAGCAATCTCTTAGCAATCTCTCTACGACCTAGCAATCTCTCTGTGACCTAGCAATCTCTCTACGACCTAGCAATCTCTTAGCAATCTCTCTACGACCTAGCACTCTCTCTATGACCTATCAATCTCTCTACGACCTAGTACTCTCTTAGCAATCTCTCTACGACCTAGCAATCTCTCTATGACCTAGCAATCTCTCTACGACCTAGACATCTCTATATGACCTAGCAATCTCTCTACGACCTAGCAATCTCTTAGTAATCTCTCTACGACCTAGCAATATCTCTATGACCTAGCAATCTCTCTACGAGCTAGCAATCTCTTAGCAATCTCTTAGCAATCTCTCTACGACCTAGCACTCTCTCTATGACCTAGCAATCTCTCTACGACCTAGCAATCTCTTAGCAATCTCTCTACGACCTAGCACTCTCTCTACGACCTAGCAATCTCTTTACGACTTGCAATCACTCTACGACTTGCCAATCTATCTACGACCTAGCAATCAGTAAACCGCTGGTCTGGTTTATGCTATACACGAACCCTATACTCAGCGTTAGACAAATTAAACCTGATTTATCAGAGAAAACCGTCCGATTCCATCTAATGTGATTCCAGGATAGATGATTTATATACAAAAGTAAACGCCCCTGTGCCTAGCTGTTAAGATAGGACCGGTGGACGGCAGTCTAGCTCGAACAGTACCTGTTTGTAAACGAGTCCTAACATTCTGAGCTGTGTGTGTTTTACGTTTATTTATCGTCGCTACCGGCTACCCATATGAGTGACGCCTCCTGAAGAGATAAGTCATTTTAGATTCTTGGAGGATAGTGCAATGATACAGACAGAGACACATTCCAGAGTCTCCTCTGGTTCTTTTACGTGCACGGTATAAAGCACCGACACGAGACCTCGGATTAACGTCCCATCTGAAAGACTGTTAATTTTATTAGGGTCAGACGGGGGATCGAACCTGCGATCACTGGATTACCAGTCCAGCGTGTTACCACTGGACTACAGATCCGTCTGTGTTTGACTGATTCTCGTCCTCTGAGTTATGTCCTGCTTGTGACGTCACAGTTTGCTGATGATTACGCACGTGCATCAAGTCTAATATGCGTATCGTCTGCAGCTGTTGTTACCCTGGGATACCAGGGATGCTGCCGATCACAAGCACTGTCTGTTTGTGTTGCCATGGATAATTAATTGTTGTGCATTTGAATCACACTGTACGCGCAACTTCCACGCGTGATTTGTTATGTTATATTCGGGTTTTACGCCTGCATCAGCACCATTTTGGGCTATATCGCCTGCGGGCAGTTTACCTAACAACACCTTTCCTGGGCAGGCTCCAGCGGTTAACCAGCATTTGGGTGCACCAACCTCCGCAAGAAACTGCCAACATTTTCATATAAATGAGACACGGCCTGAGCGAGGCTCGAACCCGTGACAATCAGTGATGATAGGTTACAGTGGTATACAAGTCAGCGACCTTAACCACTCGACCACGGAGGCGGACTTCCACGCGTGAAATGTCGGACATTATTGTACAAATTACTCTTTCGCGCTCAATGTTTGAAAGTTGGCATCGTTATCAAATTGTTTTAAAATTACAATACTCTGTATTTCATTTGACTACTTCACACAGTCAATACATTATCTATTCAAACCGTGTTGTACATGTATTCCGTGAAAGCCCTTCACATTAACAGTCTCGGCTGCTCGCACCGAAAAATCCTGGAACTCATTCATATTTTACAAAGGTAAACGACTCTACAACTCAACAGACTACATGGACAAATTATTTGAAATAAATTTTAAAATACATATAGCATTTTAAAATGTTACATTAATTGTGCTCATCATATAAAGCGAAGCAACTCTACGCGGTTTGATGTGGACAGTAAATAGGAGTTGCCTCTCTTAGACTACGATGATGATGATTGTGTTTCTTAACCCTCGCCGCCGGTAAACCATATGGGCGACACAGAAAGATCAATTATATATAATGGGAAGCAACTATGTAAGTATGCACCATCAATAGGAGTTGTCTCCCTTGGACTGCAGATTAAGTCATCGCATGAAACGGACAGCTATATTTGAAGGGAAACAACTGTATGATTTGAAGTGTATCGTAAATATGAGTTACTTCCCTTTGTCTGCGAGGCCCCACGATCGGAAGATATTCCCTTTTTATGTTTATGCTTTTGAAACTGTAAGTGATAATAGTCATTTATAGATGTTATTTATTGACGTTATTCATAGACGTTATTCATAGACGTTATTGTTGACGTTATTTATAGACGTTACTTACATACGTTACTCATAGAAGTTATTTAATGACGTTATTCATAGACGTTATTTACATACGTTGTTTATCTGTATACCATATAAACAGTTGTATGTTATTTATAGACGTTATTTATAGATACTATTCAGTGTCGGTATTTATAGACGTTATTTATATACGTTATTTACAGACGTTATTTACAGACGTTATTCATAGAAGTTATCCATATACATTATTTATAGACGTTATATATAGACGTTATATATAGACGTTATTTATACACATTATTTACAGATGTTATAGATAAGACGTTATTTATAGCTATTTATTGACGTCACCAATAGACGTTATTCAGAGACGTTATTTAGAGACGTTATTTATGGTGATTCTAGTTTATATAGGTCTTCCCGTCCTAATGCACTTTAAGATCACTCGCACGTTTTAAAATATGTTTCGAACGTGGAATATTTTGATGAAAACAGTTGTGCACTTAATGAATAAATTTGGGGAATTTTGTTCGATCCCCCGTCTGACCCTAATAAAATTAACAGTCTTTCAGATGGGGCGTTAATCCGAGGTCTCGTGTCGGTGCTTTACACCTTGCACGTAAAAAACCCAGAGGAGACTCTGGAATGGGTCTCTGTCTGTATCATTGCACTATCCTCCACAATCTAAAATGACTAATATCTTCAGGAGGCGTCGCGACGATAAATAAACATAAAACACACAAATTGGTGAATTTTTACTTCAAATTATAGTGTCGGCTAATTAGGCCAGCTAGAGTGCGCTTTCAGCTGTTGTTTGGTGGGGACATATCCCAGCTGCCCCTCTGAGCAGTACTTCATGCACAGGTAGACACCCGAGTAGAACCACCGACCTTCCGCATGTCACCTGGATGGCTTCCTCACACGGAATAATTCGAACCTACAGCGGCGATGGGCAACCGATTTGAAACCAACGACCGTAACAACTCTGCCCAGGAGTCGCAATTCTCTGTCATGCACTGTTCTCGCATACATCTGAAGACGCCATCCTACGTGTAACTGGGGACGTTTTGATTTGAACCTTCCGCTTTCATGGTACGATTCTAATATATGATATGTTATGTTATATTTCGGGGTTTACGCCTGCATCAGTACCATTTCGGGCCATATCGCCGGCGGGCAGTTTACTTAACAACACCTTTCCTGGGCAGGCTCCAGCGGTTAACCAGTACTTGGGTACACCAACCTCCGTAAGAAACTGCCAACTTTTTCATATAAATGAGACACGACCTGAGCGGGGCTCGAACATATTTCATTATATTCCGAAATCCCATGTGTAGACTTATTTCGGGCTAAAAGAGTACCCCCTCATGAATAGCATGCAAAACATTGCATATACATATCTGAGTGTACATTATGTCCCTTCTATGGCACATATTTATATTTGCTCACATTTCATCGAATGGCGGTGATTTTGTGCTAAAGAAGGAATTGTTACTTTGACCCATGATGTTTCCTTTCGGCCCCTTTTTAGGGACCGTATCGCTTATGCGCTCACCTCTTTTGCAGAGTTTATGGCTGGGTCTCCCAAAACTGACACGAAAATTAGGGGTTTGTGGCGCTGAATTATGTTTAGAGTGGAAATTTAATCTTGATAAACGGAGGTGGGTGGGGTAGGTTGCAGGTGAACCAAGTCAGTCTATTGAAACGCTGTACAAGATTGATAGACCAGAAGTCTTTAAGTTAATTTGTGTTTGTTTAAGAGTTTATTACTACAAGATTTGTCGAACTGCTTTATAAACTAGCGTGAACTCATTAAGACGCCGTGTTGAAGTAAATGAAGATTGGGTACCAGTATAGCAATAAGATAAATGGGAAACAGCAGTGGTATCAGAGAATAATTGGGTACCAACACGAGCACCACGCAACCGGTATCATATAATGGTTGGGAACAAGTTGTGGCCCCATGGGATTATTGTGAGCCAACATGGGAACCAACTAATATTGGGAACCAACTAATATTGGGAACCAACTAATATTGGGAACCAACTAATATTGGGAACCAACTAATATTGGGAACTAGCCTGAGCATAATTGGCGCCAGCCGTGTGTACAAGAGAAACACGTAGATATATCAGATGATGGTTGGGACCAACCAGTATCGGGTCCAGATATTAAGGGTGCACACATAACGAGCCCCTTGTTATGATTTGGAACCAGATATGAGAACCAGCATGGGTATATAAGTAATATAGCAAGTATATTCTTGCAGCCATAATTACAATGAATAAAAGTGTTAACGGGTTTGCTTACTAAGCCCTCCCTTGCAACTGGGGGCGGCGCCTCCAGATGTATGTAGTGATGTTACTGATTGGAAGAATTCTGCAAGCAACATAAAACGCTTTAATTCCAGAAGCATCTGTGGTTGTTTTACATGTCCGGTGTACCTATACACGAGAACCCCGGCCAGTGTTTTATGCCATTTAGCGTTCTTTTGACGTTAGCGGAGTTTATGACGTTTAACGGTATTTTGACGTTTTGAGTTTATCACGTTTAGCGGAGTTTATCACGTTTAGCGGAGTTTATCACGTTTAGTGGTCTATAGACGTTTAGCGGAGTGTATGACGTTTAGCGGAGTTTATGACGTTTAGTGGTCTGTTGACGTTTAGCGGAGTGTATGACGTTTAGTGGTCTATAGACGTTTAGCGGAGTGTATGACGTTTAGCGGAGTTTATGACGTTTAGTGGTCTGTTGACGCTTAGCGGAGTGTATGACGTTTAGTGGTCTATTGACGTTTAGCGGAGTTTATCACGTTTAGCGCAGTTTATGGCGTTTAGCGGAGTTTATCACGTTTAGCGCAGTTTATGGCGTTTAGCGGAGTTTATGACGTTTAGTGGTCTGTTGACGTTTAGCTGAGTTTATGACGTTTAGTGGTCTATAGACGTTTAGCGGAGTGTATGACGTTTAGCGGAGTTTATCACGTTTAGTGGTCTGTTGACGTTTAGCGGAGTGTATGACGTTTAGTGGTCTATAGACGTTTAGCGGAGTGTATGACGTTTAGCGGAGTTTATGACGTTTAATGGTATGTTGACGTTTAGCGGAGTGTATGACGTTTAGTGGTATGTTGACGTTTAGCGGAGTTTATCACGTTTAGCGCAGTTTATGGCGTTTAGCGGAGTTTATCACGTTTAGCGCAGTTTATGGCGTTTACCGGAGTTTATCACGTTTAGAGGAGTTTATCACGTTTACCGGAGTTTATCACGTTTAGTGGTATATAGACGTTTAGCGGAGTTTATCACGTTTAGCGGAGTTTATCACGTTTAGAGGAGTTTATCACGTTTAGCGGAGTTTATCACGTTTAGTGGTCTATAGACGTTTAGCGGAGTTTATCACGTTTAGCGGAGTTTATCACGTTTAGAGGAGTTTATGACGTTTAGCGGAGTTTATCACGTTTAGCGGAGTTTATCACGTTTAGAGGAGTTTATGACGTTTAGCGGAGTTTATCACGTTTAGCGGTGCTACAGTCCCATCTGAAAGATCCAACAGTTCTCTACAATAACAATACTTATCAACTAATCATACATTTCTACTGTTATTACTTCAGTTGATATTGTGCACAGTATTTATCATAGATGTGCATAGCCATTGGGCTATATTTACTTCAGTTGATATTGTACACAGTATTCATCACAGATGTGCATAGCCATTGGGCTATATTTACTTCAGTTGATATTGTACACAGTATTTATCACAGATGTGCATAGCCATTGGCTATATTTACTTCAGTTGATATTGTACACAGTATTTATCACAGATGTGCATAGCCATTGGGCTATATTTACTTCAGTTGATATTGTACACAGTATTCATCACAGATGTGCATAGCCATTGGGCTATATTTACTTCAGTTGATATTGTACACAGTATTTATCACAGATGTGCATAGCCATTGGCTATATTTACTTCAGTTGATATTGTGCACAGTATTCATCACAGATGTGCATAGCCATTGGCTATATTTACTTCAGTTGATATTGTACACAGTATTTATCGCAGATGTGCATAGCCATTGGCTATATTTACTAGATTCTGTGAAGTGCAGACCTTAAGCTGATTGTATGCATTTTTTGAAGATGCCTACAAGTCATTTCTGCACATTGCTAGATATATTTATTATCATTAATTGTCTCATTCTCCTTTTCTACTCTGCTAGCCAATTCCATATATCATCATATTCCATTACCTATTGTACATTTATATAGTTTCTCTACTCTTCTCTAAGTATACAGTGTTCACTAATTATAGTCCTATCTTTTTATTGCATTTGGTTGGTATATATGCTGAGGGCCTCTGGTAGAATATCTTTTGTTAAATGAGTTCTCTCGTAAAATAAAGTCTTATTATTATTACTGTGGCACGTGGGATCGAATGCAACAACCCTTATATCGCAGTCCAACATGTTAACCACTGGACCACTGAACCCCATTCCCTCACAGTGAACTCACGAACCCTTATATCGCAGTCCTACGTGTTAACCACTGGACAACTGAACCCCATTCCCTCACAGTGAACTCACGAACCCTTATATCGCAGTCCAACGTGTTAACCACTGGACAACTGAACCCCATTCCCTCACAGTGAACTCACGAACCCTTATATCACAGTACATCGTGTTAACCACTGGACAACTGAATCCCACTCCCTCACAGGGAACTCACGAACCCTAATATCGCAGTCCAACGTGTTAACCACTGGACAACTGAACCCCATTCCCTCCCAGGGAACTCACGAACCCATATATCGCAGTCCTACGTGTTAACCACTGGACCACTGAACCCCATTTCCTCCCAGGGAACTCACGAACCATAATATCGCAGTCCAACGTGTTAACCACTGGACAACTGAACCACATTACCTCACAGGGAACTCACGAACCCTTATATCGCAGTCCAACGTGTTAACCACTGGACAACTGAACCCCATTCCCTCTCAGTGAACTCACGAACCCTTATATCGCAGTACAACGTGTTAACCACTGGACAACTGAACCCCATTCCCTCACAGTGAACTCACGAACCCTTATATCGCAGTCCAACGTGTTAACCACTGGACAACTGAACCCCATTCCCTCACAGTGAACTCACGAACCCTTATATCGCAGTCCTACGTGTTAACCACTGGACCACTGAACCCCATTTCCTCCCAGGGAACTCACGAACCATAATATCGCAGTCCAACGTGTTAACCACTGGACAACTGAATCCCATTCCCTCACAGGGAACTCACGAACCCTAATATCGCAGTCCAACGTGTTAACCACTGGACAACTGAACCCCATTCCCTCACAGTGAACTCACGAACCCTTATATCGCAGTCCAACGTGTTAACCACTGGACAACTGAACCCCACTCCCTCACAGGGAACTCACGAACCCTTATATCGCAGTCCTACGTGTTAACCACTGGACCACTGAACCCCATTACCTCACAGGGAACTCACGAACCCTAATATCGCAGTCCAACGTGTTAACCACTGGACAACTGAATCCCATTCCCTCACAGGGAACTCACGAACCCTAATATCGCAGTACATCGTGTTAACCACTGGACAACTGAATCCCACTCCCTCACAGGGAACTCACGAACCCTTATATCGCCAGTCCAACGTGTTAACCACTGGACAGCTAAACCACATTCCCTCACAGGGAACTCACGAACCCTTATATCGCAGTCCAACGTGTTAACCACTGGACAATCGAACCTCAGTACCTCACAGGGAACTCACGAACCCTTATATCGCAGTCCAACGTGTTAACCACTGGACCACTGAACCTCAGTACCTCACAGGGAACTCACGAACTCTTATATCGCAGTCCAACGTGTTACCCACTGGACAGCTGAACCCCATTCCCTCACAGTGAACTCACGAACCCTTATATCGCAGTCCAACGTGTTAACCACTGGACCACTGAACCCCAGCACCTCACAGGGAACTCATGAACTCTTATATCGCAGTCCAACGTGTTACCCACTGGACCACTGAATCCTACTCCCTCACAGGGAACTCACGAACCCTTATATCGCAGTCCAACGTGTTAACCACCGGACCACTGAACCCCAGCACCTCACAGGGAACTCACGAACTCTTATATCGCAGTCCAACGTGTTAACCACCGGACCACTGAACCCCAGCACCTCACAGGGAACTCACGAACCCTTATATCGCAGTCCAACGTGTTACCCACTGGACCACTGAACCCCAGCACCTCACAGGGAACTCACGAACCCTAATATCGCAGTCCAACGTGTTACCCACTGGACAACTGAATCCTACTCCCTCACCGGGAACTCACGAACCCTAATATCGCAGTCCAATGTGTTACCCACTGGACAACTGAATCCCACTCCCTCAGAGGGAACTCACGAATCCTAATATCGCAGTCCAGCGTGTTAACCACTGAGCAGCTAAACCTCAGTACCTCACAGTGAACTCACGAACCATTATATCGCAGTCCAACGTGTTAACCACTGGACAACTGAACCCTGCTCCCTCACAGGGAACTCACGAACCCTTATATCGCAGTCCAATGTGTTAACCACTGGACAACTGAACCCCAGTACCTCACCGGGAACTCACGAACCCTAATATCGCAGTCCAACGTGTTACCCACTGGACCACTGAACCACATTCCCCCACAGGGAACTCACGAACCCTTATATCACAGTCCAACGTGTTACCCACTGGACCACTGAACCACAGTACCTCACAGGGAACTAACGAACCATAATATCGCTGTCCAACGTGTTACCCACTGGACAACTGAATCCCACTCCCTCACAGGGAACTCACGAATCCTTATATCGCAGTCCAACGTGCTAACCACTGAACAGCTAAACCACAGTACCTCACAGTGAACTCGCGAACCCTAATATCGCAGTACAACGTGTTAACCACTGGACAATTGAACCACATTCCCCCACAGGGAACTCACGAACCCTAATATCGCAGTCCTACGTGTTAACCACTGGACCACTGAATTCCAGTAGAAAAGGGGAATGAGACAAGTAATGATAATAAATCTATCTTAACAGTGTGTTGGATACAAGCACAGTTATGTGATAAAATTCGTTATGGAGAGAATGGTTATTACGTACGGTCTGTTTGTGTTATTTTGCAGTTCGTTCAATGACCTGCTGACCATCGAACCGCCAGGGCAGAAAAGTTCCCGCCAGATAAAATATTGTATCAATATGCGGAGGTCATCAATCCAGAACAGCGAGTAAACTAATTAACCAGTAGTGTATAATTGGTAATGATACCAGAGTGCTTTATGATCTAAAGTCTGTGATTTATGCTGGCGGGGGTCAAATAATTACCCCACCCACCACAAATTAGAGGGATACAGACTGTGTCACTAATGTTTCATTATTTTTCGTTTTCTGTCATGATAATTATTGGGTGGACAGTATGCCCACGTGTCACCGATTTATAATTAAATAGATTTGAACTGATAATGTCGTCTGATGAAGTTCTAAGAAAATGACCATTCGATTGTTTTCTTTGTGTCTATAGTGTGCGTCTAGCACCGGCATTGCCGGCATATGAAGGTTAATAGAAAGATCATTCTTTGTTGATATGGTTATTATTATAAATGTTGGTGTTGTGTCGTTGTTGTCATTGTTACTGTTAATCATGATTGTATTAAAGCGACATTATATCGTATGGAATAAATATATAATAAAATTTGAAATGTTACGTACAAGTAGCAATGCTACTACACCTTATTTCATTATAATTTGAATACTTATTTTCAGTCAGTAAACAGTGCTGTTTCTTTGCATATACCAACGTGAAAGTGAAAGTACGACTTTGCCGATTCGGTGGCACGCCCTGTGTAAATTCAGAACGCATTGTTCGCTATCGGCAATCAGAACATACACCTAAGACAGCTGTTTCAACATCCGTTCTCGTGTCACGCATGCGCATTAAGCAGTGTTTCATACGTTTGTTGATAAACAATTCGAGTATACAACGGTTCCAAATTTCTGCGCGAATATTTGTATTTTCTTTAGCACACAGTCACTGGAAATTATATTCTTTAAATAGCTGGTACATTTGACCAAAATACATCCTTTTTCCGATGTAGTGTCGCTTTAAGGTATGTTGATATGTATACACTGTCAACATTAATGTTTAATTATAAAGCGTAAGTGATCTATTTGTTTTTCATTCTCGTGTAAATATTTGAACATAATTTGTTCCAGTACTTCCCCACACAATTTAGGATGTAAGTCGATAGCGGTGACGATGATGATGGTGATGGTGATGGTGGTGGTGATGAAGCTGCCGCTACTGGATATGATTAATATGATGTTGAAGAAGTTGATGATGATGATGATGATGAAGAAGAAGAAGTTGATGATGATGATGAAGAATAAGAAGTTGTTGATGATGATGAAGAAGAAGAAGCTGATGGTGATGAAAAAGCTACAGCGGCTGCTGCTGCTGCTGATGATTATGATGACGATGATAATGATGATGATGACGACGATGTTGATGTTGATGATGACTATAATAATGACTTTTGTAAAGATGATGATGCTGACAAAATACCAAATTGCCTTTCATGCCATTGCCTTTAACGACTGTTTGATACACATAGTGCGACAAGCCATTTAAACTGATAAGTTCGCTACTGGTGCAGTAGATGATTCTAACAGTACACCATAGTTTGTAAGTTCGTTACTGATGCAGTAGATGACTCTAACAGTACACCATAGTTTGTAAGTTCGTTACTGATGCTGTAGATGATTCTAACAGTACACCATAGTTTGTAAGTTCGTTACTGATGCAATAGATGACTCTAACAGTACACCATAGTTTGTAAGTTCGTTACTGATGCAGTAGATGACTCTAACAGTACACCATAGTTTGTAAGTTCGTTACTGATGCTGTAGATGATTCTAACAGTACACCATAGTTTGTAAGTTCGTTACTGATGCAATAGATGACTCTAACAGTACACCATAGTTTGTAAGTTCGTTACTGATGCAGTAGATGACTCTAACAGTACACCATAGTTTGTAAGTTCGTTACTGATGCTGTAGATGATTCTAACAGTACACCATAGTTTGTAAGTTCGTTACTGATGCAATAGATGACTCTAACAGTACACCATAGTTTGTAAGTTCGTTACTGATGCAGTAGATGATTCTAACAGTACACCATAGTTTGTAAGTTCGTTACTGATGCTGTAGATGATTCTAACAGTACACCATAGTTTGTAAGTTCGTTACTGATGCTTGTGTTAACAGTACACCATAGTTTGTAAGTTCGTTACTGATGCAGTAGATGATTCTAACAGTACACCATAGTTTGTAAGTTCGTTACTGATGCAGTAGATGATTCTAACAGTACACCATAGTTTGTAAGTTCGTTACTGATGCAGTAGATGACTCTAACAGTACACCATAGTTTGTAAGTTCCGTTATTGGTAAATAAAAGCGATATAACTATGTTTGTATGTTGGCTTATTATTAAGCAAATAAATTAATGTTCAAACGCAGTACCCAGAAGTGGTGCATACTGTCATCCCTCATTCCATGCCTTTTATCAACGAAAATATCAAATTCTGAATACTAATTTACAAAATGAACGACATCTTCTGATGAATGCGATTGAATGGTCTAATGTTGTAGCACTCAAAAATGTTCCGTCGAATTAGAGAAACCCAGAGAGCCGAACGAAAATATTTCCCTTTGATTTCACAAATTTTTAAAATCTTCAGCGATATTTGTTAATCAACCAGAAACGTGTGTCATTTACGAGCATTTACCTGGCTGTAGGGCCACTTCAACTTAACACAAATTAATTAGTATACTTCTGTTCTGAAGTACTAGCTTTTATAAAGGCCTTGATAAATAAATCATGCTTGGCTCCTAAACATATTTTCCCATGATTACAATTCTGAATAGAGGATATTATTCGCTTGTATATTAATTTCGCTTCATTTTATAGCTACAGTCAAACCTTTCTTAAGCAGCCAGCCAAGGGAATCACAGAAAGTGGCTGCTTAGCACAGGTGGCTGCTTAATAGAGGTCAAATGTATGGTAAACAACATATTGGGAATCTGGAAACTGGCTGCTTAATACAGATTGGCTGCTTAATAGAGGTGACCAGTAACACAGGTTTGACTTTAATGTGTGTGTCTCAGAGAGTTTCTATTAAGTATGTTGATGGGTACACACTGGGTATTTCAGATATGAACACAATTCATGTACGTGTATATGCATTTTGGATAGTTGATAGGCTTGGCTAAGTAAAGACCACATACTGATTAGGAAATAATGTGTAGGCTTACTGGTTCGATTCTCCGTCTGACCCTAATACAATTAATAGTCTTTCAGATGGGACTCTAAACCGAGGTCTCGTGTCGGTGCTTTACACTGTGCACGTAAAAGAACCGGAGGAGACTCTGGAATGGGTCTCTGTCTGTATCATTGCACTCTCATCCAACAATCTAAAATGACTAATATCTTCAGGAGGCGTTGCTCACATGGGCAATCGGTAGCAACGATAAATAAACGTAAAACACACACAAGCGTACTGTTTAATTTCAGTCCAGCTTTGACTGTAGATACTTAAAATGAGCCATATATATTCGTCATAAATTACAGACGCTTGGGCTCTGGATAAATTGTTTCGGGTTCAAAACCCCCACAAAACGTTTATAATTTTTTAAAGAACAATTTGATACAACATATTCTTGACACTATACATACACATTGCTTAGGTCACATCCAAGCCTGTTTTAAAATGACGCCACATATCGTATCATCTATCAATATGTTCTTAAAACATCTACTTTGAACCGGTGTTGAAGCGTTTGTCGCTTAAATTTGGCAACTCGGGATAACAAGTGATTGGTGATATTGCATAACTGTGGCATTGCATTACCGTGCCACATTTCTTCGACTGGAATAAATATAGCATGCGAAGAAATAGTTGTCAATACTGAATAATCAAATTTGAAAACATACGAAATACAATTAGAATAATATCTACAGCACTGTGAATAACATCCAACCATCACAAACCTAAACGACATAACGGACACATCTGTAGTCCAGTGGTTAGCACACTGTATGGTGATATCTACAGAACTGTGTATAACATCCAACCATCACAAACCTAAACGACATAACGGACACATCTGTAGTCCAGTGGTTAGCACACTGTATGGTGATATCTACAGAACTGTGTATAACATCCAACCATCACAAACCTAAACGACATAACGGACACATCTGTAGTCCAGTGGTTAGCACACTGTATGGTGATATCTACAGAACTGTGTATAACATCCAACCATCACAAACCTAAACGACATAACGGACATAGCTGTAGTCCAGTGGTTAATACGTTGGACTGGAAATCCAGTGATGGCAGGTTCGATCCCCCGTCTGACCCTAAAAAAATTAACAGTATTTCAGATGGGACTTTAAACCGAGGTCTCGTGTCGGTGCTTTACACCGTGCACGTAAAAGTACCAGAGGAGACTCTTGAATGAGTCTCTGTCTGTATCATTGCACTATCCTCCAACAATCTAAAATAACTAATCTCCTCAGGAGGCGTCGCTCATATGGTCAACCGGTAGCGACGATAAATAAACGCACAACACGCACACTAAACGACATAATATTGTTATCCCATCAAAGCATTGCTAGCACATATTAAACCTCTGGTCTGAGAGGTAACCGGTCCACATTATATCCATGATTGTTTGTCACCTTTGCATACAGGTGTGTCTGTATATAATACAGAACGAAATTATTAGTTCGAAATCAAAAATACTAGTCCAGTTAAAGATAATCCATATTGTTTCAAAAAACATACAATAACTAAAACGAAGAATACAACAGGATGCCCAAGGTTTCAACTTATGGCCGCTATATCGTATTTTTTTAAAGTTTATTTAACGTCGCTGCCTGTTGCCCATTTGAGCGACGGACAGTTTACCTAATATTTCCTGGGCAGGCTCCAGCGATTAACCAGTACTTGGTGCACCGATCTCAGTAAGAAACTCAACTTTTTCATATAACGAGACACGGTCTGAGAGGGGCTCGAACCCGTGACCATCAGTGATGATATGTTACAGTGGTATACAAGCGCGATATCGTAACGTTCAAAGAGCAAACAATAATCAACAATCGTCACCAATAGTAGCCTTAACATTCACTTTTTAAATATCACGTGATACTATAAATAGAACTGAAAGAAATTAAAGATAATTATTGTTTATGTTGTAATACTGACGATATTGAAGATGAGTACCATTTTATTAGCCTCGGTTCCAATCTGTCGATTTTCACTTTTTAAGTTCTGTCAAATTTATTTATCGTTCAGCTGATCCATAAACAATGGCGACCAATTAGTAATACAGTTGCATCAACACATTATGCTGTGCCTCGCTTTCGATTAAAGTACGTCATTAATTAAATCACGTGCTAATAACCTATTAATAGGATTAATGGTAATCAATAATTTCACGGAAACCCTGTCGAGTTTCCCCAGGCATCGATATGATCAGAAACTCAATACGGCCCAATTGATTGTCTCCGTGTGAAAATATATTTATTTGACTGACAAGGCAAAACATAGCAACGCCTGTTCCCAGGATACCATTTTATATGTATATGTTCTAGTGTTAATGAGCTCAGAAAAAATACATTAAAAAGTATTTCTATCAAAGGCCATCAGTGTACAACTGTATTGACCTAATGCAATCACCCAATAAATCTATTTTAGCTAAATTTAGTTATAAATTTATCAAAGAATCGTTGAAAGCTAGAACTTCTCTTTTAAATATTATTATGTAATGTGTTCATCATATGCTATTCATGATATTACAAACTGTGTTGTACTAACTCACATGGTGTAGTATTTATATGTTGTATAATTATGTATGCATATTTGACGATGCACTTTGTACAAGGCTAATTAAAGTTTCAGTTCTGTTCTGTTCAGATTCATTCGATCCGAACGGTGAGTAACCGATTTCGGGTTTTGCTTAGATTTATGGTATACACTCAAACCTGTGTTAGTGGCTACCTCAATTAAGCAGCCAAATGCCAGATCCCCAATATGTTGTTGTACTATACATTTGCCCTCTATTAAACAGCCACATGTGCTAAGCAGCCACTGGCTACCTCCATTAAGCAGCCAATTCCAGATCCCCAATATGTTGTTTTATTATACATGTATACATTTGCCCTCTATTAAACAGCCACATGTGCTAAGCAGCCACTGGCTACCTCCATTAAGCAGCCAAATCCCAGATCCACAATATGTTGTTTTATTATACATTTGCCCTCTATTAAACAGTCACCTGTGCTAAGCAACCACTTTCTGCGATTCCCATGACAGTCTGTTTAAGACAGGTTTGAGTGCGTATCGATATCAGTAAAGCATATTGTAACTGAAATATACAGTCAATATCGTTGTTGGATCCCTTAGATTAAATTAATGATAATCATATATTTAGTATTCGTTCATTTTGAAATCAGTCAGAGATCGCCTTTAATGAATATTGACGTACACATATTTTCCGAACCATATACAAACGTGTAGTATTTCCATATTCAATATTAGCAGCATATGGTATTATTGCTTCATTAAATAACGGTTTATATCGTTTACTTGCAATAAAATAAATACGCGTGGCGTAAGGCAAGGCGACGGCGTATTGTTCGATTCGTTCATGTTCGATATTACCAACATATTGCTACTAAATATTACAAATTTGCATTCAATAAAAATGTTTATGTTGAGATGGGAAATGTAATTAATTTGAATATGAATGCTAAAGCGTCTACATCAAACGAATGATATAAAATAAGTAAAGATCTGTGTGCAGCTTTTGAAAGGTCTATTGGCGATCAAATGTAGATACATCTAAACACTACTGTTATAATGAATAACCGATCAAATGTAACATGCAAATTGAAAGTACAATTGTCCTTGTATGACATTAAAGTAGTTTCATGTGTGTACGTATCGTCGGCATGCGAATCAATTCACAGTATCCGATATATTTGTTAGTTTATACAAATTTATCTTAGCTCGATTGCGAAACAAGTTATTTCAACTTATATTAATCACTCTCGAGACCTCATTCCTGATGGAATCCATTGCCACGAGGGAGAGAGAAGAGGCAACGTGGAATTTAAGTGCCTTGCCTAAGGGTACAATCGTAACGGCTCCAGCGGGGCTCGAACTCCGGACCTTTAGCACCTGAAGCGAACGCGCATCCACTGCGCTATCACGACTTCCACTTATATATCCACTTACTTATATATTTGTTTATGTTCCCGATATTTGACATACAAGTGCTCTTTATGGGGGTGAACCCTCCATCTCCCTTAAAATTGTCATCAAGCATAGATAAGTCCTCAGAGTGTATTATGTTCTTAGAATTTGGGTAACACAATGCTCTTCCTACAGCTTGTTCGTGGGCGGGGGTAGGGTCGTAGGGGGCACTCGCTCGCAGAAACATTTAGCCGACTAATCCCAGCACTAATGCCACATACTGGACCCGGACCTGTGGCATGGTGGTAGCCCAATAGTGATTAGAAATGCACTCATTCTGGGCAACATTGAATCTAATAAACATCAAACGCATGCCTGTATCGTGTTTGTTTTCAATTATATGACTTGTAATTTAGCTCGATTTGCGAAACAAGTACAAGTAATAACATTCTGATGGAATCGCCACGGGGGAGAGAGAAGCTCTTTTAGCTCGATTGCGAAACAAGTTCTTACAACTTATATTAAATCACTCTCGAGACCTCATTCCAGATGGAATCCATCTCCACGAGAAGAGGCAACATGGAATCTAAGTGCCTTGCCTAAGGGCACAATCGTAACGGCTCCAGCGGGGCTCGAACTCCAGGCTTTTCGCACAGGAAGCGAACGCGCTACCACTGCGCGATCACGACTTCCACAAAGTCCATTTAGTGTATAGCCTATAAGATACAACCACCGTGGGTTTGACAGGGCTCGAACTCACAACCTCTTGGTAATAAGAGGAATGCAATTATATGCTAATATTGTAGTATATGATTATATTGTATTATATGATTATATTGTAGTATATGATTATATTGTATTATATGATTATATTGTAGTATATGATTATATTGTATTATATGATTATATTGTATTATATGATTATATTGTATTATATGATTATATTGTAGTATATGATTATATTGTATTATATGATTATATTGTATTATATGATTATATTGTATTAT
>CM026403.1:18711626-18743225 GCA_014843695.1 Archivesica marissinica | reverse complement strand
GACGTTGCTTACATGTACAAACTTTACACATGGAATACGTTGGTTATACGGACAAACTTTACACATGGAAGACGTTGCTTACATGGACAAATTTACACATGGAATACTTTGGTTACACGGACAAACTTTACACATGGAAGACGTTGGTTATATGGACACACCTTACACATGGAAGACGTTGCTTACATGTACAAACTTTACACATGGAAGACGTTGGTTATACGGATACACTTTACACATGGAAGACGTTGGTTACATTTACAAACTTTACAAATGGAAGAAGTTGCTTACATGTACAAACTTTACACATGGAAGACGTTGGTTATACGGACAAACTTTACACATGGAAGACGTTGGTTACACGGACAAACTTTACACATGGAAGACGTTGGTTACAGTTGGTTACACGGACAAACTTTACACATGGAAGACGTTGGTTACACGGACAAACTTTACACATGGAAGACGTTGGTTACATGTACAAACTTTACACATGGAAGACGTTGGTTACACGGACAAACTTTACACATGGAAGACGTTGTTACACGGACAAACTTTACACATGGAAGACGTGGTTACATGAACAAACAAACACACAGAAGACGTTGGTTACATGTACAAACTTTACACATGGAAGACGTTGGTTTAGGACAAACTTTACACATGGAAGACGTTGGTTATACGGACAAACTTTACACATGGAAGACGTTGGTTACATGTACAAACTTTACACATGGAAGACGTTGGTTACATGTACAAACTTTACACATGGAAGACGTTGGTTACACGGACAAACTTTACACATGGAAGACGTTGGTTACACGGACAAACTTACACATGGAAACTGGTTACACGGACAACTTTACACATGAGACGTTGGTTACACGTACAAACTTTACACATGGAAGACGTTGGTTACATGATACAAACTTTACACATGGAGACGTTGGTTAACGGACAAACTTTACACATGGAAGACGTTGTTACACGACAACTTTACACATGGAAACGTTGGTTACATGTACAAACTTTACACATGGAAGACGTTGGTTACATGGACAAACTTTACACATGGAAGACGTTGGTTACACGGACAAACTTTACACATGGAAGACGTTGGTTACACGGACAAACTTTACACATGGAAGACGTTGGTTACATGTACAAACTTTACACATGGAAGACGTTGGTTACATGGACAAACTTTACACATGGAAGACGTTGGTTACACGGACAAACTTTACACATGGAAGACGTTGGTTACATGTACAAACTTTACACATGGAAGACGTTGGTTACATGGACAAACTTTACACATGGAAGACGTTGGTTACATGTACAAACTTTACACATGGAAGACGTTGGTTACAAGGACAAACTTTACACATGGAAGACGTTGGTTACACGGACAAACTTTACACATGGAAGACGTTGGTTACAAGGACAAACTTTACACATGGAAGACGTTGGTTACATGGACAAACTTTACACACGGAATACGTTGGTTACACGGACAAATTTTGCACATGGAAGACGTGGGTTGCATGGACAAACTTTACACATGGAAGACGTTGCTTACATGTACAAACTTTACACATGGAAGACATTGCTTACATGTACAAACTTTACACATGGAAGACGTTGGTTACACGGACAAACTTTACACATGGAAGACGTTGGTGATATGGACAAACTTTACACATGGAAGACGTGGGTTACATGATACTAAACTTTACACATGGAAGACGTTGGTTATATGGACAAAGTTTACACATGGAAGACGTTAGATACACGTACAAACTGTACACATGGAAGACGTTGGTTACACGTACACACTTTACACATAGAAGACGTTGGTTACAAGGACACACTTTGCACATGGAAGACGTGGGTTGCATGGACAAACTTTACACATGGAAGAGGTTGGTTATATGGACAAACTTTACACATGGAAGACGTTGCTTACACGGACAAATTTACACATGGAATACTTTGCTTACACGGACAAATTTACACATGGAATACTTTGGTTACATGGACAAACTTTACACATGGAAGACGTTGGTTATATGGACACACCTTACACATGGAAGACGTTGCTTACATGTACAAACTTTACACATAGAAGACATTGGTTATACGGATACACTTTACACATGGAAGACGTTGGTTATACGGATACACTTTACACATGGAAGACATTGGTTATACGGATACACTTTACACATGGAAGACGTTGCTTACATGTACAAACTTTACACATGGAAGACGTTGGTTATACGGACAAATTTTACACATGGAAGATGTTGGTTACACGGACAAACTTTACACATGGAAGACGTTGGTTATACGGACAAACTTTACACATGGAAGACGTTGGTTACACGGACAAACTTAACACATGGAAGACGTTGCTTACATGTACAAACTTTACACATGGAAGACGTTGGTTATATGGACAAACTTTACACATGGAAGACGTGGGTTACACGGACAAACTTTACACATGGAAGACGTGGGTTACATGATACTAAACTTTACACATGGATAACGTTGGTTATATGGACACACTTTACACATGGAAGACGTTAGTTACACGTACAAACTTTACACATGGAAGACGTTGGTTACATGATACTAAACTTTACACATGGAAGACGTTGGTTATATGTACAAACTTTACACATGGAAGACGTTGGTTACAAGGACAAACTTTACACATGGAAGACGTTGGTTACACGTACAAACTTTACACATGGAAGACGTTGGTTACATGTACAAACAGTACACATGGAAGACGTTGGTTACATGGACAAACTTTACACATGGAAGAAGTTGGTTACATGTAAAACCTTTACACATGGAAGGCGTTGGTTATATGTACAAACTTTACACATGGAAGACGTTGGTTACACGGACAAACTTTACACATGGAAGACGTTGGTTATATGTACAAACTTTACACATGGAAGACGTTGGTTACAAGGACAAACGTTACACATGGAAGACGTTGGTTATATGTACAAACTTTACACATGGAAGACGTTGGTTACAAGGACAAACTTTACACTTGGAAGACGTTGGTTACATGTACAAACTGTACACATGGAAGGCATTGGTTATATGTACAAACTATACACATGGAAGACGTTGTTTACAAGGACAAACTTTACACATGGAAGACTTTGGTTATATGTACAAACTTTACACATGGAAGACTTTGGTTATATGTACAAACTTTACACATGGAAGACGTTGGTTACATGGACAAACTTTACACATGGAAGACGTTGGTTACAAGGACAAACTTTACACATGGAAGACGTTGGTTACACTGACAAACTTTACACATGGAAGACGTTGGTTACATGTACAAACTTTACACATGGAAGACGATGGTTACATGTACAAACTTTACACATGGAAGACGTTGGCTACATGGACAACCTTTACACATAGAAGACGTTGGATACACGGACACACTTTACACATGGAAGACGTTGGTTACATGGACAAACTTTACACATGGAAGACGTTGGTTACATGGACAAACTTTACACATGGAAGACGTTGTTTACATGTACAAACTTTACACATGGAAGACGTTGGTTACATGTACAAACTTTACACATGGAAGACGTTGGTTACATGTACAAACTTTACACATGGAAGACGTTGGTTATATGGACAAACTTTACACATGGAAGACGTTGGTTACACGGACAAACTTTACACATGGAAGACGTTGGTTATATGTACAAACTTTACACATGGAAGACGTTGGTTACATGGACAAACTTTACACATGGAAGACGTTGGTTATACGTACAAACTTTACACATGGAAGACGTTGGTTACACGGACACACTTTACACATGGAAGACGTTGGTTACATGGACAAACTTTACACATGGAAGACGTTGGTTACATGATACAAACTTTACACATGGAAGACGTTGGTTACACGGACAAACTTTACACATGGAAGACGTTGGTTACACGGACAAACTTTACACATGGAAGACGTTGGTTACATGTACAAACTTTACACATGGAAGACGTTGGTTACATGGACAAACTTTACACATGGAAGACGTTGGTTACATGTAAAACTTTACACATGGAAGACGTTGGTTATATGTACAAACTTTACACATGGAAGACGTTGGTTACACGGACAAACTTTACACATGGAAGACGTTGGTTACATGTACAAACTTTACACATGGAAGACGTTGGTTACAAGTACAAACTTTACACATGGAAGACGTTGGTTACATGGACAAACTTTACACATGGAAGACGTTGGTTACATGTACAAACTTTACACATGGAAGACGTTGGTTACATGGACAAACTTTACACATGGAAGACGTTGGTTACAAGGACAAACTTTACACATGGAAGACGTTGGTTACACGGACAAACTTTACACATGGAAGACGTTGGTTACAAGGACAAACTTTACACATGGAAGACGTTGGTTACAAGGACAAACTTTACACATGGAAGACGTTGGTTACAAGGACAACCGTTACACATGGAAGACGTGGGTTACATGGACAACCTTACACATGGAAGACGTTGGTTATATAGACAAATTTTACACATGGAAGACGTTGGTTATACGGACAAACTTTACACATGGAAGACGTGGGTTACAAGGACAAACTTTACACATGGAAGACGTTGGTTACAAGGACAAACTTTACACATGGAAGACGTTGGTTACACGGACAAACTTTACACATGGAAGACGTTGGTTACATGTACAAACTTTACACATGGAAGACGTGGGTTACAAGGACAAACTTTACACATGGAAGACGTTGGTTACACGTACAAACTTTACACATGGAAGACGTTGGTTACATGTACAAACAGTACACATGGAAGACGTTGGTTACATGGACAAACTTTACACATGGAAGAAGTTGGTTACATGTAAAACCTTTACACATGGAAGGCGTTGGTTATATGTACAAACTTTACACATGGAAGACGTTGGTTACACGGACAAAGTTTACACATGGAAGACGTTGGTTATATTTACAAACTGTACACATGGACTACGTTGGTTACACGGACAAACTTTACACATGGAAGACGTTGGTTATATGTACAAACTGTACACATGGAAGACGTTGGTTACATGTACAAACTTTACACATGGAAGACGTTGGTTATATGTACACACTTTACACATGGAAGACGTTGGTTACACGGACAAACTTTACACATGGAAGACGTTGGTTACACGGACAAACTTTACACATGGAAGACGTTGGTACATGTACAAACTTACACATGGAAGACGTTGGTTACACGGACAAACTTTACACATGGAAGACGTTGGTTATATGTACACACTGTACACATGGAAGACGTTGGTTACACGGACAAACTTTACACATTGAAGACGTTGGTTACACGGACAAACTTTACACATGGAAGACGTTGGTTACACGGACAAACTTTACACTTGGACGACGTGGGTTACATGTACAAACTTTACACATGGAAGACGTTGGTTACATGGACAAACTGTACACATGGAAGACCTTGGTTACACGGACAAACTTTACACATGGAAGACGTTGGTTACATGTACAAACTGTACACATGGAAGACGTGGGTTACACGGACAAACTTTACACATGGAAGACGTGGGTTACACGGACAAACTTTACACATGGAAGACGTGTGTTGCATGGACAAACTTTACACATGGAAGACGTTGGTTACATGGACAAACTTTACACATTGAAGACGTGGGTTGCATGGACAAACTTTACATATGGAAGACGTTGGTTACATGGACAAACTTTACACATGGAAGACGTTGGTTACACGGACAAACTTTACACATGGAAGACGTTGGTTACATGGACAAACTTTACACATGGAAGACGTGGGTTGCATGGACAAACTTTACATATGGAAGACGTTGGTTACATGGACAAACTTTACACATGGAAGACGTAGGTTGCAAGGACACATGCTATGCTGGACGAATCAGTCGTCGCGAAATGACAGTGTGAGGAAAACGCTGTCTACAATTTACATTTCCCCGCAGAGGCCTCCATGGCCGAGATGTTAACTTCATTGACCTCAAACCTCTTGTCATTCACCGCTCTAAGGATGCTATCCATCTGGTTTGTGAAAGGTCGATGGTTCTACCCAGGTGCCCATCCGTGCCTGACATAATATCCGAAAGGAGAGAAGGATCATCATTCACAAGTAACACATGGATATTCGCCATATGACCTAATATATTCGTGCTACTTTAGACCTGTAAAATAAACACAAACACTTGTCTGTCTATAGTATGCGTGTCACTGGTTGTACGATTTTCCCGTATGTATGTATGTTCCATTAATGTCAAACCCATTGCGGGGAACTAGACATGTTTTACTGGGAAAGCTTAGCCGACCTAAGTAGTTAACAAGTACTAAGCAATGTATGTGAGGTGCCTTGCTCAATGACACTACATACGTGGCCTGACCGAGTATCGAACCCGGGACCGTTCAATTCCAAATCCGACGCTCTACCACTGGACCACGGACGCCACACCGTATAAATACATAAATCGTACGTAATCTTCGCGCATGCTTTATAGACGTTCCACGTCGGAGACTAAATGCCGATGTTTCCCGGGTCAATATTGTCGTGCACTTGTTTTGTCTCGTGAACACATGTCAATGTCTTTTTCTGTGTCCAATCGTTGTGTTTGTTGTATTTGTATGAATGAAAGATTGTATGAACGTGAATGAAAGCTCTGCATGCATTGGACTAATACATCTTCTTTGCACAATCATACCTTCCGCCCATGGAGAACCCAGGGAAACTCTTGCGAGTAAAGTCAAACTATATAGAGAAGATTTACCTTTCAATTTATATTGAAAGAGTTTTATTTTACAACACTGTGGTAAGATTTATATTATATTAATACAGTCAAACCTGTCTTAAACAGCCAGCCAAGGGAGTCAGAGAAAGTGGCTGCTTAGCACAGGTGGCTGCTTAATAGAGGTGAAATGTATAGTAAAACAACATATAGGGAATCTTGAAACTGGCTGCTTAATACAGGTTGGCTGCTTAATGGATGTGACCGCTAACACAGGTTTGACTGTATACCTTTTCTATATGTACATATGGTGTGAATAATGTAAATTTGTGCAATTATTGAAATGTTTTATACTGTCAAACCTGTGTTAGTGGTTACCTCTATTAAGCAGCCAACCTGTATTAAGCAGCCATTTCCAGATTCCCAATATGTTGTTTTATTATACATTTGACCTCTATTAAGCAGTCACCTGTGTTAAGCAGCCACTTTCTGTGATTCCCTTGGCTGGCTGCTTAACACAGGTTTGACTGTAGGCCTACTTTGTTTTATGGCCTCTGATATATGTCATTTAACTATGTTTTAGGCCTATTTCCATGTATACGGAATAAAGAATTATTATCAAACGAACCTACGTCAGAGTGGCTTATATATGAACGGTCCCTGTCACATGCGTATACTATTCTGCTGCATTGTCTATTTAATCCAAGTTGTCTGTTGCGTACGTAATAACAATGTTTAAATATCAGACATGGCCATACTGTAAGAATAATGAGCTAGTGGTGTTTAACCGCCATGGAGCTTGCGAAATATATACGCCTGTCTAAATTATATAAATACCGATTTACAACCACAGAAACAGTCTATATCCGTATGTCAAAGTCGGTTATGTCGAATTCTCCGGTTATCTCCAAGTCGGATCAAAGTTCCATTTCAGACCACTATCATTTTACATATAACTGGATCTATTTATATCGAATATCGTTAAGTCAAGCTTCCAGTTATATGTAAAATGATAGTGGTCTGAAACGGGACTTTGATCCTCTTTCGAGATAACCGGAGAATTCGACATAGCCTACTTTGACATAACGGATGTAGACTTTATCTCTATATGTGCAATACTCTATTTGTGCATATCTCTATTTGTGCATACCTCTATGTGTGCGTACCTCTATTTGTGCATATCTCTATTTGTGCATATCTCTATTTGTGTGTACCTCTATTTGTGCATATCTCTATTTGTGCATATCTCTATTTGTGTAAATCTTCTCTATTTGTGCATATATCTATTTGTGCATACCTCTATTTGTGCATATCTCTATTTGTGCATATATCTATTTGTGCATACCTTTATTTGTGCATATCTCTATTTGTGCATATCTCTATTTGTGCATACCTCTATTTGTGCATACCTCTATTTGTGCATATCTCTATTTGTGTATATCTCTATTTGTGCATATCTCTATTTGTGCATATATCTATTTGTGCAATACTCTATTTGTGCATACCTCTATTTGTGCATATCTCTATTTGTGCCTATCTCTATTTGTGCATATCTCTATTTGTGCATACCTCTATTTGTGCGTACCTCTATTTGTGCGTACCTCTATTTGTGCATACCTCTATTTGTGCATATCTCTATTTGTGCATACCTCTATTTGTGCATATCTCTATTTGTGCATATCTCTATTTGTGCATATCTCTATTTGTGCATACCTCTATTTGTGCATATCTCTATTTGTGCATATCTCTATTTGTGCATATCTCTATTTGTGCATACCTCTAGTTGTGCATACCTCTATTTGTGCATACCTCTATTTGTGCATACCTCTATTTGTGTGTACCTCTATTTGTGTGTACCTCTATTTGTGCATAACTCTATTTGTGCATACCTCTATTTGTGTAAATCTTCTCTATTTGTGCATATCTCTATTTGTGCATACCTCTATTTGTGCATACCTCTATGTGTGCATAACTCTATTTGTGCGTACCTCTATTTGTGCATATCTCTATTTGTGCGTACCTCTATTTGTGCGTACCTCTATGTGTGTGTACCTCTATTTGTGCATTTCTCTATTTGTGTGTACCTCTATTTGTGCGTACCTCTATTTGTGCGTACCTCTATTTGTGCGTACCTCTATTTGTGTGTACCTCTATTTGTGCAATACTCTATGTGTGTGTACCTCTATTTGTGCGTACCTCTATTTGTGCGTACCTCTATTTGTGCGTACCTCTATTTGTCTATATTTGTGCATACCTCTATTTGTGCATACCTCTATTTGTGCGTACCTCTATTTGTGTGTACCTCTATTTGTGCGTACCTCTATTTGTGCGTACCTCTATTTGTGTGTACCTCTATTTGTGCAATACTCTATTTGTGTGTACCTCTATTTGTGCGTACCTCTATTTGTGCGTACCTCTATTTGTGTGTACCTCTATTTGTGCGTACCTCTATTTGTGTGTACCTCTATGTGTGCGTACCTCTATTTGTGCGTACCTCTATTTGTGTGTACCTCTATTTGTGTGTACCTCTATTTGTGCGTACCTCTATTTGTGTGTACCTCTATTTGTGCATACCTCTATTTGTGCATATCTCTATTTGTGCGTACCTCTATTTGTGCGTACCTCTATTTGTGCGTACCCAAGTATGTGAACTTTCACAATGTTACACGATTTCATATTCATATTATCGCTGGATCCAGTTTGTTTTGTTTCACAAAAAAACGGACAGACGGACAGGTGGATGGTAAACCTATTGTCCCATCAGGTGAAACCTCTTACGCAGCTACATTAAGCAGAGATACATGGACTTTAGGAAATGTCTATTCGGTCGACGAGATGCGGTGACAAGATGATGATGTTTGAGCTTATTTACCCTCGCATCCGGCGAACCGTGTGGGCGAGCGACACCAACAAGATGATGATTGAGCTTATTTACCCTCGCCTCCGGCGAACCATGTGGGCGAGCGACACCAACAAGATGATGATTGAGCTTATTTACCCTCGCCTCCGGCGAACCATGTGGGCGAGCGACACCAACAAGATGATGATTGAGCTTATTTACCCTCGCCTCCGGCGAACCATGTGGGCGAGCGACACCAACAAGATGATGATTGAGCTTATTTACCCTCGCATCCGGCGAACCATGTGGGCGAGCGACACCAACAAGATGATGATTGAGCTTATTTACCCTCGCCTCCGGCGAACCATGTGGGCGAGCGACACCAACAAGATGATGATGATTGAGCTTATTTACCCTCGCATCCGGCGAACCATGTGGGCTAGCGACACCAACAAGAAACTGTACATTTGCCATTTATATCATTTTAGAGAGAAAAAAATAGGCAAATTTGGTATCAAAATATACTAAATATTGGGTAAATTAGTGTAATCTGTGAAGGATTATTGTCTTCACTCATGATAGTAAAATACATAATTCTAAAATTTGTAACGAAAAAGTAACGCTCAATATAAAAAATGCACCGTTTTTATAATGTCAGTATATAACCAATGAGCTTCGAAGTATTGAGATTAGAGATGGATCTGTAGCCCAGTGGTAAAACGTTGGACTGATAATCCAGGGATGGGACGTTAAACCGAGGTCTCGTGTCGGTGCTTTACACCGTGCACGTAAAAGAACCAGAGAAGACTCTGGAATGGGTCTCTCTCTGTAGCATTGCACTATCCTCCAAAAATCTAAAATGACTAATCTCTTCAGGAGGCGTCGCTCATATGGGCAACCGGTAGCGACGATAAATAAACGTAAAAACACACACAGTATTGAGATTCCGATACATTCATTGTTGATTTTCGTTCTTCAAATAGTTCCATATTGTTACACTATTATATTCCTAGACAAGACAGACATACCTCACCGATCACCTGTCTGCATAATGTTAAATAGTGTGATTATCGTGCTTGTCACAGATTAATAGATTGCACGTAAAAAGTCTCGGTTATTATTTTCATTTTCGGACGGAAGAGTATTTTGTCTATTGATCGGCGGCAATAAAAGCAAGCCATTGTCCCAACTATTTACAAGATCTGAAGCATTCATCTGATAAAGAAGTCGTTGTAGAACGTACCACGATATAAATAATGATACAGCTTTACATTGCCAGCAAATTGACCAGTGGTCAGTTAATCAATGTGCGCTAGGACAGTACAGTTTTATCATATTTGGCGTATACATCTGTTTGGATCCGTGTATTCTCTATAATAGCATACTATGAACAAAGTCGTGATAGCGCAGTGGATGCGCGTTCGCTTCAGGTGCGAAAGGTCCGGAGTTCGAGCCCCGCTGGAGCTGTTACGATTGTGCCCTTAGGCAATATATTTAAATTCCACGTTGCCTCTTCTCTCTCCCGCGTGGCGATGAATTCCATCAGGAATGAGGTCTCAAGAGTGATTAATATAAGTTGTAATAACTTGTTTCGCAATCGAGCTAAAATAAATTTGTCAAAAAAACAACCTTTTGCATACTACTGACTTGTTTAATCATAGTTTATTTTGCTCTATTATGACACAGAATATACATACAATATATGCAAGGAAAGCAAAAAATGGTCGAGTCACAGTTAAGCCATGACGTTCTGGTCAACGTTCTCTGAACGTTCTAATCGTTCAATGTCCGAGCGTTCTAGGGTGAGTTGAACATATCTGGCGTGTGACTAACGCATGACTAGCGTGTGACTAACGCATGACTTGCGTGTGACTAACGCATGAGGAGCGTGTAACAGCGATCAAGTAAGACGCCCCTGAAAACTATTTTAGGGTGTGCTGACGTGTCACTGGCGCGCGACGAACGATTAGTCAACGTTATACGAGCGTGTTGAGCGTGTAACTAACGTGTTAATAACGACAGAATAGCGTTTTGCTGGCCAACGTTAGTCACACGCTGCGTGCGCTAGTGGTCCGTTCTGTGGTCGTGGACAGGTCACCAGTGAGTCGTTCACTGCAAAGCAAACGATTAATAACAACCAATTAACGCTAGGGTAACGACTGACTAACGCTAGCCGAACGCGTGCAATGTTCGGCGAACGTTAGTAAAACGTTCCATGAACGCTCTTCATCGGCGTTCTCGAGCGATTGAAATTAAACGTTGAAGAACGCTGGTCTCCATGAGAACTTTTGTGCATGTTCAAAACTTTTATTTCGGACCAGCGTTCTCTGCCGATCACCGACGATTAACAACGTTCCCCCAGCGTTCACACAACGCTATTCTTGCGCTATACCAGCGACCATGGACGATTACCAACGTTTCCTCAAACGCCATAAAACGCTGACCAGAACGTTATGGTGTGACGGCGAAATGTTGTAGAGAATGTCTTCCTATGAGCATACTCTTAGTCGTATACGAACAATTATGTGGTGCAATCATCGATACCAAGCAATAACGCTATTCAGCATTTGGAATGAGAATGCCATATTGAATTTTAGCAAGAAAAACTATTACATATAAATATGTAATAGAAGGACGATTGAAAACTCACTCTGCATAATACACACTCGGATAGTGTATTGAGTGAATGTATATAAATATGTAATAGAAGGACGATTGAAAACTCACTCTGCATAATACACACTCGGATAGTGTATTGAGTGAATGTATATAAATATGTAATAGAAGGACGATTGAAAACTCACTCTGCATAATACACACTCGGATAGTGTACTGAGTGAATGTATATAAATATGTAATAGAAGGACGATTGAAAACTCACTCTGCATAATACACACTCGGATAGTGTATTGGGTGATGGATATAAATTATATAGTGAATGTTTAGTAATTAAATGCAAACATGGTGACAATAACATGAAACCTTGTTCAACATAATAGTATATACCACATCCCTGCTGGAACATCCGCGAATCATATAGGAACCAATTATTGTTGCAGAACTTTCAACTACGTAAATAGATTGACCTGGCCAGTTCTGGATTCCAGCTCAAGCCTGTATGTATATGCGCACACCAATGAAAGCTTGGAACTAGATCCCTGAAAATAATTGGACAATTTTAATACGTTTAATACGAATACATTGCAGTAATTCTTATCACATAAATTCCCATTCGTCCAGAAAATATGACTTATAAAGTCCACAAAACGTCGTGATCTCAATGTTACCGAAACACGATCAAATTAAGTATGTTATATTCGCCTTGTTGGTCCTTTGACTAGTAGCTAGCTATCATGACCGAATTGCGAACAGCAAACAGGAGCAGACGATATACTGCTAGGAATAGCCACCCTAGTGTCTGTCTGTCTGTCTGTCTGTCTGTCTGTCTGTCTGTCTGTCTGTCTGTCTGTCTGTCTGTCTGTCTGTCTGTCTGTCTGTCTGTCTGTCTGTCTGTCTGTCTGTCTGTCTGTCTGTCTGTCTGTCTGTCTGTCTGTCTGTCTGTCTGTCTGTCTGTCTGTCTGTCTGTCTGTCTGTCTGTCTGTCTGTCTGTCTGTCTGTCTGTCTGTCTGTCTGTCTGTCTGTCTGTCTGTCTGTCTGTCTGTCTGTCTGTCTGTCTGTCTGTCTGTCTGTCTGTCTGTCTGTCTGTCTGTCTGTCTGTCTGTCTGTCTGTCTGTCTGTCTGTCTGTCTGTCTGTCTGTCTGTCTGTCTGTCTGTCTGTCTGTCTGTCTGTCTGTCTGTCTGTCTGTCTGTCTGTCTGTCTGTCTGTCTGTCTGTCTGTACCATTATTTAACGTTTGAGTAATACTTCTAGCACGGATGGGTGCCAGGGTATAAACTCCCACCTTCCATAAACCAGCTGAATAGCATAGCTTACTCACATGATATAATTCGAAACTCACAGTGAGGTTCAAATCTACAGCTGTGAGGGGCAAGCGATTTGATATGAACGACCTTAACAAGTTGGCCACTGATGCCCCATGAACATATTTAACTCTTTAAATTTATACAAATTTATGTTAGCTCGATTGCGAAACAAGTTCTTACAACTTATCTTAATCACTCTCGAGACCTCATTTCTGATGGAATCCATCGCCACTCTTTAAACAATGCTCGACTGCGAACAGTGGCGTTCTCTGTGGAAGACGATCTGCAGAATCAATGTTAAACAGACTCAATGCACCAAATAGTTTTTTATCCACAGATAATGTCGATATAATGATTAATTGAAAGCGGAGTATTCGCGATTAATCGCCAGGGAAATGAGCACATTACTTATTTGTGGTTTGTACTCGACGGAGGTCGTTCTTCACTGTACAGCTTCCCTGCCTTGTTTGTGTACTTTGATACCACGCACCGTACTCGCGGGAATCCCGTGTAGAAATGTGTCTTAAACATCCTGCTGTTTGATTTCGGGTTGCAACATACGAAATTGCATTTGGTTTAAAGCAGCATTACATCGTAATAAAGGATGTTTTGGGTAAAATATAAATACTAATGTGTGTGTGTGTTTACAAAAATCGAAATAGTCGCTCAGAAACGATAAAATACCAATAAATTTAAACCGTCGTATACGCGAATTTGTTTATTAACACACGAAATATAAACACGCACAGCGCGCATGCGTGAAACAACAGAGGATGTAGAGAACAAATTATATATTTTGAACATGAATATCTTCCTCTAATGTCGAACCCATCGCGGGGATGTAGAAATGTCCCTAAAATACTTAGCTAACAGAGGTATGAATCAACATATCAAGTAATTTAATTAAAAAGACAACGTGGGACAAATGGGGACGATGCATTCCGAATGTAAACAAGTGCGGACGATGCGTTCCGGTTGTAAACAAGTGCGTGACCGATCGACTCGGACAGTCCCTCTTTCGGTTTCGAGTTTGTTTTATCGCAAATAAACACTGTTTACCAAATGAACATAAGCATACAAAGTATAATGTTAAAATGTGTAGCAGCATTGCTACCCATACGTAAAATTTGAATTGTTCAACTATCTTTTATTTCATACGATGTAATGCTGCTTTAAACATATTTAGTTTATATCATGTACATGCTTATTTACAACAATTGAAATAAGGTAATTGGACAGAAAGCTATACAGTAATTGAATTTGGTGTCTACAAATTTAATTTAGCTCCATTGCTAAGCTAACATTTACAACTTATAGAATAATCGCTCCCTAGACTTCATTCCTGGCGGAATACAATTGCTATGAGGAGAGAGAAGAGGCAATGTAGACGTTCTGTCCGGACTCGTACTGATGTCATCTCGGTTATAAAGGCGGACATCCTATCCCTTAATGAACGGGGAATCCACGAGTTTTGTTTAATCATATATTATTTTGCTCTATTATGACACCGAAACTAAAGAAAGCAAAACTGGGTCGAACCACACGTATTTACAACATTAGAGACGGCTCTTCCCAATTAATGGTTTAGTTTAAACATATTTTATTCGGATCAAATACATATATACATATATAAACACAATATTTTATACATTCGAACCGATATAGGTCGAGTAACAAGCTTAAAGCTTATATGAATCCCTTCCCATGTTGGAGTACGTTTAAATGGTACAAAATGCTTGGCGAATAGTGATGGCGAGTTTATGTTATGTATGAACTAGTCGTGTTACCTCTAAATTACCTCTAAATTACCTCTTAATTAATGGTTTAAACACACATAACAGCTAGAAACAAGTTCATTTATAGAGTAAATATAATTGTTAAAAGTTGTCAGTGCTATGTACGTTGATTTACGTTTGGAATGAAAGTTATGTATAGTATCCACGAGTTTACAATGCTAGCTGAAAATATAATAATAATAATAATAATAATAATAATAAAGACTAGAGAACTCATTTGAACAATTACGTCAATCTACGAGTATCTTTATAATATGTACATATGATACTATATATCGTTAATCCAATCACTCACTTATATACTGTAATGGTGTAGATATCATGATAAAATATGTTCTTATCCAATTACTAGAATCCTAGTTATATCTATATATGTATACATTTTTATTTATATTTCCATATATTATTGTGATGGGTAAATGTTTAAAATGTAATTGTGAAGCGCAATAGAATAATATTTAATTTTTGCGCTATATAAATGCTATGTATTTGTATTTGTATATGAGCAATAAATATGCTTAAACTATACAAAGTCGTGATATTTAATTCCAATTCAATGTTTAATATACATGTTGTATTAATAAAATATTCATTATTATCTTTACGTTTATTTATCGTCGCTACCGGTTGCCCATATCAGCGACGCCTGAAGAGATTAGTTATTTTAGATTTTGAAGGATAGTGCATGATACAGACATAGACCCATTTCAGAGTCTCCTCTGGTTCTTTTACGTGCACGGTGTAAAGCACGGCACTCTCCTCCACAAATCTAAAATGACTAATCTCTTCAGGAGGCGTTACTCATATGGGCAACCGGTAGCGACGATAAATAAACATAAAATACACACACTGTACAACAGTGTGATAGAAGCGTGGAACAGTGTCAGTACGTATTTCTAGTTGAATCATAAAACACCGAACTTTCAACGCAATCGTTGAATCCACTAGATAATGCATTTCCGTTATTGGGCTTTCATGGCCGTACTTTATTGACGTGATTTTATTGCAAACTGTTTTGTTCAACTTCCGTTCAGCAAACAATGGCAATCGAAACAACTACTGTGTTTGAGACGGAAATGTAGTTGTTTGATGAGATGGATAGTGTGCTACTCGTGTTTTGTTGATAACAACATAGCATTTATGTCAATAATTGCATATAAACAGATTCAAAGCAGCCCACAAATTAATCATACATTGGTACATTCGGCTTTAATGATTGCATTTATGGATGTAACGTCCAGACAAAATTAAACGTTAATATTACCGCAATGTATCATGCATCACAAACAAACACCATATGGTAATCATGGGCAGCTCGTGTTTAAAGTTTAAACTTTATTTATTTTACAACGATTGCGAAGCAAGTTCTAACAACTTATATTAATCACTCTCGGATGAAAGCGTATATGTGGTCATTCGTGTGGGAGGAAACCGGAGTGCCCGGAGAAAACCCACCTGTGCGATCTGGCGACCATCGTAGCATCTCACATACTTCCCTGTCCGAGGATCGAACCCTGGTTGCATTGGTGAGAAGCGAGTGCGGCGCTAACCACTGCACTAATCGGACAGCCTCGTGTTTCTGACGTGTATGTTCAGCAAGCTCTCTTCCAACCCAACACGTCTACATGTACGCCCATTCTGTAAGCGTTAATGCTAGTACCCACACTGGGCTAATAGTCACACTTGACGCTAAAGGTTTAAAATATGGCGCCAAAAGCTAAAAACTCTCGCTAATCGTTAAAAACTGACATTGAACGTTAACGTCAACATACGTTAAAAGTTAAAACCTGACATTGAACGTTAACGTCAACATACGTTAAAAGTTAAAAACTGACATTGAACGTTAACGTCACCATACGTTAAAAGTTAAAAACTGACATTGAACGTTAACGTCAACATACGTTAAAAGTTAAAAACTGACATTGAACGTTAACGTCAACATACGTTAAAAGTTAAAAACTGACATTGAACGTTAACGTCATCATACGGTAAAAGTTAAAAACTGACATTGAACGTTAACGTCATCATACGGTAAAAGTTAAAAACTGACATTGAACGTTAACGTCATCATACGGTAAAAGTTAAAAACTGACATTGAACGTTAACGTCAACATACGGTAAAAGTTAAAACCTGACATTGAACGTTAACGTCATCATACGGTAAAAGTTAAAAACTGACATTGAACGTTAACGTCAACATACGGTAAAAGTTAAAAACTGACATTGAACGTTAACGTCAACATACGGTAAAAGTTAAAAACTGACATTAAATGTACCAATAACTAATAGATAGAACTATGTGGGGATCACAGAACTGTTATTTTCAGTTGTTATTTTTAATATTGGATTTGTATTTTTAGTGTAGGTTAACGATGGATTTCCTTATTTTATAGAGGGTGACCTAATTAGTTTTGAACTAATCCTCATTAGGGCCCTCTTCAATTTGTTAACACTATAGAATAAATGTACATACACAATAATTATAACATAGTTATGCCGTACAATATACATGCATAATGTTGTACAATGTAACTTAAACAACAGCCTAAGTAAATCAGGTACTTTGATAGAAATACAAAACGACATAAGCATATGGCTTTGCCTTGGCGTCCGATTGCTACATTTGGGAAATTTTATATTGATTTCATACCCCCCCCCCCCCCAGTTTGATTATTTAAATTTTAAAAAATGGGACAAGTTCGATATATAATTTGTTTTGGGCGGAAATAAACAAGGAATGTTCGAAACGAAGGAATATATAGTACATGTGCAGAATGACTGTTCTTTCCAATTTGATTAGATAAATATTAAAATTTAGGAATATTTGAAAAATAGAATAAATATTGTAAATTGGAGAACGTTTTTCTTCACAATGAGCCGTCATTTCTACATGACATGTGTATAGTGGTCCAGTTATCTACAAAATAGAGCATGGCAATATGTGTACGTTTGGAGGTGTCACCATGATTTATCACGGGTCTACGATAAATAAACATAGTTAACTAAAGAGTTCAAAACTATTTTCGATCTGTCAAAAAGCGCAAAGCGTGCTTGACAACATTAAGGCCTGGCTTCCTGCAAACTTATAAAATGAGGCTGTTCTGGATTACCACTGCGCACGAGAATGAAAATGAAACAAATTGATAACAATTAGTAGAAGTAATGGACGTGTCTGTTATGAGTTGTGATGCATGTCGCTCGTCATTCGTACTACATGAAATCAACGAATAGCTGCTTAACACGCAATGAATATAGACGCCTATGTGTGCAATGAACTGCATCATTCTCGCTGCCATATTTCTGAAACCACATGCAAGACTAATTCTTGACAAAGATTTTTACACTACATCTTCCGAACTTTTCTCAACTCTCAATTGGATGACTTTCCCAGAAAAGGGATAGCTTTCAAAAAGCAGTCTTAATGTTTTTTTTATACTTTATTTATTTTACAACGATTGCGAAGCAAGTTTTAACAACTTATATTAATCACTCTCGTTGGCTCGGATGAAAGCGTATATGTGGTCATTCGTGTGGGAGGAAACCGGAGTACCCAGAGAAAACAAACCCACCTGTCCGATCTGGCGACCATCGTACCATCTCACATACTTCCCTGTCCGAGGATCGAATCTGGGTCGCATTGGTGAGAAGCGAGAGCGCTAACCACTGCGCTAATCGGACAGTCTTTATGTTTAAAACACTCAGTGGCCTAGCACCTGTCTATCTGCAAGAGTCATTCAGATTTACTATCGATGTTCCAACTTTAACCTCCTAAGCCAATTACTGAAGGTTTTAGAAAATATGGTCCTGTATCCCTTGACACTCCGTGGTCATTGTGTCTGTAATACCAGATGTAACATAGCAACTGATATGGTCCTGTATCCATGTACTCTCCGCGGTCATTGTATCTGTAATACCAGATGTAACATAGCGACTGATATGGTCCTGTATCCTTGACTCTCCGTGATCATTGTATCTGTAATACCAGATGTAACGTAGCGTCTTATATGGTCATGTATCCTTGATTCTCCGTGTTCATTGTATCGGTAATACCAAATGTAACATAGCGACTGATATGTTCATGTATCCCTTCATTCTCCGTGGTCATTGTATCTGTACTACCTGATGTAACGTAGCGTCTGATATGGTCATGTATCATTGACTCTCCGTGATCGTTGTATCGGTAATACCAAATGTATCGTAGCGTCTTATATGGTCCTGTACCCTTGACTCTCCGTTGTCGTTGTATCTGTACTACCAGATGTAGCGTAGCGTCTTATATGGTCCTGTAGCCTTGACTCTCCGTTGTCGTTGTATCTGTAACTCCAGATGTAGAGTAGCGTCTTATATTGTCATGTATCCTTAACTCTCCGTGATCATTGTATCTGTAATACCAGATGTAACATAGCGTCTGATATGGTCATGTATCCTTGACTCTCCGTGGTAATTGTATCTGTAATACCAGATGTAACGTAGCGACTGATATGGTTATGTATCCTTGACGCCCAACAACAAACCAAAACCTCCGTGGTCATTGTATCTGTAATATCAGATGTAACGTAGCGTCTAATATGGTCATGTATCATTGACTCTCCGTGATCGTTGTATCTGTAATACCAGATGTAACATAGCGACTGATATGTTCATGTATCCTTGACTCTCCGTGATCATTGTATCTGTAATACCAGATGTAACGTAACGACTGATATGGTCATGTATCATTGACGCTCCGTGATCGTTGTATCTGTAATACCAGATTAACATAGCGACTGATATGGTCATGTATCCTTGATTCTCCGTGGTCATTGTATCTGTACTACCTGATGTAACGTAGCGTCTGATATGGTCCTGTATCCTTGACTCTCCGTGTTCATTGTATCTATAATACCAGATGTAACATGGCGACTGATATGGTCATGTATCCATTGACTCTCCATGATCGTTAATTGGAAAAGTCCAAAAAAAGCATGTATTGCGAAATAAAACTTTAAATTAATTATTAATTTTAGAACCATTCGGGCCTGCTACTTTTTAACAAGCACGCGATACATGATGTCTCCATAGCAACCAGCAAGACCCCCCCCCAATCAATGCAAATCATGTGCACTATTTGATACCACATAGGAACACATTTGTCAGATTCTCGTAAGTAGATGATTAGTAAATCAATTCATAATGACATTGAGATTATTGCATCATGGTTATTCTGAGACCAATCAGAATTCACGTTAGCAGCTGATGGATAACCCGTGACCATATCCAGTTAATAATGATGCAATCAGCACTTATATAATGTCGATCTATTGTGTAATTGGCTACGATCTAACCATGTGCGATATATGACTCATTATCATATTTGAAGTACAAAACATATATATTAAGGTATATTCTAACACGACCCAGCTAATAACATACATACTAGTAGAGTAAAATCTACCTCGGGTTATTCTGCGATATACCTACCTCGAACAATGCTGCGCGCGCACCGTGTTTTTGGCTATTCCATTTATACAATACGTGTAAATATTTAATGAATGAAAGTCACGTGATGTTTGTAAAAAATACCGTGGGAATTCACGGAAGTGAGCTATTTTTAGAATCAGATAATCTCTCGTCCGTCTTGTTTTTCTGTTAAATAACGTTTCAGTTACTATTCTGTACAGTTTTATTTGACAAAATAAATATAATTATTGATCAGTTACAACTTTTGTTCATTTATGCACTAGATTGATATTTTCCATAATAAATAATGTCATCACCCCTTACGCGGGAGGAAATTTCGAAAGCCAAATGCAGAGGTGTTTGAAGAAAATACTCCTTTAAAATTATTAGAAGTAAGTCGTGTTAGAATCGAAATAATACTAAGTTACCGAATATAAATCCATATATACAGTGGACGATCATATATAACAATTAAAATCATAACGCACCCATGAAGAAATGAAGGAAATCGATATGCATGTACATATCCTTAGGCGTGCGTCCGTGCGTGCATGCTTTACGATTATTTATCGTCGCTACCGGTTGCCCATATGAGCGACGCCTTCTGAAGAGAATAGTCATTTTAGATTTTTGGAGAATAGTGCAATGATACAGACAGAGACCCATTCCAGAGTCTCCTCTGGGTCTTTCACGTGCATGGTGTAAAGCACCGACACGAGAACTCGGTTTAACGTCCCATCTGGAAGACTGTTAATTGTATTAGGGTCAGACGGGGTATCAAACCTGCGATCCCTGGATTACCAGTCCAACTCGTTACCATTGGACTACAGATCCGTCTGTATCCATATGCACAAACGTGACTATGTTACATATGTCTATAAACCTATCGAGAGGTCTCTAACACACAAACAAAAACACCAAAAAAAACCAAACCACAACACACCAAACAAACAAAAACACCAAAAAAAACCAACCACAACATCATGTCTAAACATAGAAACTGTACGGAATATATAGAAACCTAGAGACTGTGTCTGCAACATCATGTCTAAACATAGAAACTGTACGGAAAATATAGAAACCTAGAGACTGTGTCTGCACCATCATGTCTAAAACATAGAAACTGTACGGAAAATATAGAAACCTAGTGACTGTGGCTGCAACATCATGTCTAAAACGCTGTATCGAATATATAGAAATCTAGAGACTTTATGACACCATGTCTAAAAACCTAGAAACTGCGTATGTAACGCCATTTCTAGAAACGTATGAACAATGATTTGATATATAGGAAATCAATCTCATAGTGTGATCAAGTTATACTTGCCTGTAAACCCTGAAGGTTCAAACGAACGAATACTACATTCTGGTCCAAGACATTTTTGACAAATTGGATGTAGCATTTAGGATGATGTTAATCACAAAACGTATTGAATAAATACCGATTTAACACATACTGCTACGGCGAATGATGATGTTTGCTTTCGTAGTTCATCACACTATATACAACCATAGAAACAGTTATAGCACGTCGAATAGTTGCCTTTAGTGTGTTCGCATAATTATTGTATTATATTGTATACTCACATGAAAAAGAACGTGTGCACATGGCTGTGTGTGTTTTACGTTTATTTATCGTCGCTACCGGTTGTCCATATGAGCGACGCCTCCTGAAGATATTAGTCATTTTAGATTTTGGAGGATAGTGCAGTGATACAGAGAGAGACCCATTCCAGAGTATCCTCTGGTTCTTTTAACGTGCACTGTGTAAAGCACTGACACGAGACCTCGGTTTAACGTCCCATCTGAAAGACTGTTAATTTTATTAGGGTCAGACGGGGGATCGAACCTGCGATCCCTGGATTACCAGTCCAGCATGTTACCACTGGGCTATAGATCCGTCTGTAGTACACATGGCTTGGTTAGAGGGAACATTTTATACTTATTTAGATCTATGGTAGCAATAAATATGCCAATTTGGTATCCAAATGTGCAAATATGTATTGGCGACACAATGGTTTACTTTTAATTGAAATTTGATAATTATCAGAACACTGTTTTACGTGTGAATATAAGCATAAAATGTTCCCTCTAACAAAGTGCACACTTTCGTTTTCGTGTAAGTATATAATTATGAACTATAAAAGCACGTGCACGTGATGGATTATGCTTACTAGTGTGCTGTTATATTATGCTATCATAGTGGGTAGCACATTTATCTCAACTGTCGAATCTGCTATTAGACAACTTGAGGCTGTGTAATTTAGGTCGTTAGCTTCACATACTCGCCTCTAACCCGTTGTATGTTCGAATAATTTGATAGTTTCAAAGTTTTATTTGTTTAAATCCAGAAGGTCTCAGACCCATGTGGCATACATGTACATATACAAAAATATGGCGACAGTAATTCATTATATCAATATATCTAATTAATTATATAATACTAAAGCTAATATTTATATGTGATAATATGTTATAATAATGATGAAAAAATGTTTAATAACATATGCATGCCATGTTAACTTACTTTAAAGGCTTTTATTTATTTATGAGAAAGCATCCTGGTGAGCTGCGGACGGTTGGTGGTTCGACCTGTTGTCCGTTCTTGTCTGAACTATTGCTGGAAGGGAAACCAAGGTATTTGTAGTCCTCCAACAATAGAGTATACGACTTCATGCAACAGATAAACAAACAAATCTTGAACAACTTAAGGTTGCTACACATACATCAATGCTAAATATATTAAACATCTAACCTTATGTTCTTTGATCGCGGAGGATATTTTTACATTGTACGTGTGATAGCGCCATGTTATTGAGATCGTCTTGCGCTAGTCAATAAATATTCCATGCACAGTAGGAATAATTTAGTATGCTACAGATTTGGTATGAAGAAACCGCTGGTAGACTATTTTATGGTGATATGGCTTGGTATAAGTATAATGTACAGGCGATCCCCGTGTACTATAATTGATTATGTAACCTACACTCGCTCCTAGAATCCTGTTGCTGGAATGTTAGCCTGAAAATAGGCGTCCATATATTACTCCGCTCTGTAATTCCGTTCAAATAGTTTGGTGAAATTCCGTTCAAATAGTTTGGTGAATTTGGAAACAGGTTCTTCCATTTGGAAATCACTACCTAATTATATTCAAAATTCCAACTCACTCAATATCTTTATAACTCGATATTTAAGATGGAATAAACCAACAGAAACATAGAAATATGGCGTGTGTGTGTGTGTGTATATATATATACATGCATGCATAATAGATGAGCTTCCACGTATTGCTGAATACTGTGCTTAACATGTACTGTTTCGTTAATTAATATGTTTTCTATGTCATTGTATATATGTTGAGGGCCTTATTTGTATTAGCCATGTGTTATGTAAGCTCCCGAACGAACACTATAGTTTTCTTTATAGTCGCCTCCGCCGAGGCATTTGTGCGATTGGTTTCTCTAAGTAGATTACGTTGTCATCTAAGTTGCTTATGTTGATAACTGGAAAGGCGTCTTCGTTCTTCTCAGAGTGACAAGTCCTGTATCATCTTTCGAAGGGGTCCCTTGTAGGGCCACATCCTCCATGATTTGTCAGCTCACAGCAGCATTAATAAATTCTTCGCGGGGTTCTCACGCCTTCAAGAAATCTGCGTCCCATACATGTATATAACAATAACAATCGTTGTACAAATAGAAATTTAGCAAATGGATTGACACGCACGCACGCACGCACGCACGCACGCACGCACGCACGCACGCACACACACACACACACACGCACTATGATATAAAAGAACTATCGATCGATCAACGCAGTAATAAAGCTGTTTAAAGTTTAAATATAACGCTGTGCCACGTGACGTCATGCCAATTTAGTTACGTCATGGCAATTTGCGCTGGCAATTGGGCACCACAATGAAAATAACAACGTCATTTATTAAAACGAACGCGCTATGGTAATGTGATAACATGATCTTACACTCGTGATGATTTCATACCATAGTTTATGAAACTCGTTTTGGAATTTTGTTATTAAAAGGCTAGCTCCAAACAAATTTACATGTTCAGGAAATATGAATTAGTATACATTGATATCAACTACAATCAGCTAATTGTAACAGCAAACTATAACGATTATCAGCATATCAAATTACATGAAAGATATAAAATAGTTGTGCAATACTGGCTTAGGCCTAACAAATGGTTTGGTTCGGGTAACCTGACCCTACCTATAAAATCACACCTACCGAACGTTTTTAGAGACCGGTCCGAAAAAGAAAAGAAAAAAGTTAATTTCTTTTTTTGTCCTTTTTGGGTTTTACTGTACTTTTCGCTACTTTTCACTCAGTATCACGTAGACGATCATAAAGACGCTATGTCTATGAACGTCAAGCGTCTTCTAACACTGAACGACAAAATAAGAATGTTGGTTATAAATATTTGGAAAACGCATTGCAGTCAACATAACAACATAGAAAGGCGTGTATGGTGGTATACATGTAGAGTGTTGTGTACTGAACGTGATGGACAGGAGCACCGGTGTGAAGAATCAACTCCCTTGCACTGGTATCTCACCATGTCAGTGATGCTGGTCAAATATCAGCGGTGGTCAGCTTTAGATGCTGGTCACACATCAGCGGTGGTCAGCTTTAGATGCTGGTCACATCAGCGGTGGTCAGCTTTAGATGCTGGTCACACATCAGCGGTGGTCAGCTTTAGATGCTGGTCACACATCAGCGGTGGTCAGCTTTAGATGCTGGTCACACATCAGTGGTGGTCAGCTTTAGATGCTGGTCACACATCAGTGGTGGTCAGCTTTAGATGCTGGTCACACATCAGTGGTGGTCAGCTTTAGATGCTGGTCACACATCAGTGGTGGTCAGCTTTAGATGCTGGTCACATCAGTGGTGGTCAGCTTTAGATGCTGGTCACACATCAATGGTGGTCGCTTTAGATGCTGGTCAAACATCAGTTGTGGTCAACTTTAGATGCTGGTCAAACATCAGTGGTGGTCAACTTTAGATGCTGGTCACATCAGTGGTGGTCAGCTTTAGATGCTGGTCACATCAGTGGTGGTCAACTTTAGATGCTGGTCACATCAGTGGTGGTCAGCTTTAGATGCTAGTCACACATTAGTGGTGGTCAGCTTTAGATGCTGGTCAAACATCGGTGGTGGTCAGCTTTAGATGCTGGTCAAACATCAGTGGTGGTCAATACTCATAGATCAATACTCATAAATCAATAGTCATAGATCAATAGTCATAGATAAATCAATATTCATAGATCAATAGTCATAGATAAATCAATAGTCAGTTTGATGGAAGCTTGTATCGCAAGCATATTCATTACATACCATTACACTTGTTTTATAGCAGAGAAACACGAACAGTTTTAAAAGCAAAGGAAATTGTCTAAGACCTTTACGGGTCATTTTAAATAGCTTGCTTCCTTTCGTTCAACTCCATTGTGGATATACAGATCAGCCCCATTAGAGACTTACATACGTCAGCCCCATCCTATAAATACATGCATCCACTCCATGCTGGATATCTAAATGCCAGTTCCATCATGGACTATCAGACGTTAGCCCCATCCTATAAATACATGCTTCCGCTCCATGCTGGATATCTAAATGCCAGTTCCATCATGGACTATCAGACGTCAGCCTCATTCTATAAATACTAGCATCAAATCCATCCTAGCTATGCAAACGTCAGCTCCATTCTCGACAAACAGACGTCATCTCCATCCTAGACTAACAGACGTCAGCTCCATCCTGGACGAACAGACGTCATATCCATCCTTGACGAACAGACGGCATATCCATCCTAGACTAACAGACGGCATTTCCATCCTGGACTAACAGACGTCATCTTCATCCTAGACAAACAGACGTCATCTCCATCCTTGACGAACAGACGTCATCTCCATCCTTTACGAACAGACGTCATCTCCATCCTGGAATAACAGACGTCATCTCCATCCTGGAATAACAGACGTCATCTCCATCCTGGATAAAAAGACGTCATCTCCATCCTAGACAAACAGACGTCATCTCCATCCTGGACAAACAGACGTCATCTCCATCCTTGACAAACAGACGTCATCTCCATCCTGGACTAACAGACGTCATCTCCATCCTTGACGAACAGACGTCATATCCATCCTAGACTAACAGACATCACCTCCATCCTGGAATAACAGACGTCATCTCCATCCTGGAATAACAGGCGTCATCTCCATCCTGGACTAACAGGCGTCATCTCCATCCTGGAATAACAGGCGTCATCTCCATCCTGGACTAACAGACGTCAGTTCCATCCTAGACAAACAGACAGCATCTCCATCCTGGACAAACAGACGTCATGAAAAATTGCCTTGTCCTTGCTGTAGGCCTACACGCATACTGCCTGCCTGCCTGCCTGCCTGCCTGCCTGCCTATCTGGCCGTCTGTTTGTCTGTCTGTTGTTACGCAAATGAAATAATTATATCTAAATGGATGATGTTTAATAAAACTTATGTAATAACTGTTATTGTACTGGAATGTGCAGTGAAGCCGTATGAAAGCAATAAACTTCAATTGTAGAAGAGCGAGACAAGCTTACGTTTCTGAGACTTTATTACCTGAGAAACGCTCACGAGATTCTGCACTCCGCAATACATGCGTGCTGTCACACGCGGAGTATTCAACACAGTTTACTCGCGATCACAACCACGCATAAATAATGCAGCACCGGGAACCGCAGTATCTTGATTGAATTTTCATTTATTGGCGAAACTATCGGGAGTAATTTGGAGTGTATTAATTGGTATAGGAACGATTAGATTCATTGCTGTTGAAAGTGTTTTTCGATTACTTATTATGGAATTAAAAAGTTGTTTGCGAGGCAGCTGAGATGATTAACTTTAATTCAAATTGCGGAAATTGTTTTATGACACTTTGAGGTGGCATTGACCTTAAAGTATGTGATCATTTTGCGTTGTGATATTTTTCATGAGTGAATATTTTGTGATGTGTCATGGATCTTAGAGTGGGGGTAATTGTGTGTTGTGATATTTTTCATGGGTGAATATTTTGAAATATTGATCACTGTCCGGTTTTCAATAATAATTAATGCAGAGTTTGCAACATTTTAGTTTATACAACTTTATTTTAGCTCGATTGCGAAACAAGTTATTTCAACTTATATAAATCACTCTCGAGACCTCATTCCTGGTGGAATCCATCGCCACGAGGGAGAGAGAAGAGGCAACGTGGAATTTAAATGCCTTGCCTAAGGGCACAATCGTAACGGCTCCAGTGGGGCTCGAACTCCGGACATTTCGCACCTGAAGCGAACGCGCTACTACTGCGCTATCACGACTTCCACGAACATTTTGAATTGCGTCATCAATGAATATATTCTTGTGACAATATTCTGTATATACTTGACGGCATTAAAAACGCAACATTTTAGAATTTTATTTTCTAGGTACATACTCTATATTGTAAATATTTCTAACTGCGAATTATTACATGAAACTGTGAGAAATGGATCATTGTAGGTGATTGTCTAGTGCATAGACTGGCTTAATGAAATTAATAATTATATGCGTTGAAATTCAATGTTGATTATTAAATGTTCGTATGTATATGGTTGCGTTTCTATTGCGTTTAAGTATAGTTTTATGTTTCGCATTGAAGAGACATGAACATTTACTAGGCACGTATGCTACAAATTTACAGTCGATGGGGGTATGTTTGCGAATATTCGTTAATAGTTGCTTATAACGTGGAAGTCGTGATAGCGTTGTGGTAGCGCGTTCGCTTCAGGTGCGATTCACGAGTGTGCCCTTAAGCAAAGCATTTTAATCCCACATCGCCTCTTCGCTCCATCGTGGCGATGGATTCCATCAGGAATTAGGTCACGAGATTGATTAATATAAGCAGTAAGGACTTGTTTCGCAATCGAGCTAAAAATACATGTGTATTAACTAATGACTGTACAATACGGGGTTCCAGTCATCCGATCCTTAGAAATATCTCCATTTATAATATACAGCACGTTATAACAGGATATACCAGCGGGCAATATTATGATATTTAGCGCATGTAACATTGGCGCGATTGCAGTCACGGAGTCAGTGATCGTGGTTTATTGCATTATTGGCGACAGTTTGGGAGGTTAAAATGACATGTGGGAGTGAAAAGAGAATTGTAAATAACACTTGGAATAACACTTGTAATCAAATAAAATAGGGGGATATTGCTTAGATTAGTTAGCGGTATTGGATTTTGTACATTGGTGGTATATCTCCAATAGTAAAGATCTTTAGTTCAGAAGGAACATGTATGGACGGAAATCATTGTTGCAAATCCAGTGTTACATAGTTTGGACGGAAATCATTGTTGCAAATCCAGTGTTACATAGTTTGGACGGAAATCATTGTTGCAAATCCAGTGTAACATAGTTTGGACGGAAATCATTGTTGCAAATCTAGTGTTGCATAGTGTGGACGGAAATCATTGTTGCAAATCCAGTGTAACATAGTTTGGACGGAAATCATTGTTGCAAATCTAGTGTTACATAGAGTGGACGGAAATCATTGTTGCAAATTCAGTGTTACATAATTTGGACGGAAATCATTGTTGCAAATTCAGTGGAACATAGTGTGGACGGAAATCATTGTTGCAAATCTAGTGTAGCATAGTGTGGACGGAAATCATTGTTGCAACTCCAGTGTAACATAGTGTGGACGGAAATCATTGTTGCAAATCTAGTGTAGCATAGTGTGGACGGAAATCATTGTTGCAACTCCAGTGTAACATAGTGTGGACGGAAATCATTGTTGCAAATCTAGTTTAGCATAGTGTGGACGGAAATCATTGTTGCAAATCTAGTGTAGCATAGTGTGGACGGAAATCATTGTCGCAAATCTAGTGTAACATAATCATATGTTGTTTCCAAAATGGGAATTACTACTATACATGTTCTATATATGTGCGTGCATCTATTCTGTTTGGTCTTCGAGACCCGGACGGCCGAGGAGTGCGTCTATCAATATGATATGACAAACAATCGCGTGAAGATCACGTGCGGGCAGGGGGCGGTGCTGCACATTGTCGACCAGCACGGAAACACGTTACTAACGGGCGAAACGAGCAGCACCGCCGACACACCAATTATATTTCAACTTAATAGGTAAATTATTTTGATAAATTTATTTGATTTCCAAGTAGATTATATATATCTAGAATAGTCGGTTTGTGTGTTTGCTTGTATGGCTTAAAGTTGCACCAACAGCTTAGGTCCGATTAGCGCAGTGGTTAGCGACTCGCTCATCACCAATGCGACCCTGGTTCGAACCTCGGACCGGGAAGTATGTGAGATGGTACGATGGTCGCCAGATCGGACAGGTGGGTTTTCTCCGGGTACTCCGGTTTCCTCCCACACGAACACAAATGGTGACCATTTTTACATATATTTTAATAGCAAAAAAACAATAACAGTCCTGTACTTACTATATCTTGTTTACATTGGTACAAATATGTAATTGTTCAATAATTTAGTTACCACATATATTGTATGATCTTTTAAGTTTGTAATTTCAACCTCAAAGGTCAAGGCCAACAGAGAAATTGAAGGTCAAATGATTTTGTTTTTGGTAGAAAGCTGCCACATTTTATCATAATATAATCTACAGAACACTGTTCATTGCAAACTTTAAAAGTGTCTTGCTAAATCTAGAATCTAAACCCTAATATATATGCATGTGATATGTTGGAAATAGTGTTTACCAATGGTATGGCTTTAGACTACACTATGAACATATCTTATATTATTAAACACTAAACAGTATAATTCTATTTGTCATGATATTGAGCATAGTAGATCTGTGTCCTATCTGTCGAGATCTAGATATTCTTACAATAGCCTAGTTGTTAGTATTTTGTTCACTTTTACTATATATAGCACATTTGTAGCATGTAGTGTAGAGTAGACGGTACAAGCATTGTCATGAACAGATATTACAATTAGAGAAAGATGAACAGCACACCATTCAGTTGATTGAACTTCTAACAACCAATCCATTTCAGAGAGTAATGAGAGACTACATCCAAACAGAATCCAGTAATGTCAACTTTGCCTTTTGGTGGACATACATGGAGTTAGTGTCAACCCTTCTGATGTTTACACAAGCATTACGTGATGGTTTATGGGACTTGTATCTAACATCATTCAGTATGATGTTGCCATACTTCATAAGATACGATCACCTGAATTATGCTAGATGGGGTCCATTTTACCTAGCAGAAATGCACCAGCTCCTTGAATCTATCAAAAGTGAATTCATGAAGGGCAACTTTGTTGTAAAACACGTTTCAATCAGGTTGATCCAGATCAAGCTCAGGAATGGTTAAACGGCACAGGCAAACGAGATGGTGGAATAGTAGGCATTACACAATCAACAACATCTCTCTCCAGATGGACACTATCATACAACTTGAGGTCCCAAATTGCATCAGACACACATGCAATGTATAACCTATTCCCAGGTAACATACATCTTCCCGAGAGTGAAACATCAAGACAAAACCGTGACAGAGATGATGGAAATTATGTGTGTACGACATTCCAGAGATTCTGTGTGTTATCTTCCGACTCAAACAAAGTATCGTTGCAGAACATAGCCACTAAAGAGTTGGCAACCGCTGAAATTCAATGTTCACTTATTGGAGTAAAGAATATGGACAGAAAGAAGTCACTAACTTTGT
>CM026403.1:18621626-18706626 GCA_014843695.1 Archivesica marissinica | reverse complement strand
TTGACGGTACTCATGTTCCGGTCAGAAGGGCAGTACTTCCGGTCAAAGTGGCGGCATTGCGGGAAGCTTGAACTTTAAACAGGTTCAGGTAATGGGCCACTAGCCAGTAATATATACTACTAACACACGTGTCTAGACATACAATACATGTAGTATACGTGATATACAACGTGAACATACAAACACACGTGTCTAGACATACAATACATCTAGTACGTGATATACAACGCGAACATACAAACACACGTGTCTATACATACAATACATCTAGTACGAGATATACAACGTGAACATACAAACACACGTGTCTAGACATACAATACATCTAGTGTACGAGATATACAACGTGAACATACAAACACACGTGTCTAGACATACTATACATCTAGTATACGAGATATACAACGTGAACATACAAACACACGTGTCTAGACATACAATACATCTAGTACGTGATATACAACGCGAACATACAAACACACGTGTCTAGACATACAATACATCTAGTACGTGATATACAACGCGAACATACAAACACACGTGTCTAGACATACAATACATCTAGTATACGAGATATACAACGCGAACATACAAACACACGTGTCTAGACATACAATACATCTAGTACGTGATATACAACGGAACATACAAACACACGTGTCCATACATCTAGTACGTGATATACAACGTGAACATACAAACACACGTGTCTAGACATACAATACATCTAGTACGTGATATACAACGCGAACATACAAACACACGTGTCTAGACATACAATACATCTATATACGAGATATACAACGCGAACATACAAACACACGTGTCTAGACATACAATACATCTAGTACGAGATATACAACGCGAACATACAAACACACGTGTCTAGACATACAATACATCTAGTACGTGATATACAACGTGAACATACAAACACACGTGTCTAGACATACAATACATCTAGTACGAGATATACAACGTGAACATACAAACACACGTGTCTAGACATACAATACATCTAGTGTACGAGATATACAACGTGAACATACAAACACACGTGTCTAGACATACAATACATCTAGTACGAGATATACAACGCGAACATACAAACACACGTGTCTAGACATACAATACATCTAGTTACGAGATATACAACGGAACATACAAACACACGCAACATCTAGTACGAGATATACAACGTGAACATACAAACACACGTGTCTAGACATACAATACATCTAGTACGTGATATACAACGCGAACATACAAACACACGTGTAACATCTAGTTACGAGATATACAACGCGAACATACAAACACACGTGTCTAGACATACAATACATCTAGTACGTGATATACAACGCGAACATACAAACACACGTGTCTAGACATACAATACATCTAGTACGTGATATACAACGCGAACATACAAACACACGTGTCTAGACATACAATACATCTAGTACGTGATATACAACGTGAACATACAAACACACGTGTCTAGACATACAATACATCTAGTACGTGATATACAACGTGAACATACAAACACACGTGTCTAGACATACAATACATCTAGTACGTGATATACAACGTGAACATACAAACACACGTGTCTAGACATACAATACATCTAGTACGTGATATACAACGTGAACATACAAACACACGTGTCTAGACATACAATACATCTAGTACGAGATATACAACGTGAACATACAAACACACGTGTCTAGACATACAATACATCTAGTACGTGATATACAACGCGAACATACAAACACACGTGTCTAGACATACAATACATCTAGTATACGAGATATACAACGTGAACATACAAACACACGTGTCTAGACATACAATACATCTAGTACGTGATATACAACGCGAACATACAAACACACGTGTCTAGACATACAATACATCTAGTATACGAGATATACAACGTGAACATACAAACACACGTGTCTAGACATACAATACATCTAGTACGTGATATACAACGCGAACATACAAACACACGTGTCTAGACATACAATACATCTAGTATACGAGATATACAACGTGAACATACAAACACACGTGTCTAGACATACAATACATCTAGTACGTGATATACAACGCGAACATACAAACACACGTGTCTAGACATACAATACATCTAGTATACGAGATATACAACGCGAACATACAAACACACGTGTCTAGACATACAATACATCTAGTACGTGATATACAACGCGAACATACAAACACACGTGTCTAGACATACAATACATCTAGTATACGAGATATACAACGTGAACATACAAACACACGTGTCTAGACATACAATACATCTAGTATACGAGATATACAACGCGAACATACAAACACACGTGTCTAGACATACAATACATCTAGTACGTGATATACAACGCGAACATACAAACACACGTGTCTAGACATACAATACATCTAGTATACGAGATATACAACGTGAACATACAAACACACGTGTCTAGACATACAATACATCTAGTACGTGATATACAACGCGAACATACAAACACACGTGTCTAGACATACAATACATCTAGTTACGAGATATACAACGTGAACATACAAACACACGTGTCTAGACATACAATACATCTAGTACGTGATATACAACGTGAACATACAAACACACGTGTCTAGACATACAATACATCTAGTACGTGATATACAACGCGAACATACAAACACACGTGTCTAGACATACAATACATCTAGTACGTGATATACAACGCGAACATACAAACACACGTGTCTAGACATACAATACATCTAGTATACGAGATATACAACGTGAACATACAAACACACGTGTCTAGACATACAATACATCTAGTACGTGATATACAACGCGAACATACAAACACACGTGTCTAGACATACAATACATCTAGTATACGAGATATACAACGTGAACATACAAACACACGTGTCTAGACATACAATACATCTAGTACGTGATATACAACGCGAACATACAAACACACGTGTCTAGACATACAATACATCTAGTATACGAGATATACAACGTGAACATACAAACACACGTGTCTAGACATACAATACATCTAGTACGTGATATACAACGCGAACATACAAACACACGTGTCTAGACATACAATACATCTAGTACGTGATATACAACGCGAACATACAAACACACGTGTCTAGACATACTATACATCTAGTATACGAGATATACAACGTGAACATACAAACACACGTGTCTAGACATACAATACATCTAGTACGTGATATACAACGCGAACATACAAACACACGTGTCTAGACATACAATACATCTAGTACGTGATATACAACGCGAACATACAAACACACGTGTCTAGACATACTATACATCTAGTATACGAGATATACAACGTGAACATACAAACACACGTGTCTAGACATACAATACATCTAGTACGTGATATACAACGTGAACATACAAACACACGTGTCTAGACATACAATACATCTAGTACGTGATATACAACGCGAACATACAAACACACGTGTCTAGACATACAATACATCTAGTACGTGATATACAACGTGAACATACAAACACACGTGTCTAGACATACAATACATCTAGTATACGAGATATACAACGTGAACATACAAACACACGTGTCTAGACATACAATACATCTAGTACGTGATATACAACGCGAACATACAAACACACGTGTCTAGACATACAATACATCTAGTATACGAGATATACAACGCGAACATACAAACACACGTGTCTAGACATACAATACATCTAGTACGTGATATACAACGCGAACATACAAACACACGTGTCTAGACATACAATACATCTAGTATACGAGATATACAACGCGAACATACAAACACACGTGTCTAGACATACAATACATCTAGTACGTGATATACAACGTGAACTACAAACACACGTGTCCATACATCTAGTACGAGATATACAACGTGAACATACAAACACACGTGTCTAGACATACAATACATCTAGTAACGAGATATACAACGTGAACATACAAACACACGTGTCTAGACATACAATACATCTAGTACGTGATATACAACGCGAACATACAAACACACGTGTCTAGACATACAATACATCTAGTACGTGATATACAACGCGAACATACAAACACACGTGTCTAGACATACAATACATCTAGTACGTGATATACAACGCGAACATACAAACACACGTGTCTAGACATACAATACATCTAGTATACGAGATATACAACGTGAACATACAAACACACGTGTCTAGACATACAATACATCTAGTACGTGATATACAACGCGAACATACAACACACGTGTCTAGACATACATACATCTAGTATACGAGATATACAACTGAACATACAAACACACGTGTCTAGACATACAATACATCTAGTACGTGATATACAACGCGAACATACGAACACACGTGTCTAGACATACTATACATCTAGTATACGAGATATACAACGTGAACATACAAACACACGTGTCTAGACATACAATACATCTAGTACGTGATATACAACGCGAACATACAAACACACGTGTCTAGACATACAATACATCTAGTACGTGATATACAACGCGAACATACAAACACACGTGTCTAGACATACTATACATCTAGTATACGAGATATACAACGCGAACATACAAACACACGTGTCTAGACATACAATACATCTAGTACGTGATATACAACGTGAACATACAAACACACGTGTCTAGACATACAATACATCTAGTACGTGATATACAACGTGAACATACAAACACACGTGTCTAGACATACAATACATCTAGTACGTGATATACAACGTGAACATACAAACACACGTGTCTAGACATACAATACATCTAGTATACGAGATATACAACGCGAACATACAAACACACGTGTCTAGACATACAATACATCTAGTATACGAGATATACAACGCGAACATACAAACACACGTGTCTAGACATACAATACATCTAGTATACGAGATATACAACGCGAACATACAAACACACGTGTCTAGACATACTATACATCTAGTGTACGAGATATACAACACGAACATACAAACACACGTGTCTAGACATACAATACATCTAGTACGTGATATACAACGCGAACATACAAACACACGTGTCTATACATACAATACATCTAGTACGTGATATACAACGCGAACATACAAACACACGTGTCTAGACATACAATACATCTAGTACGTGATATACAACGCGAACATACGAACACACGTGTCTAGACATACTATACATCTAGTATACGAGATATACAACGTGAACATACAAACACACGTGTCTAGACATACAATACATCTAGTACGTGATATACAACGCGAACATACAAACACACGTGTCTAGACATACAATACATCTAGTATACGAGATATACAACGTGAACATACAAACACACGTGTCTAGACATACAATACATCTAGTACGTGATATACAACGCGAACATACGAACACACGTGTCTAGACATACTATACATCTAGTATACGAGATATACAACGTGAACATACAAACACACGTGTCTAGACATACAATACATCTAGTACGTGATATACAACGCGAACATACAAACACACGTGTCTAGACATACAATACATCTAGTACGTGATATACAACGCGAACATACAAACACACGTGTCTAGACATACTATACATCTAGTATACGAGATATACAACGCGAACATACAAACACACGTGTCTAGACATACAATACATCTAGTACGTGATATACAACGTGAACTACAAACACACGTGTCCATACATCTAGTACGAGATATACAACGTGAACATACAAACACACGTGTCTAGACATACAATACATCTAGTATACGAGATATACAACGCGAACATACAAACACACGTGTCTAGACATACAATACATCTAGTACGTGATATACAACGCGAACATACAAACACACGTGTCTAGACATACAATACATCTAGTATACGAGATATACAACGCGAACATACAAACACACGTGTCTAGACATACAATACATCTAGTACGTGATATACAACGCGAACATACAAACACACGTGTCTAGACATACAATACATCTAGTATACGAGATATACAACGTGAACATACAAACACACGTGTCTAGACATACAATACATCTAGTACGTGATATACAACGCGAACATACAAACACACGTGTCTAGACATACAATACATCTAGTATACGAGATATACAACGCGAACATACAAACACACGTGTCTAGACATACAATACATCTAGTACGTGATATACAACGCGAACATACAAACACACGTGTCTAGACATACAATACATCTAGTATACGAGATATACAACGCGAACATACAAACACACGTGTCTAGACATACAATACATCTAGTACGTGATATACAACGTGAACTACAAACACACGTGTCCATACATCTAGTGTACGAGATATACAACGTGAACATACAAACACACGTGTCTAGACATACAATACATCTAGTATACGAGATATACAACGCGAACATACAAACACACGTGTCTAGACATACAATACATCTAGTACGTGATATACAACGCGAACATACAAACACACGTGTCTAGACATACAATACATCTAGTATACGAGATATACAACGTGAACATACAAACACACGTGTCTAGACATACAATACATCTAGTATACGAGATATACAACGTGAACATACAAACACACGTGTCTAGACATACAATACATCTAGTACGTGATATACAACGCGAACATACAAACACACGTGTCTAGACATACAATACATCTAGTACGTGATATACAACGCGAACATACAAACACACGTGTCTAGACATACAATACATCTAGTACGTGATATACAACGCGAACATACAAACACACGTGTCTAGACATACAATACATCTAGTATACGAGATATACAACGTGAACATACAAACACACGTGTCTAGACATACAATACATCTAGTACGTGATATACAACGCGAACATACGAACACACGTGTCTAGACATACTATACATCTAGTATACGAGATATACAACGTGAACATACAAACACACGTGTCTAGACATACAATACATCTAGTACGTGATATACAACGTGAACGTACAAACACACGTGTCCATACATCTAGTACGAGATATACAACGTGAACATACAACACACGTGTCTAGACATACAATACATCTAGTTACGTGATATACAACGCGAACATACAAACACACGTGTCTAGACATACAATACATCTAGTATACGAGATATACAACGCGAACATACAAACACACGTGTCTAGACATACAATACATCTAGTACGTGATATACAACGTGAACATACAAACACACGTGTCTAGACATACAATACATCTAGTACGTGATATACAACGTGAACATACAAACACACGTGTCTAGACATACAATACATCTAGTACGTGATATACAACGTGAACGTACAAACACACGTGTCCATACATCTAGTGTACGAGATATACAACGTGAACATACAAACACACGTGTCTAGACATACAATACATCTAGTATGCGAGATATACAACGCGAACATACAAACACACGTGTCTAGACATACAATACATCTAGTATACGAGATATACAACGCGAACATACAAACACACGTGTCTAGACATACAATACATCTAGTGTACGAGATATACAACGTGAACATACAAACACACGTGTCTAGACATACAATACATCTAGTGTACGAGATATACAACGTGAACATACAAACACACGTGTCTAGACATACAATACATCTAGTGTACGAGATATACAACGCGAACATACAAACACACGTGTCTAGACATACAATACATCTAGTAACGAGATATACAACGTGAACATACAAACACACGTGTCTAGACATACAATACATCTAGTACGTGATATACAACGCGAACATACAAACACACGTGTCTAGACATACAATACATCTAGTGTACGAGATATACAACGCGAACATACAAACACACGTGTCTAGACATACAATACATCTAGTACGTGATATACAACGTGAACATACAAACACACGTGTCTATACATACAATACATCTAGTATACGAGATATACAACGCGAACATACAAACACACGTGTCTAGACATACAATACATCTAGTATACGAGATATACAACGCGAACATACAAACACACGTGTCTAGACATACAATACATCTAGTTACGAGATATACAACGTGAACATACAAACACACGTGTCTAGACATACAATACATCTAGTACGTGATATACAACGCGAACATACAAACACACGTGTCTAGACATACAATACATCTAGTATACGAGATATACAACGCGAACATACAAACACACGTGTCTAGACATACAATACATCTAGTACGAGATATACAACGTGAACATACAAACACACGTGTCTAGACATACAATACATCTAGTACGAGATATACAACGTGAACATACAAACACACGTGTCTAGACATACAATACATCTAGTGTACGAGATATACAACGCGAACATACAAACACACGTGTCTAGACATACAATACATCTAGTAACGAGATATACAACGTGAACATACAAACACACGTGTCTAGACATACAATACATCTAGTACGTGATATACAACGCGAACATACAAACACACGTGTCTAGACATACAATACATCTAGTGTACGAGATATACAACGCGAACATACAAACACACGTGTCTAGACATACAATACATCTAGTACGTGATATACAACGTGAACATACAAACACACGTGTCTATACATACAATACATCTAGTATACGAGATATACAACGCGAACATACAAACACACGTGTCTAGACATACAATACATCTAGTATACGAGATATACAACGCGAACATACAAACACACGTGTCTAGACATACAATACATCTAGTATACGAGATATACAACGTGAACATACAAACACACGTGTCTAGACATACAATACATCTAGTACGTGATATACAACGCGAACATACAAACACACGTGTCTAGACATACAATACATCTAGTATACGAGATATACAACGCGAACATACAAACACACGTGTCTAGACATACAATACATCTAGTATACGAGATATACAACGCGAACATACAAACACACGTGTCTAGACATACAATACATCTAGTATACGAGATATACAACGTGAACATACAAACACACGTGTCTAGACATACAATACATCTAGTACGTGATATACAACGCGAACATACAAACACACGTGTCTAGACATACAATACATCTAGTTACGAGATATACAACGCGAACATACAAACACACGTGTCTAGACATACAATACATCTAGTATACGAGATATACAACGCGAACATACAAACACACGTGTCTAGACATACAATACATCTAGTACGTGATATACAACGCGAACATACAAACACACGTGTCTAGACATACAATACATCTAGTACGTGATATACAACGCGAACATACAAACACACGTGTCTAGACATACAATACATCTAGTACGAGATATACAACGCGAACATACAAACACACGTGTCTAGACATACAATACATCTAGTACGTGATATACAACGCGAACATACAAACACACGTGTCTAGACATACAATACATCTAGTATACGAGATATACAACGCGAACATACAAACACACGTGTCTAGACATACAATACATCTAGTACGTGATATACAACGCGAACATACAAACACACGTGTCTAGACATACAATACATCTAGTACGTGATATACAACGCGAACATACAAACACACGTGTCTAGACATACAATACATCTAGTACGTGATATACAACGCGAACATACAAACACACGTGTCTAGACATACAATACATCTAGTATACGAGATATACAACGCGAACATACAACACACTGTCATACATCGTACGAGATATACAACGTGAACATACAAACACACGTGTCTAGACATACAATACATCTAGTACGTGATATACAACGTGAACTACAAACACACGTGTCCATACATCTATGTACGAGATATACAACGTGAACATACAAACACACGTGTCTAGACATACAATACATCTAGTATACGAGATATACAACGCGAACATACAAACACACGTGTCTAGACATACAATACATCTAGTGTACGAGATATACAACGCGAACATACAAACACACGTGTCTAGACATACAATACATCTAGTACGTGATATACAACGTGAACATACAAACACACGTGTCTAGACATACAATACATCTAGTATACGAGATATACAACGCGAACATACAAACACACGTGTCTAGACATACAATACATCTAGTATACGAGATATACAACGCGAACATACAAACACACGTGTCTAGACATACAATACATCTAGTATACGAGATATACAACGTGAACATACAAACACACGTGTCTAGACATACAATACATCTAGTACGTGATATACAACGCGAACATACAAACACACGTGTCTAGACATACAATACATCTAGTATACGAGATATACAACGCGAACATACAAACACACGTGTCTAGACATACAATACATCTAGTATACGAGATATACAACGCGAACATACAAACACACGTGTCTAGACATACAATACATCTAGTATACGAGATATACAACGCGAACATACAAACACACGTGTCTAGACATACAATACATCTAGTACGTGATATACAACGTGAACATACAAACACACGTGTCTAGACATACAATACATCTAGTACGTGATATACAACGCGAACATACAAACACACGTGTCTAGACATACAATACATCTAGTACGTGATATACAACGTGAACATACAAACACACGTGTCTAGACATACAATACATCTAGTACGTGATATACAACGTGAACATACAAACACACGTGTCTAGACATACAATACATCTAGTACGTGATATACAACGCGAACATACAAACACACGTGTCTAGACATACAATACATCTAGTACGTGATATACAACGTGAACATACAAACACACGTGTCTAGACATACAATACATCTAGTACGTGATATACAACGTGAACATACAAACACACGTGTCTAGACATACAATACATCTAGTACGTGATATACAACGTGAACATACAAACACACGTGTCTAGACATACAATACATCTAGTATACGAGATATACAACGCGAACATACAAACACACGTGTCTAGACATACAATACATCTAGTACGTGATATACAACGTGAACATACAAACACACGTGTCTAGACATACAATACATCTAGTACGTGATATACAACGCGAACATACAAACACACGTGTCTAGACATACAATACATCTAGTACGTGATATACAACGCGAACATACAAACACACGTGTCTAGACATACAATACATCTAGTATACGAGATATACAACGTGAACATACAAACACACGTGTCTAGACATACAATACATCTAGTATACGAGATATACAACGTGAACATACAAACACACGTGTCTAGACATACAATACATCTAGTACGTGATATACAACGCGAACATACAAACACACGTGTCTAGACATACAATACATCTAGTATACGAGATATACAACGCGAACATACAAACACACATGTCTAGACATACAATACATCTAGTACGTGATATACAACGTGAACGTACAAACACACGTGTCTATACATCTAGTGTACGAGATATACAACGTGAACATACAAACACACGTGTCTAGACATACAATACATCTAGTACGTGATATACAACGTGAACATACAAACACACGTGTCTAGACATACAATACATCTAGTACGTGATATACAACGTGAACATACAAACACACGTGTCTAGACATACAATACATCTAGTGTACGAGATATACAACGCGAACATACAAACACACGTGTCTAGACATACAATACATCTAGTACGTGATATACAACGCGAACATACAAACACACGTGTCTAGACATACAATACATCTAGTACGTGATATACAACGCGAACATACAAACACACGTGTCTAGACATACAATACATCTAGTACGTGATATACAACGCGAACATACAAACACACGTGTCTAGACATACTATACATCTAGTACGAGATATACAACGCGAACATACAAACACACGTGTCTATACATACAATACATCTAGTACGTGATATACAACGCGAACATACAAACACACGTGTCTAGACATACAATACATCTAGTACGAGATATACAACGCGAACATACAAACACACGTGTCTAGACATACAATACATCTAGTACGTGATATACAACGCGAACATACAAACACACGTGTCTAGACATACAATACATCTAGTACACGAGATATACAACGTGAACATACAAACACACGTGTCTAGACATACAATACATCTAGTATACGAGATATACAACGCGAACATACAAACACACGTGTCTAGACATACAATACATCTAGTACGAGATATACAACGCGAACATACAAACACACGTGTCTAGACATACAATACATCTAGTATACGAGATATACAACGCGAACATACAAACACACGTGTCTAGACATACAATACATCTAGTACGAGATATACAACGTGAACATACAAACACACGTGTCTAGACATACAATACATCTAGTACGAGATATACAACGTGAACATACAAACACACGTGTCTAGACATACAATACATCTAGTGTACGAGACATACAACGGAAACATATTTGATATATGGATGCATCTGTTAATAAATAATTCAACAATGAATAGGAATTATTTATGATCCAGCTATTTCCTTCAGGATAACGTTGCCGCACTTTGTTATATTTGCAATATATATATGCATACATGAGAGTATTGTAACATTCCTTAAAACACTGTCATGACGTCATACCTTTGTACTTGCAATCCATTATTATTAATATTGGACTGCTGTCGAAAGGCAGGAGAATTACTAGTATATTAAATACTATGCATAATTGTACGAAATTAACAATTTTAATTAGTAGGATCTTGTTGTATAAGTGTATAAGTGTATAAGTGTATAAGTAAGATATAAACCTCAAACCGATCCAATATGTAAAATGTTGGACTGTGTGAGGCGCGTAGCGTATATCCTATACTTATATTGAGTACAATAACATTTAAATATCCTTACAAGAGTTATCTAACGTACACCCAAGAAAGGTGACTCGTTCATGAACACATATCCTTACAACAGTTATCTAACGTGCACACAAGAAAGATGACTCGTTCATGAACACATATCCTTACAACAGTTATCTAACGTGCACACAAGAAAGATGACTCGTTCATGAACACATATCCTTACAATAGTTATCTAACGTGCACACAAGAAAGGTGACTCGTTCATGAACACATATCCTTACAACAGTTATCTAACGTGCACACAAGAAAGGTGACTCGTTCATGAACACATATCCTTACAACAGTTATCTAACGTGCACACAAGAAAGATGACTCGTTCATGAACACATATCCTTACAACAGTTATCTAACGTGCACACAAGAAAGGTGACTCGTTCATGAACACATATCCTTACAACAGTTATCTAACGTACACACAAGAAAGGTGACTCGTTCATGAACACATATCCTTACAACAGTTATCTAACGTACACACAAGAAAGGTGACTCGTTCATGAACACATATCTTTACAACAGTTATCTAACGTGCACACAAGAAAGGTGACTCGTGCATGAACACATATTCTTACAACAGTTATCTAAGGTACACACAAGAAAGGTGACTCGTTCATGAACACATATCCTTACAACAGTTATCTAACGTGCACACAAGAAAGGTGACTCGTTCATGAACACATATCCTTACAACAGTTATCTAACGTTCACCCAAGAAAGGTGACTCGTTCATGAACAAATGCGAACAATGCGAATTCAACATTAATACAGAGTATTGTAATGTCAACTATGTATAGGATACAAGCCGAAAACGATCCAATATGTAACATATTGGACTGTGTGAGGAGCGTTGCGCCGAAGACAGTACCAATAGTTTAGATATTGCATCAGTTTGATGTTTATATATTACTTAAATAAACACACTTATACAACAAGATCCTACTAATTAAAAGTGTTAATTATTATATTACGTTCTAAATATATATCAATACTATGCTATGGGTATCCTTAAACATCGTGACGTTCTAAATATATACCAATACTATGCTACGGGTATCCTTAAACATCGTGACGTTCTATATATATATATCAATACTATGCTATGGGTATCCTTAAACATCGTGACGTTCTAAATGTATTTCAATACTATGCTATTGGTATCCTTAAACACCGTGACGTTCTAGATATATACCAATACTATGCTATGGGTATCCTTAAACATCGTGACGTTCTAAATATATACCAATACTATGATATGGGTATCCTTAAACACCGTGACGTTCTAGATATATACCAATACTATGCTATGGGTATCCTTAAACACCGTGACGTTCTAGATATATATCAATACTATGCTATGGGTATCCTTAAACTGATCTGAGTGCTCTACTTATCGGATAATCAATGAAGAAAGACAGTCAGCTGTTTGGTATTTATTTCAAAGAACATAATATGTTTGTGTTTATATCTTCCTTCTGGTTAGCATTTCCACTTCATTTCCTGTTGATATATTTCCAAACACTTCTAAACAAACGAGTTATGTTGCTCCGGTGGCAAATTTTTCACATTCGTTTTGGATTGTATCGAGTTGATCCATCTCGTATTAATAGCTTCTAGATATCTGCGATCAGGCAAGAATTTTAATTTACTCATATTATTGACTAGTATTCATGTTTTATCAACAATGTAGTCGATATTCCAAGATTATTGTGCTATGGAAATTATGGAATGCGTTGGCCTAACATCGGGATATGAGGATGTAGGTGTTGGTTTCACTTCGTAGCTATGGCTACATATTCAAACAGTCTGCACGATTGTAAATTACAAGCCATTCCAATCAAATGACCATCACTGCTGTAATTTTCAAATCCCACTGGGGTTGTCGAATTCTTGCATGAGAGGAAGCTATCCTGCTGGTTTGTAGAAGGTAGGTGGTCCTCTCCTGGTGATCGTCCGTGCTGGTGATATTGCTCTGGTGGACAGTTGTACACCCATGTGTCTCCGGGTGATCGTCCGTGCTGGTGATATTGCTCTGGTGTACAGTTGTACACCCATGTGTCTCCGGGTGATCGTCCGTGCTGGTGATATTGCTCTGGTGTACAGTTGTACACCCATGTGTCTCCGGGTGATCGTCCGTGCTGGTGATATTGCTCTGGTGTACAGTTGTACACCCATGTGTCTCCGGGTGATCGTCCGTGCTGGTGATATTGCTCTGGTGGACAGTTGTACACCATGTGTCTCCGGGTGATCGTCCGTGCTGGTGATATTGCTCTGGTGTACAGTTGTACACCCATGTGTCTCCGGGTGATCGTCCGTGCTGGTGATATTGCTCTGGTGGACAGTTGTACACCCATGTGTCTCCGGGTGATCGTCCGTGCTGGTGATATTGCTCTGGTGTACAGATGTACACCCATGTGTCTCGGGTGATCGTCCGTGCTGGGGATATTGCTCTGGTGTACACCCATGTGTCTCCGGGTGATCGTCCGTGCTTGTGATATTGCTCTGGTGTACACCCATATGTCTCCGGGTGATCGTCGTGCTTGTGATATTGCTCTGGTGTTCAACCATGTGTCTCGGGTGATCGTCCGTGCTTGTGATATTGCTCTGGTGTACACCATGTGTCTCCGGGTGATCGTCCGTGCTTGTGATATTGCTCTGGTGTACACCCATAGTCTCCGGGTGATCATCCGTGCTTGTGATATTGCTCTGGTGTACAGTGTACACCATGTGTCTCCGGGTGGATCGTCCGTGCTGGTGATATTGCTCTGGTGTACAGTTGTACACCATGTGTCCCGGGTGATCGTCCGTGCTTGTAATATTGCTCTGGTGTACAGTTGTACACCCATGTGTCCGGGTGATCGTCCGTGCTGGTGATATTGCTCTGGTGTACAGTTGTACACCCATATGTCTCCGGGTGATCGTCCGTGCTTGTGATATTGCTCTGGTGTACAGGTGTACCACCCATATGTCTCCGGGTGATGTCCGTGCTGGTGATATTGCTCTGGTGTACAGTGTACACCCATGTGTCTCCTGGTGATCGTCCGTGCTGGTGATATTGCTCTGGTGGACAGTTGTACACCCATGTGTCTCCTGGTGATCGTCCGTGCTGGTGATATTGCTCTGGTGTACAGTTGTACACCCATGTGTCTCCTGGTGATCGTCCGTGCTGGTGATATTGCTCTGGTGTACAGTTGTACACCATGTGTCTCCGGGTGATCGTCCGTGCTTGTGATATTGCTCTGGTGTACAGTTGTACACCCATGTGTCTCCGGGTGATCGTCCGTGCTTGTGATATTGCTCTGGTGTACAGTTGTACACCCATGTGTCTCCTGGTGATCGTCCGTGCTAGTGATATTGCTCTGGTGGACAGTTGTACACCCATGTGTCTCCTGGTGATCGTCCGTGCTGGTGATATTGCTCTGGTGTACAGTTGTACACCCATGTGTCTCCTGGTGATCATCCGTGCTGGTGATATTGCTCTGGTGTACACCCATGTGTCTCCGTGTGATCGTCCGTGCCTGTGATATTGCTCTGGTGTACAGTTGTACACCCATGTGTCTCCTGGTGATCGTCCGTGCTGGTGATATTGCTCTGGTGTACACCCATGTGTCTCCGGGTGATCGTCTGTGCTGGTGATATTGCTCTGGTGTACAGTTGTACACCCATATGTCTTCCTCCATCAATACGAGAGCTGGAGAGTTGCCATATGACATAAGCTGTTCGTGTGCATTAAACCACAGGAACAAACAAACAAATTGTCAGCCCACGAATAAACCAGTTGTCAGCCCACGAACAAACCAGTTGTCAGCCCACGAACAAACCAGTTGTCAGTCCACGAACAAACCAGTTGTCAGTCCACGAACAAACCAGTTGTCAGTCCACGAACAAACCAGTTGTCAGTCCACGAATAAACCAGTTGTCAGCCCACGAATAAACCAGTTGTCAGCCCACGAAGAAATGTTGAGCATATCGTTTATGAGACGGTCTGCAAGATGTATGAAGTTGGTAAACGCTCACTTAGAGATTTGTGTCACATGCCAATAAGTTGATACAGGAACAAATATCGTCGACAATTACATTAGGGAAACTGAGGAGCAAGAATTGAAAGATGGGAAACTCCGACTCGTATGTGTCCATGTAGATATGCTACCAGGAAAAACAAGTCTCCAACTTCGATTTGTCACATTATCAGAAAACAATTAAAGAAAGGGACTACATGCACGTGCATGTGTCCTTTTTGCGAGTAGACCTTTATTCCGGATGTTATCAAATGCTTTGCTTACATCGAAGAATACGGTTATCACTTCTACAGCTGTACCGAGTGTGTCATATACGTACGTAAGCTTGTTTATTGTTCTGATTGAGCAGAAGATAGGAACTAATATGGTTGGTAATATGTTTCCATACGAGACACAAAACATCTTTCAATTGTGTTTAACATAGAAATTGGAAGTGGAGACGGAGATAATTTTTCAACGTTTTCCAATGTTTATTCGGTAAATCAGCAGTATATATACATGCTTTTGGCCATAACAAATAATAGTTTAAATGTGGCAAAGTAAGAAATATAAACATATAAACATGCATTTAACTTGTAATTTACGTACAAATGGTTGGTACTCGTGTGTATTGCTATAATGAATTACAAAAATGACATAGTGGATGAGATATAGCAGTCAGAATGAGTCAGCAAATATCGGAAGGAACTGTTTAATCGAGTTAAATTTGTATAAACTATCACATTTCCAAAATTGTAGCAATCGGCATAAACTCTTCTGAACTGTTCACATCACAGAATAGCCTCCGTTCTATGATTAATTAGAACTTGAGATTGTTGATCAAGGTTCACAAATGAATTATATATATCACACTGGAGTAAGCTTAAACTTTATTTATCGCACTGGTATATAGAGTGTGATGAATGTGGTCATCTCAATGAAAAATATCAATTGGTGTTCAATGTATGTGTTAGTTGGGAATAACAGTTACTTCCGTCCAACGTTACTTCTGCTGTTTATTCCACTAGATCACATTGTATTCCTTGAGTCATTATTATTGTCATACAAGTACGTGGAAAAGCTGTTAAAATGGTGAACTGGTTTGCCGCACTTCTGCCAACGATTGTAGTGTATTAAATGCCTAGTAGATTCATTTAAAGCGACATTACATCGCAAAAAGCAAATAAAATGCAGTTGTTCCCATATAAATGCATTGCTACTACAAATTCTTCCGAATACATTCGAACACTAACATTGAATCAATAAACAGTGTTTTTTTGTGGATTGAATGTATGATTTCATATACCGGTCATCCATGCTCCTGACTTGACGTTTGTTTTGTCATCGGAGTCAGTACTAAACGCGAGGTAATGTCGCTTAGAGATAAATTAACTAAGAATAGTCTACAAATTAATAGGCACAAATGTGAAATATAACGGCAAATATCTACCATAAATCGTGTTATTCAGGATACACTAGTTGTATTACGCATGAATGTTTACATTATTTTGTTATGTCTACAAACCGCGTTTACAACGTTTGTTTATTAGTTGAAATACTCAATTTTTTGTGGCAAATATTTGGAAAATAAGTATACCATAATAGGAAAATACATTCCATAGAAATGTGTGTTATCACTGATGTAGTTTCGCTTTAAGCATACAGTATATAGATCTAGCATCAGATACAATGCACTGGTTGTTTTACCTTTTTTTAATAAGGTATTCTTCAGCCCGTCTTTTATGACGTATTTAACATATCAATTTAATTCCCTTTCAAAGACATGTATATATTTAAATTAGTTGACCTGCTGTCACTTACGATATATGTCTTATAACTGGTACTTACTTAAGGTCTGTGAAGTTGGCTTGTAGATGGTAGTTGGTTATTCAGATGCTTATTGGCGAATACACAGCCAGGTGTTTATTCAAATGTTTATTCAGATGTTAATTCGCGAATACATACCTAGATGTTTATTGAGATGTTTATTGGCGAATACACAGCCAGGTATGTATTAAGATGTTTATTGAGATGCTAATTGGCGAATACACAGCCAGGTGTTTATTCAAATGTTTATTCAGATGTTAATTCGCGGATACATACCTAGCTGTTAATTGATATGTTTATTGGCGAATACACAGCCAGGTATGTATTCAGATGTTTATTGAGATGCTTATTGGCGAATACACAGCCAGGTGTTTATTGAGATGTTTATTGAGATGTTAATTGGCGAATACACAGCCAGGTATGTATTCAGATGTTTATTGAGATGTTTATTGGCGAATACACAGCCAGGTGTTTATTCAGATGTTTATTGAGATGTTAATTGGCGAATACACAGCCAGGTGTTTATTCAGATGTTTATTGAGATGTTTATTGGCGTATACACAGCCAGGTGTTTATTCAGATGTTTATTGAGATGTTAATTGGCGAATACACAGCCAGGTGTTTATTCAGATGTTTATTGAGATGTTAATTGGCGAATACACAGCCAGGTGTTTATTCAGATGTTTATTGGCGAATACACAGCCAGGTGTTTATTCAGATGTTTATTCAGATGTTAATTGGCGAATACACAGCCAGGTGTTTATTCAGATGTTTATTGAGATGTTAATTGGCGAATACACATCCAGGTGTTTATTCAGATGTTTATTGAGATGCTAATTGGCGAATACACAGCCAGATATGTATTCAGATGTTTATTGAGATGTTTATTGGCGAATACACATCCAGGTGTTTATTCAGATGTTTATTGAGATGTTAATTGGCGAATACACAGCCAGGTGTTTATTCAGATGTTGAAAGAAGTGTTAGAAACAAGATTACAACAAGCTTTGGAAGACTTGAAATACTGGTGTTTCCAAAATGGAATGAAGATTAATACAGACAAAACTAAAGTTCTATTTATGATGACAGCCCAGCGAAAATGTGCTTTCCCTAACCCTACACTCTCTCTTAAATATGAAAATATATTATTGAAAACCAGCAAATCAGAGAAGTTGCTTGGAGTACACATTCAGGATTCATTAAAATGGGACTCACATCAAATATATTGTGAAAAAGATTTCAACTAACATTTGGCTATTAGGTAAAATACGGTATATTGTGAATCTGAACTACAGAATACTTTATTACAAGGCATATATCCAACCACATTTTGATTATTGTTGTATCATATGGGGAAACACCACACAACAAAATATCAACACATTATTAAGAGTGCAGAGACGAGCTTGTAAATTCATTCTGGGCCAAGATTATATTTCTTTGCGTGAATCAATGTCTGAAATTAATATAATGACTTTTGACAACGGATTATTTTTCAAAAAGCAGTAACAATGTACAAAATTATGAACAATCTTGTACCGAATTATTTGAATGAACATTTTCAATTAAGACATTGCAATTCACTTACTTCAGATATGACATTGAGAAATGTTTCAAATATGGATCTCTATATTCCAAGACCTAGATGTGAAATGTATAAGAAATCATTAGAATACTCTGGTCCAAAGATATGGAATTGTCTACCATTTGAAATTAAGACATCCATATCTTTAAATATATTCAAGACAAAATGTAAAGTATGGATACAACGTTTTAATCGGTAGACACTAGACAGTTATATATATATAATGATTGTAAATCAATATGCTTATGTCGTTTTGTATTTCTATCAAAGTACCTGATTTACTTAGGCTGTTGTTTAAGTTACATTGTACAACATTATGCATGTATATTGTACGGCATAACTATGATATAATTATTGTGTATGTACATTTATTCTATAGTGTTAACAAATTGAAGAGGGCCCTAAGGAGGATTAGTTCAAAACTAATTAGGTCACCCTCTATAAATAAAGAAATCTATCTATCTATCTAACTTAATACAATAATGTATTCCACTCAGCTCAAGTACATTACAACATGAGACTACACAACATATGGAATTGGTGAATAAAACATGGTTTGGAGTTCTGACGGCTGGGAAATAACTACTTAGACATGTACGTGATTAATCCCCGCGCTCAGAACGACACACCATGTACAGACGGATATGTAGTCCAGTGGTAACACGCTGGAGTGGTAATCCAGGGATCGCAGGTTCGATCCCCCGTCTGACTCTTATAAAATTAACAGTATTTCAGATGGGACTTTAAACCGAGTGTCGGTGCTTTACACCGTGCACGTAAAAGAACCAGAGGAGACTCTGGAATGGGTCTCTGTCTGTATCATTGAACTATTCTCCAAAAATCTAAAATGACTAATCTCTTCAGGAGGCGTCGCTCATATGGGCCACCGGTAGCGACGATAAGTAAACGTAAAACACACGACAGACCATGACTATAAATAACTGAAAGATAACTACTATTTTAATTCTAACGTGACTAGAATATCTAAAAAGCGCAAAAGTAGTTTGTGTTATTTATTTTAATAGAGTGCGTAAATGGTATTTGGAATGACGTCACTCTCTAAACAATGTTTCATTGAAGACTTAAACACTGTAAATTGTTTCTTTGCGTATAAAGACAAAATGCTGAGCCATATTAGAATAAGAGATTAGTTGACGAATACACAAACTGTGTGGATGGATCCGTGGTCCAGTGGTAACACAAACTGTGTGGCGTCCGTGGTCCAGTGGTGAAGTGTCGAATTTGGAAGAGAACGGTCCCGGGGTCGATATTCGGTCAGTGCTCGTATGTAGTGTCATTGAGCAAGGCACCTCACTCACATTGCTTAGTACTGGTTAAGCGCTTAGATCGGCTAAGCCTGCACAGGAAAAACATGTCTAGGTCACCGCAAGGGGTTTGACATTAATGGAACATACGTACAATACTACAAGTCCGTTAATAAACAAAATGACATCATTTACTTCGATGAGACGGATCTGTAGTCCAGTGGTAACACGTTGGACTGCGAACCCAGGGGTCGCATGTTCGACCCCCCGTCTGACCCTAATACAATTAACAGTCTTTCAGATGTGACTTTACACCGAGGTATCGTGTCGGTGCTTTACACCGTGCACGTAAAAGAACCAGATGAGATTCTGGAATTGGTATCTATCTGTATCATTGCACTATCCTCCAAAAATCTCAAATATATTCAGGAGGCGTCACTGATATGGGCAACCGGTAGCGACGATAAATAAACGTTAAATAGACAATCGTTGCTCTCATTCAGAAGTATGTACAACCCCCATCATGTAAAGACGAGAATAGACTCACGCGCACCAGGAATGATAGATATACAGCGCCAGCTTTATTGGTAGTTAATCAAGGTAAATAGATACGCTCCTGGCTGCATTGATGAACATGAATTCCAACTATGCGTTTGGGACTGTAGACGATGGATATAAGAGGCGACAGCTATTGTATTCTGTTATTGTCTTCCTTACGAGATAATATCGCATTGGTAGCCCGTCCGCTTCACGTATCAGATGCCCGATGTTCGCGCCCAGGTGTAGCCGTTACGATTATGACCTTAGAAAAACACTGACATAACCATGCAGCTATTAATGAGTGTATACCGATCGTCATAACTTGCCAAAACGAAATACAAGGGAAAGAGATGGCAACACACACACAAAGGCTGATGTAAGCTTTTATAACCAGAACACCTTTCTTCAGTAGAGAAAAAGGCTCAGGTGCCTAAAAACAACAAAATAGCAGGTAAAAAGAAGCAAACATGTTTAGTGTACTGACTTACAACAACTTTGGAGCATTAGCCAAAGTTTTTCGCTTGCGATGTCTGGAAGTTCATCTTTATCCAGTCCTGCAAGCATATCATATATCTGTCTCTCTGTTTCCGGTGGTTGTGTGATAAAACCAATGTATGTCTTAATACCAGTCAGACAACTTATGTTCTGCCATAGGCAGCACTTTCTTAATTTTTCCTGAAATGTACACAATAACAGCTTATGAACAACTAAATTCACAACACATTTATTGCATTGTGTGCATAACTCATATCGGATGCATTTTATTACAGATCGTTATTCAATGAATTATGTATAATTGTTTTAGAGCAGTTTTTAATATCCGATTAGCAGGGGTATTGCAGCTTTATCCCTAACATACTGTGATAAATTAACATGTCTACATCCCCGCGAGGAGTTCGACATTAAAGGAAGCTAGATAGATAAATGAGTGTGTATAAATGTGTTCATCTCTTATACCACCATGTTGGAGTGACATTGTACTTGTATGATGTAACCTATACATGTAATGTTATTGTAAATACTGTATGTACAAGGATGATATGTAAATAAAGAATACTATACAATACATAACCATCTGGAATAAAATGCATTTCATGACAATATGAAAATAGTTGACTCCATGAGGTGAACGATTAAGAATGTTGTTGAGTGTATATAGTGTGTGTATTACACGAATGGCTAGTCCTATTCATCAATGTGAGGAAGCTATCCAAAGCTGAAAGGATTAATTACAGACAATGGCATTTATAAAAGATACCAAGATTGGACATTAACCTTGTTTGATATATCTAGTGGTATACGGCGAGACCAGATATGCACGAGGAGAGATACATGGACTTGTATTAATAGACGCCTGGAGAGATTCGTGGGATTGTATTAGTAGACGCCTGGAGAGGAACATGGGATTGTATTAGTAGACGCCTGGAGAGGTACATGGGATTGTATTAATAGACGCCTGGAGAGATTCGTGGGATTGTATTAGTAGACGCCTGGAGAGGAACATGGGATTGTATTAGTAGACGCCTGGAGAGGTACATGGGATTGTATTAATAGACGCCTGGAGAGATTCGTGGGATTGTATTAGTAGACGCCTGGAGAGGAACATGGGATTGTATTAGTAGACGCCTGGAGAGGTACATGGGATTGTATTAGTAGATGCCTGGAGAGGAACATGGGATTGTATTAGTAGACGCCTGGAGAGGTACATGGGATTGTATTAGTAGATGCCTGGAGAGGTACATGGGATTGTATTAGTAGATGCCTGGAGAGGAACATGGGATTGTATTAGTAGAGTCCTGGAGATATTCATGGGATTGTATTAGTAGACGCCTGCCAAATTCGTAATATACAGTAATCATAGGTATTCTAGATATTAGATAACTCAATAGTTCTGAATAGTGATACAGTATTGATATGCTATACACTTGTGATTATAGAAAACTGTATTGTAGGAACTGAATTGAACGAGAGCTGTATACTTTAATATGACGTCTGTAGCTGTTATCATAACATTACAACAGAACATATGTTTATTTCAAGACTTGTATAAATGGTACATCGTCATAAACATACAGATATATAATAATATATAGGTCACGTAATACAATATATTTAACATGCGTATATATTCAAAATGGTAAAAAATCAATATACATAATTTAACACGCGTATATATTCAAAATGGTAAAAAATCAATATAGGCCCCTACATATAGTATTTGAATAGAGATGTTTCGTTTTACGGTATAGAGGATGCACATTGCTTGCATTTATTTAATGTAAACCGTATGCTATCAATCAATTACCGTTAGCGCCATTACATATGTTACTGATTCTAAAACTTGAGCCTGGATGAGCGATACATAAATATGCCAATATACCAATATACAATAGTTGCTTGGTAATACACATATATCTTCTTTTTGATATATTGGTTGTTGCTAGGCGACGTCATCACAACGGATTAGGTTCGATACCTACATGTGATTGATTCACTCTACCATCACCATGACATTAACTGCTAATGTATACGTATTCTATACTAACAGTAACTATTCCATATCAAATAAGAATAAACTGAGTTTGTATATTTCACAAATTAGCAATTGAAGAAGGTCGATTTCGAAATATTTAGAGATATCAAAGATTATGTACAACATGTAATATGCATCAAGTTGAATCAGAGTATCATTTATTATTAGTGTATCCGTATTATATTGATCTCAGAAGTCATCATTTACCTAGATAGTATTGTTCCTGGCCAAGTATTAACACATTTAAAACTCTTATGAAAACAACACAAAAAAATAAAATTTATAAATTTAGCTAAGTATATTTATTTGGCTACAAATAAAGGAAACGACACTAGTTAGTAAATTTAATATATATCTGACAAATATACCAATATCTATAATGTATACATTATTCTGATTTATTGAATAACATGACATTGCAACAGGGAGTTAGATATAATTATATGTTTGAATATTGCATGTTATTGTCGTTTATACTTCACATCATGCGTTTCTGTACAATTTGTTTATAACTGCCAAATGTGTTTCTTTGTATATGTTTTACCGATAAAACCATTGACCTGACCTGACTTCAAGTTGGTAATCCAAGTATACATAATAATGCACATTAATACTCGACAATTACATCAACCAAATAAGGACCAAAACAATATTTCTTCTTTTCTCTGATACTATATATTAACAGAACAGAACAGAATATTAACTCAAACAATAATTCAGTGGCAACATACAGCTGCTCTTTTTTGGCCACCTTAAATGAAAACAATCAAAACTATGAACAACAAAAGTATGATATCAGTTAGACTGTGACTGACACTGTCTAGTATCGCATGGTTACCATGTGAAGACTGTCTAGAACAGTTATCTTCATTTCATATTCAGCTAAGTGAGAAAACAGTGTGAAAACCCGTTGTGATTCCAGTCTGTGATTTGTGTAGCTTCCAACGGCAAGTTTTATTAATTTATTTACGTCTCATCAATGTACAACAATAACAGAACAACATTAAAATAATACATGGTATAGTACATTGCCACTCATAAATGAGTTACAAGAGACGGTATTTATCAAAGTATAAAACACATCACATTATGCAGTTGTAATAATATAGTATGATATAACATATGTATATACATACATGTATTTGTAAACAACACATGATACATCTGAATAGCCTACGCTAATCTAACCTAAAATAAGCTTACAATCAAAATGATATCATAAAATGCTGATGATTGTATGAGAGCACTATTGCGCATATTAAAAAATGTTTTGAAAAAGCAAATATCAACTCTGATCAGATCAGAATTGAACTGATTAGCATAGACTATTCAGCTGGTATTAAAAATACATTGGATTATTAAGAAAAATTGAAGCATTATGTACAAAGGTAAAAATAACGTCTTTGTAGAATATTAAAACAGGTGTTGGCACTTAATCTCATAATTTCTGCAATGATGACTTCAGCAAAATTCGACCTTCATATTTTATTAAACATAATTGGTTTTCTATGAACACGTTATCCAAGAGTACTTGCATATGCATGCACATGAATGCTGCTTTTATGACTATTCATTTATGAAAACAGTGTCAATATTTAAACTATTCTCACACGAAAAAGAAAGTGTGCACTTGGTTAGAGGGGATATTAGATACTTACTTACACGTAAAACAGTGTTCTGATAATTATCAAATTTCAATTAAAAGTACAACATCGTGTAGCCAATACATGTTTGCACATCTTGATACTAAATTTGCCTATTTATTACTTCTATATATAAGTATGAAATTGTCCCTCTAACCAAGTGCACACTTTCATTTTCGTGTGAGTATATTTAATGCATTAGTAATACTGGTGCAGTAGTATTAATAATTTTAGACGAGAATCAAAGGAGTATTGTCTTCAAACGCCGTCATTTGGCTTTCGAAATTTCCCCCCGCGTAAGGGGTGATGATGTTAATTTGTATGGAAAATATCAATCTAGTGCATAAATGAACAACAGTTGTAACTGATCAATAATTTTATTTATTTTGTCAAATAAAACTGTACAGAATAGTAACTGAAACGTTACTTAACAGAAAAACAAGACGGACAAGAGATTATCTGATTCTAAAAATAGCTCACTTCCGCGAATTCCCACGGTAGTATTTTACAAACATCACGTGACTTTCATTCATAAAACTTTACACGCATTGTATAAATGGTATAGCCAAAACACGGTGCGCGCGCAGCATAGTTCAAGGTAGGTATATCGCAGAATAATCCGATGTAGATTTTACTCTACAAGTATGTATGTTATTAGCTGGGTCGTGTTAGAATTATATTTAACTTTATTTTCCATGAATCAATTCATTTAACGAAATTCAATACTGGAACACATGTGATAATTTATACACCGACTAGGCAAAGTCTTCCTAAACGCACGTATACTTTTCTATATTTCATGCAATGCTTTTTGTCGGTTCTTACTTTATCAGACATACTAACATAGTCACATATTTCTTCAATTGCAGGTCCAGTATTTCTACTCTGGACGACGAGGCACACAAGGCCACAAAGAAGCTGAGCGATGCCAGCAAGCTGTTAAGAAAAGTCCGAGAAGATCTCACATTGCAGATCAACAATCTCATCAACCTAACAAGTCTCCTGCAGAGAGGAGACGACGAACTGAAGAAAGATCTCGGTACATTGCGCAGGCATGAACTTACGTCACCGTTGGTGAGGGAAACAATTATCGCAGGTAAGGCGTAGTCGGTTTATTGAGTGTTGAGTGATCGAGTAGTTTGTATTAATAGCCAACGTGTCGGCTAGTCGGTGTCTTTAGTTTATGCAATGTTTTAGCTCGATTGCGAAACAAGTTATTTCAACTTATAGTAAAAACTCTCGAGACCTCATTCCTGATGGAATCCATCGCCACGAGGGAGAGAGAAGAGGCAACGTGGAATTTAAATGCCTTGCCTAAGGGCACAATCGTAACGGCTCCAGCCCCGCTGGAGTCGGTGTCTTTATACAAGGGAATTGAAGGATAATGAGAACGATCTAGGGAAATTGAGAAAGACATGAACTAGTATCGCATTGGGTAAAGAACTTATCACTGCCGGTAAGCCGGAAAAACTATTTATTCATTGGGTAGCGGGGCCCTAATGGCCTAGTGGCCAAGGTCGTTGACTCGAAATCCATTTGTAGATTCGAATAGCACTCGGGTGCCGAATTGTTTCATGTGAGGAAGCTATCCCACTGACTGGCGAAATGTCGTTAGTTCGACCGTGTGCCCGTCAGTTGATTGAAATACTACTTGGTAGGGCACCTGACGTCTTTCTCCATCAATACTTGCTGGAGAGTCGCCATCTCATACAAGCTGTCGGTGCGACTTTAAACCCCAACAAACAAACATACCATAGTTTCGTAAAGCCCAGTTGAAATTTTAGTTGGCGTTCTTAGGCAAATCACTTTCAAGAATCCACATTACATCTCTCTCTGTCATGGTAATGTATTCAATCAGGAATGAAGTATCGAGAGCGTGGTAATGTTGTATGAACGTGTTTCGCAAATCGAGCTAAACCAAGGTCGTATGTACTTTAATTGCTAAGGTTTAAAAGTGATATCGTGAGGATTAGCCTGGTATGTATTGGTATGTGTTTCTTCTCTGTGTCTATTTGATAGCATTATCTGATGCACGTTGCTAAGACTTAGCTGAGTAGTCATGATTTGACTATTGAAACTGGTCGCTACATTGCTATTAATCGTGTTAATAGATTATGTAAATGTTGCAATAATAATGTTATTGAATCAGAATACCATTTTATCTTGATATGTCCAATGTACAATGAAATAGGATTACAATTTTTAGGCAGAACAAGTTGGCCTACCTTAAATAAATATGTTACTCTTACGAAAAGTAAGAATAGTAAAATATTAATAATAATATGTATTATCACAAAAAGACAAATTGATTTCGCCCGTTGCCAATATTATAGCTTCTTAGCTGGTTTATCGTTTAAGTATCACGACGTCAACCTATTATTAATGTAATTTATGTATATTACATTTTGTTTCTTATGCCATGTATACTATTATGTATGCATATTGTATTGCCATAGGCAAGGTTATTGCCGATTTTGCAATAACACATATTGTATATATTGCTTAGTGTAAACTATTTATTGGAAGACGCTAGAGAGAGCATATGAGAGACATTGCAAATTTAGACCACACCATGCAATGCAAGGACGTATGGGGAGGAAAAGACAGAGTAGATGCGAAATTGTATTTGGCAAATTCCATATACACTACTCAATTATTGTAGATGAGTTGACAGTTTTATTTTAATTTAAGTTTATTTAACGTCGTTACCGGTGGTACATTTGAGCGACCGTCAGTTTACCTAACAACACCTTACCTCAGTGGGCAGGCTCCAGCGGTTAACCAGTACTTGGTGCACCAACCTCCATAAGAAACTGCCAACTTGTTCATATAAATGAGACACGGTCTGATTGGTGCTACGAGACACGGTCTGGGTGGGGCTACGAGACACGGTCTGAGTGGGGCTACGAGACACGGTCTGAGTGGGGCTACGAGACACAGTCTGAGTGGGGCTACGAGACACGGTCTGAGTGGGGCTACGAGACACGGTCTGAGTGGGGCTACGAGACACGGTCTGAGTGGGGCTACGAGACACGGTCTGAGTGGGGCACAAACGGCTGAGTGGGGCTACGAGACACGGTCTGAGTTGGGCTACGAGACACGGTCTGAGTGGGGCTACGAGACACGGTCTGAGTTGGGCTACGAGACACGGTCTGAGTGGGGCTACGAGACACGGTCTGAGTGGGGCTACGAGACACGGTCTGAGTGGGGCTACGAGACACGGTCTGAGTGGGGCTACGAGACACGGTCTGATTGGGGCTACGAGACACGGTCTGAGTGGGGCTACGGATACGGTCTGAGTGGGGCTACGAGACCGGTCTGAGTGGGGCTACGAGACACGGTCTGAGTGGGGCTACGAGACACGGTCTGAGTGGGGCTACGAGACACGGTCTGAGTGGGGCTACGAGACACGGTCTGAGTGGGGCTACGAGACACGGTCTGAGTGGGGCTACGAGATACGGTCTGAGTGGGGCTACGAGACACGGTCTGAGTGGGGCTACGAGACACGGTCTGAGTGGGGCTACGAGACACGGTCTGAGTGGGGCTACGAGACACGGTCTGAGTGGGGCTACGAGACACGGTCTGAGTGGGGCTACGAGACACGGTCTGAGTGGGGCTACGAGACACGGTCTGAGTGGGGCTACGAGACACGGTCTGAGTGGGGCTACGAGACACGGTCTGAGTGGGGCTACGAGACACGGTCTGAGTGGGGCTACGAGACACGGTCTGAGTGGGGCTACGAGACACGGTCTGAGTGGGGCTACGAGACACGGTCTGAGTGGGGCTACGAGACACGGTCTGAGTGGGGCTACGAGACACGGTCTGAGTGGGGCTACGAGACACGGTCTGAGTGGGGCTACGAGACACGGTCTGAGTGGGGCTACGAGACACGGTCTGAGTGGGGCTACGAGACACGGTCTGAGTGGGGCTACGAGACACGGTCTGAGTGGGGCTACGAGACACGGTCTGAGTGGGCTACGAGACACGGTCTGAGTGGGGCTACGAGACACGGTCTGAGTGGGGCTACGAGACACGGTCTGAGTGGGGCTACGAGATACGGTCTGAGTGGGGCTACGAGACACGGTCTGAGTGGGGCTACGAGAACGGTCTGAGTGGGGCTACGAGACACGGTCTGAGTGGGGCTACGAGACACGGTCTGAGTGGGGGCTACGAGACACGGTCTGAGTGGGGCTACGAGACACGGTCTGAGTGGGGCTACGAGACACGGTCTGAGTGGGGCTACGAGACACGGTCTGAGTGGGGCTACGAGACACGGTCTGAGTGGGGCTACGAGACACGGTCTGAGTGGGGCTACGAGACACGGTCTGAGTGGGGCTACGAGACACGGTCTGAGTGGGGCTACGAGACACGGTCTGAGTGGGGCTACGAGACACGGTCTGAGTGGGGCTACGAGACTGACGGTCTGAGTGGGGCTACGAGACACGGTCTGAGTGGGGGCTACGAGACACGGTCTGAGTGGGGCTACGAGACACGGTCTGAGTGGGGCTACGAGACACGGTCTGAGTGGGGCTACGAGACACGGTCTGAGTGGGGCTACGAGACGGTCTGAGTGGCTACGACGGTATCTGAGTGGGGTACGAGTACGTCTGAGTGGGGCTCGAGACACGGTCTGAGTGGGGCTACGAGACACGGTCTGAGTGGGGCTACGAGATACGGTCTGAGTGGGGCTACGAGACACGGTCTGAGTGGGGCTACGAGATACGGTCTGAGTGGGGCTACGAGAACGGTCTGAGTGGGGCTACGAGACACGGTCTGAGTGGGGCTACGAGATACGGTCTGAGTGGGGCTACGAGACACGGTCTGAGTGGGGCTACGAGACACGGTCTGAGTGGGGCTACGAGATACGGTCTGAGTGGGGCTACGAGACACGGTCTGAGTGGGGCTACGAGACACGGTCTGAGTGGGGCTACGAGACACGGTCTGAGTGGGGCTACGAGACACGGTCTGAGTGGGGCTACGAGACACGGTCTGAGTGGGGCTACGAGACACACGGTCTAGAGGTGGAGGGCTACGAGACACGGTCTGAGTGGGACGAGACACGGTCTGAGTGGGGCTACGAGACACGGTCTGAGTGGGGCTACGAGACACGGTCTGAGTGGGGCTACGAGACACGGTCTGAGTGGGGCTACGAGACACGGTCTGAGTGGGGCTACGAGACACGGTCTGAGTGGGGCTACGAGACACGGTCTGAGTGGGGCTACGAGACACGGTCTGAGTGGGGCTACGAGATACGGTCTGAGTGGGGCTACGAGACACGGTCTGAGTGGGGCTACGAGATACGGTCTGAGTGGGGCTACGAGATACGGTCTGAGTGGGGCTACGAGACACGGTCTGAGTGGGGCTACGAGATACGGTCTGAGTGGGGCTACGAGACACGGTCTGAGTGGGGCTACGAGATACGGTCTGAGTGGGGCTACGAGACACGGTCTGAGTGGGGCTACGAGACACGGTCTGAGTGGGGCTACGAGACACGGTCTGAGTGGGGCTACGAGACACGGTCTGAGTGGGCTACGAGACACGGTCTGAGTGGGGCTACGAGACACGGTCTGAGTGGGGCTACGAGACACGGTCTGAGTGGGGCTAGACACGGTCTGAGTGGGGCTACAGTGAGTGGGCCACGAGACGGGGGTGGGGTGAGAGCACACTGAGTGGGGTACGACACAACTGAGTGGTGGGAGGGCGGATGGTGGGCGAGTACACGGTCTGAGTGGGGCTACGAGACACGGTCTGAGTGGGGCTACGAGACACGGTCTGAGACTGGACGAGACACGAGTGTGGGCTACGAGACACGGTCTGAGTGGGGCTACGAGACACGGTCTGAGTGGGGCTACGAGACACGGTCTGAGTGGGGGCTACGAGTCTGAGACACGGTCTGGGGTGGGAGGGGGGGTAGAGAGTGGGGGGGCGACTCTCGTCGTAGACAACGGTCTGAGTGGGGTCTACGAGACACGGTCTGAGTGGGGCTACGAACGGTCTGAGGTGGGGCACGAGGCACGGTCGTGAGTGGGGCACGAGACACGGTCTGAGTGGGGCTACGAGACACGGTCTGAGTGGGGGCTACGAGACACGGGGTGGGTGCTATACGAGGAGGTCTGAGTGGGGTACGAGACACGGGGTGGGGAGTGATAGACGGGGTGGGGGGGGGCTACGAGACACGGTCTGAGTGGGGCTACGAGACACGGTCTGAGTGGGGCTACGAGACACGGTCTGAGTGGGGCTACGAGACACGGTCTGAGTGGGGCTACGAGACACGGTCTGAGTGGGGCTACGAGACACGGTCTGAGTGGGGCTACGAGACACGGTCTGAGTGGGGCTACGAGACACGGTCTGAGTGGGGCTACGAGACACGGTCTGAGTGGGGCTACGAGACACGGTCTGAGTGGGGACGGTCGGTGAGTGGGGCTACGAGACACGGTGGTGGGTACGAGACACGGTAGTGTGGCTAGGACGGAGACACGAGACACGGTCTGAGTGGGGCTACGAGACACGGTTCTGAGTGGGGCTACGAGACACGGTCTGAGTGGGGCTACGAGACACGGTCTGAGTGGGGCTACGAGACACGGTCTGAGTGGGGCTACGAGACACGGTCTGAGTGGGGCTACGAGACACGGTCTGAGTGGGGCTACGAGACACGGCTGAGTGGGGTACGAGACACGGTCTGAGTGGGCTACGAGACACGGTCTGAGTGGGGCTACGAGACACGGTCTGAGTGGGGCTACGAGACACGGTCTGAGTGGGGCTACGAGACACGGTCTGAGTGGGGCTACGAGACACGGTCTGAGTGGGGCTACGAGACACGGTCTGAGTGGGGCTACGAGACACGGTCTGAGTGGGGCTACGAGACACGGTCTGAGTGGGGCTACGAGACACGGTCTGAGTGGGGCTACGAGACACGGTCTGAGTGGGGCTACGAGACACGGTCTGAGTGGGGCTACGAGACACGGTCTGAGTGGGCTACGAGACACGGTCTGAGTGGGGCTACGAGACACGGTCTGAGTGGGGCTACGAGACACGGTCTGAGTGGGGCTACGAGACACGGTCTGAGTGGGGCTACGAGACACGGTCTGAGTGGGGCTACGAGACACGGTCTGAGTGGGGCTACGAGACACGGTCTGAGTGGGCTACGAGACACGGTCTGAGTGGGGCTACGAGACACGGTCTGAGTGGGGCTACGAGACACGGTCTGAGTGGGGCTACGAGACACGGTCTGAGTGGGGCTACGAGACACGGTCTGAGTGGGGCTACGAGACACGGTCTGAGTGGGGCTACGAGACACGGTCTGAGTGGGGCTACGAGACACGGTCTGAGTGGGGCTACGAGACACGGTCTGAGTGGGGCTACGAGACACGGTCTGAGTGGGGCTACGAGACACGGTCTGAGTGGGGCTACGAGACACGGTCTGAGTGGGGCTACGAGACACGGTCTGAGTGGGGCTACGAGACACGGTCTGAGTGGGGCTACGAGACACGGTCTGAGTGGGGCTACGAGACACGGTCTGAGTGGGGCTACGAGACACGGTCTGAGTGGGCTACGAGACACGGTCTGAGTGGGGCTACGAGACACGGTCTGAGTGGGCTACGAGACACGGTCTGAGTGGGGCTACGAGACACGGTCTGAGTGGGGCTACGAGACACGGTCTGAGTGGGGCTACGAGACACGGTCTGAGTGGGGCTACGAGACACGGTCTGAGTGGGGCTACGAGACACGGTCTGAGTGGGGCTACGAGACACGGTCTGAGTGGGGCTACGAGACACGGTCTGAGTGGGGCTACGAGACACGGTCTGAGTGGGGCTACGAGACACGGTCTGAGTGGGGCTACGAGACACGGTCTGAGTGGGGCTACGAGACACGGTCTGAGTGGGGCTACGAGACACGGTCTGAGTGGGGCTACGAGACACGGTCTGAGTGGGGCTACGAGACACGGTCTGAGTGGGCTACGAGACACGGTCTGAGTGGGGCTACGAGACACGGTCTGAGTGGGGCTACGAGACACGGTCTGAGTGCACAACACCAGGGCTACGAGACACGGTCTGAGTGGGGCTACGAGACACGGTCTGAGTGGGGCTACGAGACACGGTCTGAGTGGGGCTACGAGACACGGTCTGAGTGGGGCTACGAGACACGGTCTGAGTGGGGCTACGAGACACGGTCTGAGTGGGGCTACGAGACACGGTCTGAGTGGGGCTACGAGACACGGTCTGAGGGGGCTACGAGACACGGTCTGAGTGGGGCTACGAGACACGGTCTGAGTGGGGCTACGAGACACGGTCTGAGTGGGCTACGAGACACGGTCTGAGTGGGGCTACGAGACACGGTCTGAGTGGGGCTACGAGACACGGTCTGAGTGGGGCTACGAGACACGGTCTGAGTGGGGCTACGAGACACGGTCTGAGTGGGGCTACGAGACACGGTCTGAGTGGGGCTACGAGACACGGTCTGAGTGGGGCTACGAGACACGGTCTGAGTGGGGCTACGAGACACGGTCTGAGTGGGGCTACGAGACACGGTCTGAGTGGGGCTACGAGACACGGTCTGAGTGGGGCTACGAGACACGGTCTGAGTGGGGCTACGAGACACGGTCTGAGTGGGGCTACGAGACACGGTCTGAGTGGGGCTACGAGACACGGTCTGAGTGGGGCTACGAGACACGGTCTGAGTGGGGCTACGAGACACGGTCTGAGTGGGGCTACGAGACACGGTCTGAGTGGGGCTACGAGACACGGTCTGAGTGGGGCTACGAGACACGGTCTGAGTGGGCTACGAGACACGGTCTGAGTGGGGCTACGAGACACGGTCTGAGTGGGGCTACGAGACACGGTCTGAGTGGGGCTACGAGACACGGTCTGAGTGGGGCTACGAGACACGGTCTGAGTGGGGCTACGAGACACGGTCTGAGTGGGGCTACGAGACACGGTCTGAGTGGGGCTACGAGACACGGTCTGATTGGTGCTACGAGACACGGTCTGAGTGGGGCTACGAGACACGGTCTGAGTGGGGCTACGAGACACGGTCTGAGTGGGGCTACGAGACACAGTCTGAGTGGGGCTACGAGACACGGTCTGAGTGGGGCTACGAGACACGGTCTGAGTGGGGCTACGAGACACGGTCTGAGTGGGGCTACGAGACACGGTCTGAGTGGGGCTACGAGACACGGTCTGAGTGGGGCTACGAGACACGGTCTGAGTGGGGCTACGAGACACGGTCTGAGTGGGGCTACGAGACACGGTCTGAGTGGGGCTACGAGACACGGTCTGAGTGGGGCTACGAGACACGGTCTGAGTGGGGCTACGAGACACGGTCTGAGTGGGGCTACGAGACACGGTCTGAGTGGGGCTACGAGACACGGTCTGAGTGGGGCTACGAGACACGGTCTGAGTGGGGCTACGAGACACGGTCTGAGTGGGGCTACGAGACGGTCTGAGTGGGGCTACGAGACACGGTCTGAGTGGGGCTACGAGACACGGTCTGAGTGGGGCTACGAGACACGGTCTGAGTGGGGCTACGAGACACGGTCTGAGTGGGGCTACGAGACACGGTCTGAGTGGGGCTACGAGACACGGTCTGAGTGGGGCTACGAGACACGGTCTGAGTGGGGCTACGAGACACGGTCTGAGTGGGGCTACGAGACACGGTCTGAGTGGGGCTACGAGACACGGTCTGAGTGGGGCTACGAGACACGGTCTGAGTGGGGCTACGAGACACGGTCTGAGTGGGGCTACGAGACACGGTCTGAGTGGGGCTACGAGACACGGTCTGAGTGGGGCTACGAGACACGGTCTGAGTGGGCTACGAGACACGGTCTGAGTGGGGCTACGAGACACGGTCTGAGTGGGGCTACGAGACACGGTCTGAGTGGGGCTACGAGACACGGTCTGAGTGGGGCTACGAGACACGGTCTGAGTGGGGCTACGAGACACGGTCTGAGTGGGGCTACGAGACACGGTCTGAGTGGGGCTACGAGACACGGTCTGAGTGGGGCTACGAGACACGGTCTGAGTGGGGCTACGAGACACGGTCTGAGTGGGGCTACGAGACACGGTCTGAGTGGGGCTACGAGACACGGTCTGAGTGGGGCTACGAGACACGGTCTGAGTGGGGCTACGAGACACGGTCTGAGTGGGGCTACGAGACACGGTCTGAGTGGGGCTACGAGACACGGTCTGAGTGGGGCTACGAGACACGGTCTGAGTGGGGCTACGAGACACGGTCTGAGTGGGGCTACGAGACACGGTCTGAGTGGGGCTACGAGACACGGTCTGAGTGGGGCTACGAGACACGGTCTGAGTGGGGCTACGAGACACGGTCTGAGTGGTACGAGGACGGGTCTGAGTGGACGAGACACGGTCTGGGTGGGGCTACGAGACACGGTCTGAGTGGGGCTACGAGACACGGTCTGAGTGGGGCTACGAGACACGGTCTGAGTGGGGCTACGAGACACGGTCTGAGTGGGGCTACGAGACACGGTCTGAGTGGGGCTACGAGACACGGTCTGAGTGGGGCTACGAGACACGGTCTGAGTGGGGCTACGAGACACGGTCTGAGTGGGGCTACGAGACACGGTCTGAGTGGGGCTACGAGACACGGTCTGAGTGGGGCTACGAGACACGGTCTGAGTGGGGCTACGAGATACGGTCTGAGTGGGGCTACGAGACACGGTCTGAGTGGGGCTACGAGATACGGTCTGAGTGGGGCTACGAGACACGGTCTGAGTGGGGCTACGAGACACGGTCTGAGTGGGGCTACGAGACACGGTCTGAGTGGGGCTACGAGACACGGTCTGAGTGGGGCTACGAGACACGGTCTGAGTGGGGCTACGAGACACGGTGAGTGGGGCTACGAGACACGGTCTGAGTGGGGCTACGAGACACGGTCTGAGTGGGGCTACGAGACACGGTCTGAGTGGGGCTACGAGACACGGTCGAGTGGGGCTACGAGATACGGTCTGAGTGGGGCTACGAGACACGGTCTGAGTGGGGCTACGAGATACGGTCTGAGTGGGGCTACGAGACACGGTCTGAGTGGGGCTACGAGACACGGTCTGAGTGGGGCTACGAGACACGGTCTGAGTGGGGCTACGAGACACGGTCTGAGTGGGGCTACGAGACACGGTCTGAGTGGGGCTACGAGACACGGTCTGAGTGGGCTACGAGACACGGTCTGAGTGGGGCTACGAGACACGGTCTGAGTGGGGCTACGAGACACGGTCTGAGTGGGGCTACGAGACACGGTCTGAGTGGGGCTACGAGACACGGTCTGAGTGGGCTACGAGACACGGTCTGAGTGGGGCTACGAGACACGGTCTGAGTGGGGCTACGAGACACGGTCTGAGTGGGGCTACGAGACACGGTCTGAGTGGGGCTACGAGACACGGTCTGAGTGGGGCTACGAGACACGGTCTGAGTGGGGCTACGAGACACGGTCTGAGTGGGGCTACGAGACACGGTCTGAGTGGGGCTACGAGACACGGTCTGAGTGGGGCTACGAGACACGGTCTGAGTGGGGCTACGAGACACGGTCTGAGTGGGGCTACGAGACACGGTCTGAGTGGGGCTACGAGACACGGTCTGAGTGGGGCTACGAGACACGGTCTGAGTGGGGCTACGAGACACGGTCTGAGTGGGGCTACGAGACACGGTCTGAGTGGGGCTACGAGACACGGTCTGAGTGGGGCTACGAGACACGGTCTGAGTGGGGCTACGAGTTGACAGTTTATTTCGTAAGTGTACATATGGGGATATGGCAGCAATTTAGTAATTGCAAAAGTACAATTAAAGTTTCTAAAATATATTTTAGGTCTAAACCACGTATACCTGTATGGTATATGGAGAAAGTAGTGTAAAACCAATAACTATAGATCTAAAGTCAAGAATAATTTCATTTTGGTCAAATCTTGTCATTCCAAAGCAGCAAAAATGTTCATGTCAACGTTATCCTATCTTATTAATGTGTATACCAATGTCCAACTCATACGGAAAACGAAGCTACTGTGGTTAATATGTATTAAAAACATTCTCACCAAATGTGGCTTAAATTCTATATGGGAAACTCATGTCCTTCCAAGACATAAATGGTTACACGTGTTTCTTAAGCAGAAGTTACGTGATTTATGCATCAATGAATGGTACTCACAATTAGATAACTGAAGTAAATGTAAGAATTACAGACTGTTTAAACATACCTTTGAATTTGAGAAATATATTATTTCGACACCTATGCCACATTTAAAATATGTAATTAAATATAGAACACGTAACCATAAATTACCAGTGGAAACTGGCTGCTGGAACAATATAGAAATTGAAAGGAGAAAGTGCAATTTATGCAATATGTCTATTGGTGACGAGTATCACTATTTATTAGAATGTAATCACTTTACAAATTGTAGAAAATGTTTGTTAGACTCCAAGTATTATAATAGACCAAATATTTTATGTCGACGCCGTTATGAATCCACAGTTGAAAAATATACCTAGTTATAGAATAATATGTCTATTTATGAAAGAAATAGTAGAACATTTTACGTAATGCATTATGAAAATCATATTTATTTTTTTAAAAACTTTAAACACAACTTACTCTCTTGATGGGAAAATAACTTTCATCACAACAATAGCCTCGTATTTATGTATACTTCATATATATACACCACAACAATAGCCTCGTATTTATGTATACTTCATATATATACACCACAACAATAGCCTCGTATTTATGTATACTTCATATATATACACCACAACAATAGCCTCGTATTTATGTACACTTCATATATATACACCACAACAATAGCCTCGTATTTATGTACACTTCATATATATACACCACAACAATAGCCTCGTATTTATGTACACTTCATATATATACACCACAACAATAGCCTCGTATTTATGTATACTTCATATATATACACCACAACAATAGCCTCGTATTTATGTATACTTCATATATATACACCACAACAATAGCCTCGTATTTATGTATACTTCATATATATACACCACAACAATAGCCTCGTATTTATGTATACTTCATATATATACACCACAACAATAGCCTCGTATTTATGTATACTTCATATATATACACCACAACAATAGCCTCGTATTTATGTATACTTCGTATATATACACCACAACAATAGCCTCGTATTTATGTATACTTCATAATATATACACCACAACAATAGCCTCGTATTTATGTATACTTCATATATATACACCACAACAATAGCCTCGTATTTATGTATACTTCATATATATACACCACAACAATAGCCTCGTATTTATGTATACTTCATATATATACACCACAACAATAGCCTCGTATTTATGTATACTTCATATATATACACCACAACAATAGCCTCGTATTTATGTATACTTCATATATATACACCACAACAATAGCCTCGTATTTATGTATACTTCATAATATATGCATGTATATATTTTCTTTTATTTGTCACTCATATTATCATGTAAACATGAACTGAGTTAATAAACATAATATTGTATTGTACTGTGCTTTCAAAGTAAAGTAATAACGGTTGTAAACAAACATTCGATACACTATTGCATTATAGGTAAGTCAGGTATAACCTATTAAACAATAAATCACAGTACCTGTAAGCTATCGTATATTGCATTACCTATACAGTAGTGTAATATTCCAACGGTATTATTACTTTACTGTGAAAGCACAGTACCTACGTGAATGACACGTGTTTAAGTTTAAACTTTATTTATGTTACAACGATTGCGAAGCAAGTTTCAACAACTTATATTAATCATTCTCGTTGGCGCCGATGAAAGCGTATATGTGGTCGTGTGGGAGGAAACCAGAGTACCCGGAGAAAACCCACTTGTCCGAGCTGGCGACGACCATACCATCTCACATTATTCCAGGTTTAGGATTGAACCCGGGTTACACGTGTCTTATAAATGGTTACACGTTCTGTAATTGTTCTAATGGTCAAACATCGCAAATAGCAACGTTTCATGACTGGACAGTGTTCTCGTAGGTGCCGCGTATATTCCTTATGAGAAGAATAGAGAATCATTAAAAGTGTAAACGTATATTTAAAATTGGTAAACAAATATTTAAAAAGGGTAATCGACTATTTAAAAAGGGTAAACGAATATTTAAAATCTTTAAACGAATATTTAAAATGGGTAAACGACTATTTAAAAAGGGTAAACGAATATTTAAAATCTTTAAACGAATATTTAAAATGGGTAAACGACTATTTAAAATCATTAAACGAATATTTAAAATGGGTAAACGAATATTTAAAATCTTTAAACGAATATTTAAAATGGGTAAACGAATATTTAAAAAAGGTAAACGAATATTTAAAAAGGGTAAACGAATATTTAAATAGCGTAAACGAATATTTAAAATGGGTAAACGAATATTTAAAAAGGGCGAACGAATATTTAAAATGGCTAAACGAATATTTAAAAAGGGTAAACTAATATTTAAAATGGATAAACGAATATTTAAGAAAAGACAACGATTGCATTGTATCTGAGGCGAGATCTATAAACTGTATACGTAAGTATGTACATATACATATCAATTCTGTTATATTATTTCGGTTTTGTTTTCGAATAAAGAAGTGTCCCACATATATTATTGCATTTCAAATTAGATACACCCTTAGATGTACTTGTACATTATTACATATATGTATACACGAGGATTAAATATGTGATGGTAGTGTATAACTGTTATAAACAATGAATGAATAAACGAAGTCAGAGAAAGCCAGAAGAAAACAAAACATATCGCATTAGACACATGACATCGACCTGATGCTGCGGGTCTGGGTCATGTGTACGATACATCACCTCTATATGACGAACAGTTGTAGCACATTAGTGTTGAAATCCACCCATAGCGGAAGAAGCTACAACCCGGACTGGAAATATTGACACGGACGGACACACGGACGGACACACGGACGTACAGTGAAAATACTATATGCTCCCGAAGATATTTATAATATCTTCGGGGGGGGGGGGGTTGGCATAAATACAAAAAGAGACTCATTTACTAGGTTTTGTCTACTGTTGGCATACATGTGTGGATCCTACCAGTGTAATGTGTTTAATCTATTTGAAGAGAGATGTTTATGAACGAGTTAAGACTAATGTTTCGTCATTAATTTGATAAAATAATGCACACGTAGCTTTAAATTATGGTTTAATACCCAATTCTTGTTACATTCGAGGAATTAGTATCACGGATTCTGGAAAGAAACAATACCCATGTGTACCATTATACAACTGAAACACATTATGAGTGTCTGTTAGCACATACAGCTTCACATACAGCTTCACATCTTTCTGTGTTTAGAGATTTATGATACCCAGTTGCTGCATAATTGAACACAAGTTGTAATTTATGCTTCTGTGTATATATTCGTCTGGAAATATAATTATTTAGACAGAAGTAGCTTCCTTTGGGATAGTTTTTTAAAAGATTTTTATCGTCGCTACCGGTTGCCCATATGAGCGATGGGGCAGTTTACCTAGCAACACTTCTCCTGGTCATGCTCAAGCGGTTAACCAATACTTGGTGCATACACTTTTTTCATATAAGGAGACATTGCCCGAGCGGTACTCCAACTCGTGGCTGACATTCAGATAGGTATAGCGGTTATACTAGCCAGCAACCGTAACTACTAAACAACGGAGGTCCACTTGGGATAAATGAAAGCGCCGGTGCTTAATATATAGACAACTACACTAATATCGGAATGTTTAATATTGTTGGGCATAAGACCATTTTAATTGTGAATACGTATGCTTTGAAGAAACCATCTTGTAGGACACAAGCATTTTACATTAGCTGGAATTTAGATGATTTTATGTGGGAATTCTACGTTTATTTTCAAATCAAATGCGTGTCCATTTAATAGCAGCGGAAGCAGATACGACCGAATACAGACTGTGACACTATAGTAACTGCACGAATCAGCATCATCGCATTTACAGACGGATCTGTAGTCCAGGGGTTAACACGTTGAACTGCGAACCCAGGGATCGCAGGTTCGATCCCCCGTCTGACCCTAATACAATTGACAGTCTTTCAAATGGGACTTTAAACCGAGGTCTCGTCTCGGTGCTTTACAACGTGCACGTAAAAGAACAAGATGAGATTCTGGAATGGATCTCTGTCTGTATCACTGCACTATTCTCTAAATGTTCATGTTCAAATTTATTGGACTGATAACGTCAACCAAAAACAATATTGTATTAAGCCTTGTGAAATATATCAAAGAAGCCAGTGTATTAAGAAGTATTTTAACACGACCCAGCTAATAACATACGAACTCGGGTTATTCTGCGATATACCTACATTGAACTATGCTGCGCGCGCACCGTGTTTTGGCTATTCCATTTATACAATGCGTGTAAAGTTCTATGAATGAAAGTCACGTGATGTTTGTAAATAATACCGTGGGAATTCGCGGAAGTGAGCTATTTTTAGAATCAGATAATCTCTTGTCCATCATGTTTTTCTGTTAAGTAACGTTTCAATTACTATTCTGTACAGTTTTATTTGACAAAATAAATAAAATGATTGATCAGTTACAACTGTTGTTCATTTGTGCACTAGATTGATATTTTCCATAACAAATAACGTCATTACCCCTTACGCGGGAGGAAATTTCGAAAGCCAAATGCACGGCGTTTGAAGAAAATACTCCTTGATTATCGTCTAAAATTATTAGAAGTAAGTCGTGTTAGAATCGAAATAATAAGTATCAACCGTGGTATATCGCAGAATAACCCTCGTTTGTCGTTCTTATGCGTAGAAATATATCACTCAGGCCTTCGTGATATATTTCTACGCATAAGAACTTCAATATATTTCTTAAATATTGTAAAGCTAACAATTAATTATCAGCCATTGTGCCAACAAGAAAGCGCATAGTTACATATGTGTATTACTAAGCAACCATTGCCTGTCAGTACTATACGTATCAGATCCAATTAGGGACATGTTTTAGAATCAATAACATATGTAATGACGCTCTGTAATTGATAACAGTACTATACGTATCACATTCAATTAGGGACATGTTTTAGAATCAATAACATATGTAATGACGCTCTGTAATTGATGACAGTACTATACGTATGACATTCAATTAGGGACATGTTTTAGAATCAATAACATATGTAATGACGCTCTGTAATTGATGACAGTACTATACGTATCACATTCAATTAGGGACTTGTTTTAGAATCAATAACATATGTAATGACGCTCTGTAATTGATGACAGTACTATACGTATCACATTCAATTAGGGACTTGTTTTAGAATCAATAACATATGTAATGACGCTCTGTAATTGATGATAGAATACGGTTTACATTAAATAAATTCAAACAATGTTTATCCTCTATACCCGTAAATCGAACCATCTTTATTATAATACTATATGTAAATTGATTTGCCATTTTTAATATATTCGCATGTTAAATATATTGTATTACGTAACATATATATACTAGAGGACATAGAAAACGAAAACATACATTATATGAAATACGAAGGATTTCATCAAAGATATATCACAGCTTTATTACAAAACACAAACTGAACAAACTAAAAATATTCCAAAATGTTTTAAACTATGTATTTATATAGTTATTGGTTTTCATGTAAAACACACTTATCGGAAATGTGCGTTTTCTATGTCCTCTGGTACCATGTACACGTCTGGAAATAAACATGTGTTCTGTTCTGTATATGGTTAACATGACCCATCACAAATACATCACGGAATACAGTAGCGCTATCAACCAATGGGAAGCAAACCACCAGTCTACCAATGAAAAGCCTCCTTACAAGCACCGTAATTAGCCTAAACATTCAACCGTTGAACCGTCGCGGAAATATACCGCTTTTAAAGCGACACTACATATCAGTAAAACGCAAATTTCTACAGAATATAATTTCTTATTAAATTGGTATAATTTGTTTCCAAATATTTGCCTCAAAACCGAGTATTTCAACTAATAAAGAAACGTCGTATAATGACATTACAAAATAATGTAAATAGTTTCAACATCCATGCGTAATACAACACGTGTATCTTGAATAACTCGATTTATGGTACATAGTTACCGTTATATCTCATATGTGTGCATCTGTATATTTATGTGTAGACTAATCTTAGTTGAATTATCCCTAGACGACAGTATTACGTGTTATGACACCAATGACAAACAAACGTCAATTCAGGAGCATGCATGGGTGACAGTTATATGAAATCCTACTTTCACTTTAGGAAAGATTGTAGACAACGAAAGCACTGTTTATTAATTCAATGTTAGTGTTCAAATGTATTCAGATGAATTTGTAGTAGCAATGCATGAATACGTGAAAAAATGCATTTGTTTGGCTTTAATGTAATGTCGCTTTAAGGACTTGTGACTGCGTGTACCTTTAAGATGACACATAAACGACAAGAAACAATAAACTAGTGATCGCGATAGTAATGGCGCGTCGCGTGCTGGGACATAAAGATCATAAAACATGAAAATTGAAACATAAAAACGAGATAGGTGATGGTACAGTGTGATGTCTGTCCAGACCGTCCGTATAATTATATTTTGAAGATTGAGCATTGCAATAATATTATCCATCTAATATAGTCACACATTAACGAACAAGACATGCGGGATAACGAGGTTGCGGTTGCGGAAACGAATATGTTCGGACCCGTTCATCGGATGCGTTTGCCGTGCGAAACTACCCGCACATGTATGCATAGTCATTCCGTTGTGGTCATGCGAACGCTGTCCGATGATGGTGCGTTTGCCGTGCGAAACTACCCGCACATGTATACATGCGTAGTCATTCCGTTGTGGTCATGCGAACGCTGTTCGATGATGGTGCGTTTCAGCCATCTTCAACATGGATATCGACGAGATTGACAATGAGTTTTGTTAGTGATGATAGCGCTACACTATCACGGAAGACACGGAGGCAGAGTAGGGTGTGGATTCATGAAATTAACCACCAACGGAAAGAAAACGGCATGTTTTGCTCATTAATGCCAACACTTTATAGCGACAATGAGAAGTGTGTTGCCTACTTTAGACTCACCAGTGAACAATTTGCTCAGGTGCTTTACTTACTAGGAGAAGACTTGCTAATGATACTAGAGAACCAATCTCTCCCAGGGAACGACTAGCAATATACCATTCACTGCTGAATTTCCCATCTGTTCGCAGATTTGGTTCTATGCATTCAACGTGTTTTGGCTGTAATGGTAGTCAATATGTTGACTTATGTAGAGGTAGGCCTGCGGCCTCACCAAATTACACAACTCTTCAATTTCTTGTGTCGAAATTGGCACCAACCGACCTCGTGGCATGATTAAAAACATGGGGTTTCTCAGGATGACGTCACAAATACTCTTAGAGTTCCCTCTGCGATAGCATTCGGAGCGACGAAGTTTGCCGGATGGAAAATAGGAGTATTTTCAATCCGGCAACATTCGTACCGGCAGATTAGTTTCGTATCGAAACCGCATGCACGTGCGGGTGTCAATGAATTTCTGTTTGATTTTCTGTCCGACAATCGCATACGATAAAAATAACGCATCGGACCAGAGATTCGTCGCCGCAACCGCATGTATGTGGGCCTAGCTTAATACAGCGTGTATCCGTATCCGGTAAGTCAGGGTAAAGCATAAACCGGAGTAGTTTATATAGAAATTGGAAAATCCCCCATACACACGCACACTTTATAAATATCTATATGTTCCTAAATGCCACATAATACTGATAATTAGCACAATATTGAAAATATAGCGAATATATTGCACTCCTCATGCCCGGCTAAGATGTTCCTTATGCGCATGCGCAAACATTCATTTCTTACGGATTTCAATTCTGTTAGGACACCTGGCTGATCATTCCAATAATATTTCTAATACACACGAAATAACCACATTAGTTTGGCTTGGCTGTCCGATTAGCGCAGTGGTTAGCCAGCTCACTTCTCACCAATGCAACCCGGGTTCGATCCTCGGACCGGGAAGCTTTTGAGATGGTACGGTGGTCGCCAGATCGGACAGGTGGGTTTTCTCTGAGTACTCCTGTTTCCTCCCACACGAATGACCACATATACGCTTTCATCCGCGCCAACGAGAGTGATTAATATAAGTTGTTAAAACTTGCTTCCCAATCGTTGTAAAATAAATAAAGTTTAATCTTGTTTAAGAGATGCTGGATAAAATACAGTGTGACTACTGTAGTGCCCCCGGGTATATGTTGGTGCTTGTAGCCTAATCTATTGCCGGACTGAGCATTCCAATAGTATAACTAATACACACAAAATAACCACCTTAGTAAATAAAACATTAGCGTTAGCTAAGCATCTCAGTATGCTCGCCCACATGGTTCGCCGGCAGCGAGTGTAATTAAGCTCAATCATCATCATCAGTAGCCGCATTACAACACTCGTGAAAATACAAATGTCGGTGATGTCTCCATGAAATAATTCCCAATCTTTATACTAATAAACACAACTATCCTACATATTGTTATTTTATTAAAGGAAACATATTCCAGATTCATAAATAAAATAGACTATCGAAATTCTGGCGCCTGTCTGACAATAAAACAATATCATACAATAAACAATATTGTCGTCTGGTGTTTTTATGCCGGTTTCGACATAACTTGTCAATTATTCACTAAATTCCGAGAATGTTTTCAAGAGAACTACCAATAATATTGCTTCAGAAGCTTTGTGTTTGACAATGAAGTGGATGTTCTCCGTATTTAGTGTGTCTTAGAAAAGGCCATCAACTATTGCGACGGACAGTTCCATCACGCATGTGCGAATTGATTTGACATGTTACTATAAGTTACTTCCGGTATTAACATAATTGTACGAGGATTAGAAATTCTTTTACCTGTCAAGTATCACGGGTCTGAACTAAACCACATACAAAACTCAAACTCTGTTTGCAATGGGCAAGACTAGCGATCGATTAATCAAGTACAACGCAAATGTTTTCAAATCTCTTTGACTGTACTACGTACATATAGTCGAATACACGGGACCAGGGTAAAATGAGGTAAAAAATCATTAATGATAATGTAAAAAAAACTCTGGAAAACTGTATCCAATGTACCTCAGTGATGTTTCATATATTTTACTAACAATGGGAAACTGTATCCAATGTACCTCAGGGATGTTTCATATATTTTAATAACAATGGAAAACTGTATCCAATGTACCTCAGGGATGTTTCATATATTTTACTAACATTGTAAAACTGTATCCAATGTACCTCATGGAAATTTCATATATTTTACTAACAACATATCTTTGATTGTAGATTCAAATAATATTTTCTAAACGATAACATATTCGTACTCGATTTTACGATATACTGCATGGTACTCATAATGATAACGAATCTGAATTCAATTCGATTTTAACATTTAAATCAATATGGAAACCCGTTCATATATTTTATTCCCAAAGCAATTCGAATTTGAATAGCGAAGTTGCTTGCGAAACGATCCAAACCAAATGTAGAACTGACGATCAATCGAACCATATCTCATGACCAAGCACGCTCTCACAGTCATGTGATCATCTTTATATGCACCAATAATTCACACACAGTTGTGTGCCAAGTATTGTTAAGACATATGTTCTGAGCTATACGAACGTCACGCACAGAACTTGAAATGTCACGGTGAGTCTCACGCATTTGCCATTGAAATCACTGCCTCGCGATGATTTTCTAATTTCTCACTCATTACAATAATCAAAATTGAAATCATATTATGGGAATAAATCGTATTTTCTTTAAATTAGTTTGATGACATATTACCGTAAAGTCCTTAAAATCAAACAAATTAATGCAAAATAATTGATTGTCAGTTGTGAAAATCACGCTAGAATGCACCATGTACGATCTGTGGGAAATAAGAAATAACAAGAAAAACTATTACATATAAAAATGTAATAGAAGGACGATTGAAAACTCACTCTGCATAATACACACTCGGATAGTGTACTGAGTGAATGTATATAAATATGTAATAGATGGACGATTGAAAACTCACTCTGCATAATACACACTCGGATAGTGTACTGAGTGAATGTATATAAATATGTAATAGAAGGACCATTGAAAACTCACTCTGCATAATGCACACTCGGATAGTGTATTGAGTGAATGTATATAAATATGTAATAGAAGGACGATTGAAAAACTCACTCTGCATAATACACACTCGGACAGTGTATTGAGTGAGTGTATATAAATATGTAATACAAAGACAATTGAAAACTCACTCTGCATAATACACACTCGGGTAGTGTATTGAGTGAATGTATATAAATATGTAATAGAAGGACGATGGAAAACTCACTCTGCATAATACGCACTCGGAGAGTGTATAGGTATATAGATTAAAAAGTGCATAATTTAGTAATTAAATGCAAACATGTTGGCAATAACAACTGCCCAACATAACAGTATATACAACATTCCTGCTGGAACATCCGCGAATCATATGGGAACCAAATATGGTTGCAGAATTTCAACTACGTAAATAGATTGACCTGGCCATTTCGGGAATCCAACTCAAGCCTATATTTCAATGCGCACACCAGTGAAAGCTTGGAACTAGTTCCATAAAAACAATTGGACAATTGTAATACCTATAATACGAATACATAGCAGTAATTCTTATCACATGAATTCCCATTCGTCCAGAAAATGTTCGGGGGAACATACATTCTGACCCGCCTAGCAGTCTCTGCCTGAACACCAAACGACCCTTGACATATATGTAGCATAGCATAACGGTATGTCCGATCACTGTTCAGTAGGTGCTATGTATAACTATAAGCATTTATTTCAAGTATATGATAAAGACGGGTCAGTAATCCAGTGGTTATCACGTTGGAAACGATTCCAGGGATCGGAGGTTTCGAGCACCCATCTTACCCTAATGATATTAACATTCTTTCAGAAGGGAATATCAACCGAGGTCTTGTGGCATTGTGGTCAGCCTGGCGTGTGGTGTTTGCATCTCTCCGATTGCGACCCGCTAGTTAAACAAAAATATAGGTATTTGTATTTAAACTTCGATATCTTATTTTCAGGTTGTGTTACTGCGATAGAGACGGTTGCTCTATTATAAATGCATTCATTTTATGTCTTAGCTCTACAAAACCAGTACAACTTTCTGAGAATGGGTCTTCTGTCACAGAACACGCAGATGAATGAGCTGATACGGACAACAATGCGTCTTACCACCTCCATCATGAAGACTGCGCGTGGCGCACGTGGTGTTGGAGAGATCCTTGACCTCCGAGCTGACGTCATGAACGAGACGCTGTACAATATCACGAAGTTAATGCCGGGAGGCTTCGAACATGGTGCATTCTTCGGAGAAAAAACAGGTAAATGAAGAGAACACTGACGAGGTATCGTTCCACTAGTGATTGTAACGATATACAAATATCTGAATGTTATTACACTATTCGAATATTCCTGGGAAAATGAATAAATAGATCTAGCTTCTACTCAAACAATTAATAAACGTATACATAGAATAAAACAAAATTTGGTCAGTCGTCAACTTTTTTTTCTACTGAAATTATGATTAGAGAACATAAATGATTATGTTCTGTTCTGTTCGTAGCCATTTCCGGCCGAAATATCTCCGAACGAATCGTCTGTTCACCGTATTGTTGTCATATAATAGTTGTCACATAGGTAGGTTATATACATGTCGGTCAATATGTAGACTAATCGATGTCACGTGATTCTTCTAACTGAGTCTGGTCGTCACAAAACCAGCATGGTCTGCTGTAGTTCATATAACCGGTCTATGTCTGTATCATTGCACTATCCTCCAACAATCTAAAATGACTAATCTCTTCAAGAGGCGTCGCTCATATGGGCAACCGGTAGCGACGATAAATAAACATAAAACACACACAGACATTTATGCGGAGTGCTGTAAATAATGTTGTCATAGCTTGTAGCCAAACCACGTTGCTGTCCCGATTAGCGCAGTGGTTAGCACACTCGATTATCACGATCCTCGAACCGGGAAGTATGTGAGATGGTACGATGGTACGGTGGTCGCCAGATCGGACAGGTAGGTTTTCTCCGGGTACCCAGCTTTCCTTCCACACGAATAACCACAAATATGCTGTCATCCGCGCCAACGAGAGTGATTAATATATAAGTTGTTACTGCTTGTTTCGCAATAATCGTTGTAAAATAAATAAAGTTTATACTAACCCATTAGCTGTTCCCGCAATAAATCGTATTAACAGTACTAACTATTCTTAACTTAGCTTCTAATTGTGTTCCACGTATTTCATTGTATGTAAAATTGTAATTTAATGTAATGAAAAAATGCGATATATAGTAAACAAATTTATTTTAGCTCGATTGCGAAACAAGTTCTTACAACTTATATTAATCACTCTCGAGACCTCATTCCTGATGGAATACATCGCCACGAGGGAGAGAGAAGATGCAATGTGGAATTTAAATGACTTGCCTAAGGGCACAATCGTAACGGCTCCATCGGGGCTCGAACTCTGGACCTTTCGCACCTGACGCGCATCCACTGCGCTATCACGACTGCCACTAATACATAGTATTGTACGTACGCATTTACTTGAGACATCTGCATATTCGGCTGACCTTAAGTCATATACGAAGTTATAATCAGTATAAGGCTTGATGTTTTAATCAAATCCGGTTGATGGCGCAGCGGTAATGCCACTAATTATGACGGTAGATGTCCCGGGTTCGATCCCCGAAAAGGTAAAATTTTATTTTTATTATTTCTTGATTTTATAAAAATGCTACACATAGCACGAACTCTCGCTTTGCACGATTTTATTAACATTCATTGATTGGCAAGAAGCAAGCATCATATAACTACTCCGGAGAAAAGCCGACTGAGGTAGTGATTACCATACATGGCTCGGATACAGAGGATACTGACTCGGCATATGAGTGTGGCAGCTCCACTGACACAGCGAGCGAAGATGGATCGTAATTTTGAAAGTGCATGATGCTCGTAAAATTGTATAAGTTGTGTTGTAGAAAAATAAAATAAAATAAAATATAAAAATAAGAAATAAAAAATAAGAAATAAAACACATACTAGCATCAAAATGGGAATCGGGAAACATTGATTTAAAATATAAAGAATATAACTGAAATAATTTATATCAACACTTTAGACCGTTCGGCTACCGGCGCTTGCATTCATTGAATAGATTAAATACATTCATGAAGTTATTTAATTACTTTACCACTGTAATTGAAGCGTGTAATTTATGATAATATCTCAAGTAAATGAGTACGTACAATATTAAATCAAAGCAAGACATGCGGCAAATACAATTATTTGGCAATCATTCAATCACAACTCCGAAAATGCAAATGATGTCCAATTTGCTCGCATTAGTTTTATTATTATTAATTGGTTTGAACTACAACAAACAGTTTTAACTACAATAAATGAAACGGACAGAATGTCCGATTAGCGCAGTGGTTAGCGCGCTGGCTTCTCACCAATGCAACCGGGGTTCGATCCTCGGACCGGGAAGTATGTGAGATGGTACGGTGGTCGCCAGATCGGGCAGGTGGGTTTTCTCCGGGTACTCCGGTTTCCTCCCACATGAATGACCACAACGCCAACGAGAGTGATTAATATAAGTTGTTAAAACTTGCTTCGCAATCGTTGTAAAATAAATAAAGTTTAGACGACAGAATACAATCACAGTATAATGTCTTCATAACATGTACTCCGTTAGCTTCCTCTTAATTCACGTGCTCGTTGAATTTCCTCTCTCCAATCTAGCGTAGTTGTAACGTAACTCTAACGAGAACATATATGACCCGTCAATTTCTGATGGACACTGCAGGCTTTCGAACAAGCTTGGTTATTGGCGTTAAATTTAATTACCACAACGAACTACCATAAAGTGTCTCTAAAACCTTATGTGCTGCAAACAGACGGATCTGTAGTCCAGTGGTTAACACGTTGGACTGGTAATCCAGGAATCGTAGGTTCGATCCCCCAGTCTGACCATAATAAATTTACAGTCTTTCAGATGGGATGTTAAACCGAGGTCTTGTGTCGGTGCTTTACTGTAACCGTGCACATAAAAGAACCAGATAAGACTCTGGAATGGGTCTCTCTGTGTATTATTGCACTATCCTCCAAAAATCTAAAATGACTGATCTCTTCAGGAGGCGTCGCTCATATGGGCAACCGGTAGCAACGATAAATAAACGTAAAACACAAGTGCTGCAAAGGCTAGTGTCTACAAGGTGTCAGTGCTAATAGATACAGATACGCCATATGCTCATGGAACGGGATTCGAATGAGTTACTATCTAACTTTTTCCCCAATCATAACTATGCTGTTGCAACTATTCCTATGTTACCATTCTTGAATAAAATATTGTTTAAACTAACCTATGCTCATTTAGAAAGTGTAATGCGTACTTGTGTCTTTAAAGAGTTAGTAATGCATCCTAAATACGACTGATATTCTAAGTTAAGACCAATTATGAATGATGCAAATATTCTATTACCATTTATAAATGAGTGTGCATATTTGCATCATTCATATTTGCATAATAAAGCGATGTTATTACATTCAGAGAGAACCGTTCCATTACGCCAATCCCGAATGATTCAACTACCGTATTTTTAAAAGAAATCAGTCATCGGAAAAGCTATGAGTTGTAGAAATAGGAATAATGATGACGTGTGTGTGTGTGTGTGTGTGTGTGTGTGTGTGTGTTGTGTGTGTGTGTGTGTGTTGTGTGTGTGTGGTGTGTGTGTGTGTGTGTGTGTGTGTGGTGTGTGTGTGTGTGTGTGTGTGTGTGTGTGTGTGTGTGGTGTGTGGTGTGTGTGTGTGTGTGTGTGTGTGTGTGTGTGTGTGTGTGTGTGTGTGTGTGTGTGTGTGTGTGTTGTGTGTGTGTGTGTGTGTGTATGTGTGTGTGGTGGTGTGTGTGTGGTGTGTGTATGTGATGTGTGTGTGGTTTGTGTGTGAGCCTGTGGTGTGTGCGTGTGGTGTGTGTGTGTGGTATGTGCGTGTGGTATGTGCGTGTGGTATGTGCGTGTGTGGTGTGTGTGTGATGTGTGTTGTGTGGTGTGTGTGTGATGTGTGTGTGGTGTTTGTGTATGTGTGGTGTGTGTATGTGTGTGTGTGTGGTATTGTGTGTTGTGTGTGTGTGTGTGGTGTGTGTGTGGTATGTGCGTGTGGTATGTGCATGTGGTATGTGAGTGTGTGTATGGTGTGTGTTGTATGGTGTGTATGTGGTGTGTGCGTGTGGTTTGTGCGTGTGGTATGTGCGTGTGATATGTGCGTGTGGTATGTGCGTGTGTGGTGTGTGTGTGGTATGTGTGCGTGTGGTATGTGCGTGTGTGGTGTGTGTGTGTGGTGTGTGTGGTGTGTTTGTGGTATATGTGTATTCTGTGTGCGTGTGGTGTGTTTGTGTGGTGTAGTGTGTGTGTGTGTGTGTGGTTTGTGTGATGTATGTGTGTGTATGTGTGATGTGTGTATGTGTGTGTGGTGCAGTGTGTGTGTGGTATGTGTATGTGATGTGTGTGTGGTTTGTGTGTGAGCCTGTGGTGTGTGCGTGTGATGTGTGCGCATGGTGTGTACGCGTGGTGTGTGCGTGTGGTGTGTCCGTGTGGTGTATGCATGTGATATGTGCGTTTGGTGTGTGCGTGTGTGGTGTGTGTGTGTTGTGTGGTGTGTGTGGTGTGTGTGTGTGGTATGTGTGCGCGTGGTGTGTGCGCGTGGTGTGTGCGTGTGGTGTGTGTGTGTGGTATGTGCGTGTAGTATATGCGTGTGTGGTGTGTGTGGGTTGTGTGTGTGTGGTGTGTGTGTATGTGTGATGTGTGTATGTGTGTGTGGTGCAGTGTGTGTGTAGTATGTGTATGTGATGTGTGTGTGGTTTGTGTGTGAGCCTGTGGTGTGTGCGTGTGATGTGTGCGCGTGGTGTGTACGCGTGGTGTGTGCGTGTGGTGTGTGCGTGTGGTGTATGTGTGTGATATGTGCGTTTGGTGTGTGCGTGTGTGGTGTGTGTGTTGTGTGGTGTGTGTGGTGTGTGTGTGGTATGTGTGCGCATGGTGTGTGCGCGTGGTGTGTGCGTGTGGTGTGTGCGTGTGGTATGTGCGTGTGGTAGATGCGTGTGTGGTGTGTGTGGGTTGTGTGTGTGGTGTGTGTGTGTGTGGTGTGTGGGTGTGGTGTGTGTGATGTATGTGTGTGTGGGATGTGTGTGTGATGTGTGTGTGGTATGTGTGTGGTGTGTGTATGTGGTGTGTGTGGGTGTGGTGTGTGTGTGTGTGTGTGGTGTTTACGTATATTTATCATCGCTATCGGCTACCCATATGAGCGACGCCTCCTGAAGAGATTAGTCATTTTAGTACAATGATACAGACATGCAGATACACATTCCAGAGTCTCCTCTGGTTCTATTACGTGCACGGTGTAAATCACCGAAACGAGACCTCGGTTTAAAGTCCCGTTTGAAAGACTGTTAATTTTATTCTGGTCAGGCGGGGGATCGAACCTGTGATCCCTGGATTATAATTCCAACCTGATAATATGTTCAATATTTTATCATAGACCGCACAATTCCGCTTTTATATTTGTCATGCAAAACATGTATGTCACTCGTGCAAACAACGATGCTAGGAACGTGCATCTAACGCGTTATACATTGTCACGCGTCATACATTGTCACGTTTGATCAATAGTGCTACTGATTATATCGTTTATCATGTTTACATAAGTAATGTATAAGGGTAATTCAGGTGTAGATTGTACTTGCTATTGGTAGATCAAGTAATAAAACATTCATCTATATGTTACGCTATATTGGGTATTCCGAACTACCAGTGGTTTTATATATGAAATTCGCTTTATAAGCAATATATCAGGGAGTCAGGTGTAGATTGTATTTGTCATTGATAGATCAAGTACTGTACATATACATTAAAAGTTTAAAACATTCATCTACCTGTCACGCTATATTGGGTTTTCCGATAATACCAGTGATATTGAATTGTACTTAAAACACTGTCGTAACGTCATACCTTTATACTTGCAGTCCATTATTATTAATATTGGACTGGTGTCAAAAGGTCAGAGTATTGTATTAAACCCTACGCGTAAATGTACGAAATTAACAATTTTAATTAGTAGGATATTGTTGTATAAGTGTGTGTTTAAGTCAGATATAAGCCTCAAACGGATCCAATATGTAACATATTTGGTATTGTCTTCAGCGCTACGCGTATCACACAGTCCAATAGTTTACATATTGGATCGTTTTCGGCTTATATCCTATACCTATACACTACCATGTTTGGTCACTACATCATGTATTACATGTGCATGGAATCCTTATGGTTTTGTTTACATAAACAAGAGCCCCCCCCCACACACACACACCGTTTCAGCAATGCCAATGTCTCTGTGCTAACATACCAACTATCAGGAGCATAAGCCTGCCAAATACAAATGGCGTATGCCAGTACATGGCAAACCACAGGATTACATACCAGACGTAAATTATCCTCAACTGTATTTCCCCAGTCAGCGTGAGAATTTATATAGTTATGGCTTCTCTACAAATTAATATGTAGTTTGACGATACATCTGACGTGTATCAAACACGGGTAGTATCGTCATGCTAACAATGCCAATCGAAATATATTCATATTTCATTATAGTGATAATGGTGTGCAAATGGCGTTTTGATATTTGTGTAGTAATTTTCTTAATATTAAGATGCAAATGGTATATCCGATACATTTAATGCAAGTATTGCATTAACGAAATAGGAGATGAATTGCATTACTATTTCCAATAGAAAACGCACACTTCGGATGAGTGTGTTTTTTATATGAAAAACAATAACTATATAAATACATAGTTTTAAACAGTTTGGAATATTGTTAGTTGTTAGTTAATTAAACATTATTTATTTGTACATGTAATCAAGAAATGAACATTTTACATATAATTTAACAGCAGTAGACTGAAAGGGATTAGAACGAAAGAAAACCTATATAGTTCTTCTCCCTATCAATTGATTGATATACAATAGGCAGGAAAATAATATATAATATAACAATGAAAATACGTGAAATCTAGTCTAGGTATTTGCTAAAGAATTTCAGAACTTAATGTATTAGTGAGTCAATAGTTTTGGTTAGTTGTTCAGTTTGTGTTTTGTAATAAAGATGTGATATATCTTTGATGGAATCCTTCGTATTTCGTTTTCATGTAATAATAATCATATAATGTAGGTGTGCGTTTTCTATTTTCACACACTGAACAACTACAAATATTCCAAAATGTTTAAAACTATGTATTTATATAGTTATTGTTTTTCATGTAAAAACACACTTATCCGAAGTGTGCGTTTTCTATGGCCTCTAGGATATATGTAACACGAATCGAGCAATACAATATGATTAAACTAAAGCCTGACAAAACAAATGGTTTGGGCCATACATTTTAGAAACTTATAAAACGGTCTGCACCACTATGCAACGCTAGCATATCTCGTTTATTATGTTCATTGTTTCGTGTGACGTCTCACTCCCTTTCCTTGTCAGTCAGTGTTTATATATTAATCTGTTACACATAGCACGTGATAACTTCAATCTCAGTAGATTGTAAGACATTATCAATGCATGCCATCAAGTTTGACGTCTCACTATTGATATTACGTTAATCTTTTGTCCATTGTCACTCTTTGACATATCTGGAACGAACTATTGGTAATGGTTTGTTGGCGGTTTCGGCAATCGCTTGTTTGTTTAATAGCATACAAATCTGCTTGAAGGCAAAGCGGTCTAACGAGGAACGAATCTGACTGGAGCGTAGAATCTTCTTGGAAAATAGATAGTGATGTAACTCTTTAAATACGACAAGGACAACGAGGACAACGATCTCAATTCCTACGATATGAATTAAGAGTAGACAAAATAAAACACACATGCGCACGCGCCCATATATCTCATACGCCATTTTTAGTCGCCGGCCAGAAATCCTCCAAAATCTAAAATGACTAATCTTTTCACCAGGAGGTTTCGCTCATGTACCAAACCTATAGCGACGATAAAAAAACATAAAGCACATAAACACAGAGCCGTCGACTATAAAAGTGTTTGTTTTATTATAGTGTCACCCCTATTGAAAGGGGCAGCCATTTCTGACTTGTGAGACACCTCTTGTTATGAACATCAGTATTTCCCGAATCCTATGCTTGTATGCCAGCCGCCAGCCTGGTAGGCAATCGGTAACCATTATTTAACTAGCTGGCGACTGACCAAGCGGTCATATCAGAATGAACCCCTGACGAGATTCGAACCTTCGACCTCCCGCTATATTATGCTATACTATATTTGATACACTGTACGGAATATCATATGATAGGAGTATCATTATATTAAAAATTGGTAAATGTTGAAAAAGGTTTTGAAAATGTAAACGACGCATTTACATTACAATTAGCGAATGTCATTGGCTGCTTAGAATACAAATGTGTGACGTATGTGGGGAAAAAAGATAAAATGTTATATTACGCAATTCTAATAATAGCTGATCCCTAGGACAAGGCCTTAAATTATAGCTGATCCCTGGGACAAGGCATTAAATAATAGCTGATCCTTAGGACAAGGCATTAAATTATAGCTGATCCCTAGGACAAGGCATTAAATTATAGCTGATCCCTAGGACAAGGCATTAAATAATAACTGATCCCTAGGACAAGGCATTAAATTATAGCTGATCCCTAGGACAAGGCATTAAATAATAGCTGATCCCTAGGACAAGGCATTAAATTATAGCTGATCCCTAGGACAAGGCATTAAATAATAGCTGATCCCTGGGACAAGGCATTAAATAATAGCTGATCCCTGGGACAAGGCATTAAATAATAGCTGATCCCTAGGACAAGGCATTAAACAATAGCTGATCCCTAGGACAAGGCATTAAATTATAGCTGATCCCTAGGACAAGGCATTAAATTATAGCTGATCCCTAGGACAAGGCATTAAATAATAGCTGATCCCTAGGACAAGGCATTAAATAATAGCTGATCCCTAGGACAAGGCATTAAATTATAGCTGATCCCTGGGACAAGGCATTAAATAATAGCTGATCCCTGGGACAAGGCATTAAATAATAGCTGATCCCTAGGACAAGGCATTAAATTATAGCTGATCCCTAGGACAAGGCATTAAATAATAGCTGATCCCTAGGACAAGGCATTAAATTATAGCGGATCCCTAGGACAAGGCATTAAATAATAGCTGATCCCTAGGACAAGGCATTAAATAATAGCTGATCCCTAGGACAAGGCATTAAATTATAGCTGATCCCTGGGACAAGGCATTAAATAATAGCTGATCCCTTGGACAAGGCATTAAATAATAGCTGATCCCTAGGACAAGGCATTAAATAATAGCTGATCCCTGGGACAAGGCATTAAATAATAGCTGATCCCTAGGACAAGGCATTAAAAACTGAATTTAATAAATAGATCAGAAACGCATGTATATGGAAACTATTATCATACAGAGTGAAGCAATTTGAAATGAATTCAACATACGGCTAATTGTGTGTGTATGTTTCCTGTTATATATTCTTATTTTTACTTTTGAAATAAATGTGTTTCTTAAAATAACAATATAGCTTTATATAACTTCACTGGGGGTGGGGGACACCATGTGTAAACTGCCCTGTACACGAATGGAGTGCATGGCCTACCATGTTAATTCTTGATAATGATGTTAATGACAGCCCATTCAGCTGAATTATTCCTTAAACTAAATTGGATGACATTAAATTTTCCAAAAATTGTTATTTTTCCAAAAATCTGTCTTGAAGCATAAAAGTCTAAATGATCAAGACCCTGTTTACCTCAGAAACACATTCACTTTCAGTTCAGATATCCAAACCCGTCCTTTGAGAGATCAGCTTCTACTTGACATCTATCTCATCCCATACCATGAAGTGAATTATTCAGAAAGCCATGTGTCTGCTTTGACACTACTATCTGTATAGCTTTACCAAATAATATTAAAGTTGCCTAATCAGTCAATCAATTTAATTTTAAGTCAGTTTACTTAATTTGGAGCAGGTCACAATTATAATGTGTTATAAAAGTAAAGTAAAGTGTTTGTTTATTATAGTGTCACCCCTATTTAAAGGGCCAACCATTTCTGACTTATGAGACACCCCTTTTTATGAACATCAGTACTTCCCGAATCGTATGCTTGTATGCCAGGCTGGTAGGCAATCGGTAACCATTATTTAACTAGCTGGCGGCTCACTAACCGGCCATATCAGAACGAACCCCTGACGAGGTTCGAACATTCGACATCCCGCTCCATTATAGTACAGGTACTACATACTATATTTACTTGCAGCTCTCTATCTCCTTAATGACTAAAGGTCAAATTAGTTTGACATTAGTTTGCAGAATAGTGGAACTAAATATGTAGTTTGCATGATAGTGAAACACATGTAGTTTGCATGATAGTGGAACTAATGAAGTAGTTTGCAGAATAGTGGAACTAATGAAGTAGTTTGCAGAATAGTGGAACTAAACATGTAGTTTGCATGATAGTGGAACTAAACATGTAGTTTGCAGAATAGTGGAACTAAACATGTAGTTTACAGAATAGTGGAAATAAACATGTAGTTTGCAGAATAGTGGAACTAAACATGTAGTTTGCAGAATAGTGGAACTAAACATGTAGTTTACAGAATAGTGGAAATAAACATGTAGTTTGCAGAATAGTGGAACTAAACATGTAGTTTGCAGGATAGTGGAACTAAACATGTAGTTTGCAGAATAGTGGAACTAATGAAGTAGTTTGCAGAATAGTGGAACTAAATAAATTATGTAGTTTGTTTGAATGTGATACTGAGATGATAACAACCAGCCAAGGGAATCACAGAACGTGGCTGCTTAGCACAGGTGGCTGCTTAATATAGGTCAAATGTATAACAAATCAACACATTGGGAATCTGGCAACTGGCTGCTTAAAACAGGCTGGCTGCTTAATGGAAGTTACCACTAACACAGGTTTGACTGTATGTTTCAGTGTTCTGTCCACAATCACTAAAGAAGATCAGCACGAAGGGGACGAGCGTGATAACGGGGATGGAGCAGGGAAACATTATGATAGACTCGCACACGCCCAACAAGATCTGGGTCATGTATGGATACATAAATATCAACGAAATCACCGAATACAACGCAGTGAAGAGTAAGTATTCCACATCTTATCTAGTATATATATTTATAACATAATGGTTCTGCAGACGGATAATATCGCCAGTTCAATTCGTATTTCACTAGTGTAATAATTATGCAAATTAGCACGGTATGTATTCATACGCTCTGCAAAAAAACAAAACCCAAACAACATAGCGTCGAAACAACATAGCACAACATAGCGTCGAAACAACATAGCGTCGAAAATCCAGTGGCACTAAACAAAATATCCTCCCGCTATAAACACTATGAATCCTGCACAACGATCTATCAATGTTACACATATTGGACACTCACTGAATTGTTCAACAGTCAAGTGGAGCTACAGTAGCAATTCGATGTAAAACTAGCTACGAGTTGTGCAAATGGCCGGTATATATGAATGTTACACATTTTGACCGAGTTGGTAAATATATACTTGTTGTGACGTCATAGTAAAGTACTTTTTACGTTACAATTTTGTTATAAAACGGATCTTATATTCGTGTTCATTTGTTCTTGAATTTATTTAATTTGTCTTCTAAAACGTTTTTAGAAAAATCGTTAAATAAATTCAATAAAAAATGAAGACTCATTTAATATTCTATATATATATTTATTACCTCCAATAATGGAGAGCTGAACAAATAATGTACACATACTTATTACAACCGTACATGAATGGCATACTCCCAATAAACGAAGCATTGCTTGTATTCCTTATACAAGTTCGAGCCCCGCTCAGTCCGTGTCTGTTTATATGAAAACGTTGGCACAGTTTGGTGCACAAAGTACCGGTTATCCGCTGGAGCCTGCCCAGGAAATGTGTTGCTAGATTAACTTCCCACAGGTGATAGAGCCCAAAATGGTGCTGATGAAGGCGTATTTATTTAAGCTTTATTTATTTTACAATGATTGCGAAGCAAGTTTTAACAACTTATATGAATCACTCTCATTGGCGCGGATGAAAGTGTATATGTGGTCATTCGTGTGGGAGTAAACCGGAGTACCCGGAGGAAACCCACATGTCCGATCTGGCGACCACCGTAACATCTCACATACTTCCCGGTCCGAGGATCGAACCCGGGTTACATTGATGGGAAGCGAGCGCGAGAGAATTTTTTTTTATTATACAAATTTATTTTAGCTCGATTGCGAAACAAGTTCTTTCAACTTATTTTAATCACTCTCGAGACCTCATTCCTGATGGAATCCATCGCCATGAAGGAGAGAGAAGGGGCCATGTGGAATTTAAATGCCTTGCCTAAGGACACAATCGTAACGGCTCCAGCGGGGCTCGAACTCCGGACCTTTCGCACCTGAAGCGAACGCTCATCCACTGCGCTATCACGACACGCGCTAATCGGACAGATGAAGTCGTAAAACCCGAACAAAGACACAAACAATTAATTGATACAATGACAAATACATGGGATCCATGTGTATTATACGTTTATTTATCGTCGCTACTGGTTGCCCATATGAGAGACGCCTCCTGAAGAGATTAGTCATTTTAGATTTTGGAGGATAGTGCATGATACAGACAGAGATCCATTCCAGGGTTCTTTTACGTGCACGGTGTAAAGCACCGACACGAGACCTCGTTTTAAAGTCCCATCTGAAAGACTGTTAATTTTATTATGGTCAGATGGGGGATCGAACCTATGATCCCTGGATTACCAGTCCAGCGTGTTACCACTGGACTACAGATCCGTCTGTACGCTCACTTTTAAACAGCTTTTTAAATTATTGGAAGTCGTGATAGCGCAGTGGATGCGCGTTCGCTTCAGGTGCGAACGGTCCGGAGTTCGAGCCCCGCTGGAGCCGTTACGATTGTGCCCTTAGGCAAGGCATTTAATGTCCACGTTGCCTCTTCTCCATCCCTCGTGGCGATGGATTCCATCAGGAATGAGGTCTCGAGAGTGATTAATATAAGTTATAAGGACTTGTTTCGCAATCGAGATAAAATAAATTTGTATAAACTAAATTATTGTTCACGGCTTTACGCTCGTAGTACCGCCCACTTCTGTCAATCTCGTAGTAACTCCTCCTCCATGCTGCTTTTACCGTGTTGTAAACGCAGCAGATGGAATGAGGATTTAGCATAGCAACTAAATAGTGGTGTTAATCTTGAAGCTTGTTAACCCATTCAACAGCAAGTAACTGACATACATTAATAAGAAAATTACATTTGGACAAGTTCATTTATCAAAATGGGTAATTTTGTCTAAAAATAGTAATATTACTGGCAAAAAGTGCAGATCCTGATGATACTGCTCATCACGAGCCGGCTCATCTGGATCTATACTTTTTGTAAGCCTATTTAGAGGCATGTGGTGTTGAAAGGGTTAATTGCAACACGAGTGTATTTCATCTTATACTTGGAATTATTTCTACTTTTACAAGTTTCAATTTCGATAAGATTTTATTTCTACATTTACAGTTCTCAAGTTCGAATTGATTCATACGTCATTATATTTCCATTTACAGGTCTCATATTCGAATTGATGCATAAGCCATTATATTTCCATTTACAGGTCTCAAATTCGAATTGGTGGATAAGACATTATATTTCCATTTACAGGTCTCATATTCGAATTGGTGGATAAGCCATTATATTTCCATTTACAGGTCTCAAATTCGAATAGGTGGATAAGCCATTATATTTCCATTTACAGGTCTCAAATTCGAATAGGTGGATAAGCCATTATATTTCCATTTACAGGTCTCAAATTCGAATTGGTGGATAAGCCATTATATTTCCATTTACAGGTCTCAAATTCGAATTGGTGGATAAGCCATTATATTTCCATTTACAGGTCGCAAATTCGAATTGGTGGATAAGCCATTATATTTCCATTTACAGGTTTCAAATTCGAATTGGTGGATAAGACATTATATTTCCATTTACAGGTCTCAAATTCGAATTGGTGGATAAGCCATTATATTTCCATTTACAGGTCTTAAATTCGAATTGGTGGATAAGCCATTATATTTCCATTTACAGGTCTCAAATTCGAATTGGTGGATAAGCCATTATATTTCCATTTACAGGTCTCAAATTCGAATAGGTGGATAAGCCATTATATTTCCATTTACAGGTCGCAAATTCGAATTGGTGGATAAGCCATTATATTTCCATTTACAGGTCTCATATTCGAATTGATGCATAAGCCATTATATTTCCATTTACAGGTCTCAAATTCGAATTGGTGGATAAGACATTATATTTCCATTTACAGGTCTCATATTCGAATTGGTGGATAAGCCATTATATTTCCATTTACAGGTCTCAAATTCAAATTGGTGGATAAGCCATTATATTTCCATTTACAGGTCTCAAATTCGAATAGGTGGATAAGCCATTATATTTCCATTTACAGGTCGCAAATTCGAATTGGTGGATAAGCCATTATATTTCCATTTACAGGTTTCAAATTCAAATTGGTGGATAAGACATTATATTTCCATTTACAGGTCTCAAATTCGAATTGGTGGATAAGCCATTATATTTCCATTTACAGGTCTCAAATTCGAATTGGTGGATAAGCCATTATATTTCCATTTACAGGTCGCAAATTCGAATTGGTGGATAAGCCATTATATTTACATTTACAGGTCGCAAATTCGAATTGGTGGATAAGCCATTATATTTTCATTTACAGGTCTCAAATTCGAATTGGTGGATAAGACATTTGAGCTACCATTTTCATGTGTTGGTACGGGTCACGTGGTATATAAACAAGTGTTGTACTGCCAGAAGATGTTCACCAACAAGATCGTAAAATACAGTCTCGCGGAATCTCGATGGTTGGGCGAAAGACAGTTAGATCACGTGGGAGTTCATGATACATTCCCGTATCAATCGGGAAAACATACTGACCTAGACTTTGCCATAGATGAGAAAGGGTTATGGCTAATCTATGCAACGAATTCTTCTCGGGGACATATCGTCATCAGCAAACTGAATGAAGACGATCTTTCTTTTGACAACACTTGGGTGACTGAGGTCAAAAAGAAATCCGTTGGGAATGCTTTTGTTATATGTGGTGTGCTCTATGTTATAGACGCATTTGACAAAGCGCCAACATATGTGAAATATGTGTTTGACACAAGCAAAGCAACGGGTCAGATTTTAGACCCAGGAGTGTTGCCTTTCGCTAATACACTGAGCGGAGAGTATGCACGAGTGTATTCGCTGGACTATAGCCCCTCCGACCAAGCCTTGTATTCCTGGAATAACGGACGCATTGAGATATATCCTGTATCTTTTCTGGACGACAATGAACCTTGACCGCACAAAGACTCGTGAAACTGTTCAAATGTTGAAAATAACTATTGTTTTTGAAGTTATCGAAGAGGTATTTTGGGAAAGGAAGATCTATCTGGAGCGCGATGATACATTGATTGAACACTTAAACAATAATTTAAATTATAAGATAATTCCGTATATTTTAGATTTTAAATAGAGCTGTATAATTATGTTACTATGCTATATATTCAGTTAAAACACTATTGTATTCAAGAATGATACATAACATAGGATTATTTGCAACAGCACAGTTAGGATTGGGGGGGGGGGAGTTACATAGTAACTTATTCGAATCCCTTTCGATGATATAGCCATATTCTGATATGCTCAGAGGGTGGCTTGGTCTCGAGGATGCAGGAGGGCAGATATCGAGGATGCAGGAGGACAGATATAAATCTCAGCACGTGATGCTGTCAGGCAGTAGAATGAATAAATTGTTCTAGCCTATCGATGTTTTAATAGTAGCGAATGAGTCTTTGCTAGGATCATGATTAGCATTTGTTATAATCAAGAATTTAATGTATTTGTCTATTGTCATGTATATGTATAGTCACGTGTCATTTAGGTTTTGTTAATCGTTTTCTATTTGATTGTTTAGTAAATTTGTCGGTATGTTTAGCTGGGACCAACCACTCAGCCACATTGTACATGTAGTTTGGACTTTGGTCTTTTCGTCTGGATTGGAGTGGTGGTGGACTGAGGTCTATTAATCGAAGCATTGATATGACATTGATTTCTTCCACAGGCTTTTCGAAGCCAGGAAGCACGCTCGTCACTTGGGTCGATGTCTGATTTTATGTATGCGTTACATATAATGCTGCCATAGTCCTTAATTGAATTGAATGCACTAGGATCGTGTATGATCGTGTATGCTCGTGTATGATCGTGTATGCTCGTACATGCTCGTACATGCTCGTGTATGCTCGTGTATTATCGTGTATGATCGTGTAGTATGCCATGATGATGTAGTATTATGATAGTGTATGCTCAAATATGCTTCTGTCGGTTGCATCTTAGATGCAGAACTATTCCGAGAAAACTAACATTAGAGATTATCTGTCTTGCAGTGTTGTCGGTTTGTGTAGAGAACATTTTAGGTTATTTGATACGTGTATACATGTGCTCCTATGTAAGGATTTGCCTCCACTTATTACAGACTATCGTTATCAAATGTGTCGGTTGTATTAGGTTTCTCTTTATTGACATTAGGCACCATTTAACCGCATAATCTGTGTGTTTACACATGCTCCAATGTGTTTCTCGTCTGCTTGTGAACTTCTTAGAACTTGCTTATTTACAGATAGAGGAGATTGTCATAAAAAAACTTACTTGTGACGTAACAGATTCCACGAGATCGTTAAATTGACTAAGATATAGTAGTGGTCATAGTACGGTACCTTCAACCCTCACACTCCTTAATGATGTTCCATCTGGGTCCATTCTCATATATCGCTTCATAGCCTCATTTGATGGACATGCTCACTGCTGTATTGGTCTTAATTATTGAGAATAATACCACTAGACAAATTGTGGTACTGATCTCAAGCAAGTTTGTAACAATTATGTCAGCCAATCCAAAATCTAAGTCCAAAATCTATTGAGTAAGTAAATATGTCAATATTTGAAGAAAATGTAACCACCTGATCCACTTAATGGATCGGACTTTAATCAAATAGCGTGGTATGGGCAACAAACGAATGTACTCAAAATAGACACATTCTTCAAATACCCTAATGACTATGTTAAATTAGAAATTAATATTAACTCGTTCAGCGCCGAATAAATTCAAGGATTTGCAACAACATATATCCAAATCAACCACGGCGTAACGCCGCGTCTAATCAGGATACATGCTGTTTGCTATTCCGGCAGGTGCTTCAGCACCACTGTCTGAAAAACAATTAACATACATTCTGATCAGTTCTGTTCTGTCTGATCAGGTGCTCTGCTATTTTGGCGGTGTAAGAGTTAAACAGAATTTCTCCCGAACATGTGTTGTCTATTGGCTTATTGTTTGAACAAAATAACAACTGCATACATATCATGGTAAGAAATATATAATTCAAATAGAATGTGCGTTTGTAAGTTGAAATAATTGAAGAAAACAGAAATAATATAATATCTCATTTTCCTTGACTTCAGTGTTTATTTGTGATTTAGAATAGAATAGAAATGGTATGGTTCGTTTTTGTATAACTTATTTCTGTAACATATATTACTTCATAAAGAAGGATTTCCTCAGAGTACTGGCCTCTACACACTCGGATAACAATGGTCCATTCTCGTGGCAAAATTGACCAGTTAGTTTAAGTCAAGTCACTCTGTCAGCCAAGAAGTGCATTTATTTCTGTATTATCGCCAGCTGGTTTCCCATATGACAGAAGCATTGCTAGTTGTCGATGGTAGACCATAGTGAAGCATTGTTAGTTGTCGATGATAAACCATAGTGTAGCATTGCTAGTTGTCGATGATAGTCCATAGTGTAGCATTGTTAGTTGTCGATGGTAGTCCATAGTGTAGCATTGTTAATTGTCGATGATAAACCATAGTGTAGTATTGCTAGTTGTCGATGATAGTCCATAGTGTAGTATTGTTAGTTGTCGATGGTAGTCCATAGTGTAGCATTGTTAGTTGTCGATGGTAGTCCATAGTGTAGCATTGTTAGTTGTCGATGGTAGTCCATAGTGTAGCATTGTTAGTTGTCGATGGTAGTCCATAGTGTAGCATTGCTAGTTGTCGATGGTAGACCATAGTGTAGCATTGTTAGTTGTCGATGGTAGACCATAGTGTAGTATTGTTAGTTGTCGATGGTAGTCCATAGTGTAGCATTGTTAGTTGTCGATGGTAGTCCATAGTGTAGCATTGTTAGTTGTCGAATGTAGTCCATAGTGTAGCATTGTTAATTGTCGATGATAGACCATAGTGTAGCATTGTTAGTTGTCGATGGTAGTCCATAGTGTAGCATTGTTAGTTGTCGATGGTAAACCATAGTGTAGCATTGTTAGTTGTCGATGGTAAACCATAGTGTAGCATTGTTAGTTGTCGATGGTAAACCATAGTGTAGCATTGTTAGTTGTCGATGGTAAACCATAGTGTAGCATTGTTAGTTGTCGATGGTAAATCATAGTGTAGCATTGTTAGTTGTCGAATGTAGTCCATAGTGTAGCATTGCTAGTTGTCGATGATAAACCATAGTGTAGCATTTTTAGTTGTCGATGGTAAACCATAGTGTAGCATTGCTAGTTGTCGATGATAGTCCATAGTGTAGCATTGTTAGTTGTCGATGGTAGTCCATAGTGTAGCATTGTTAATTGTCGATGATAAACCATAGTGTAGTATTGCTAGTTGTCGATGATAGTCCATAGTGTAGTATTGTTAGTTGTCGATGGTAGTCCATAGTGTAGCATTGTTAGTTGTCGATGGTAGTCCATAGTGTAGCATTGTTAGTTGTCGATGGTAGTCCATAGTGTAGCATTGTTAGTTGTCGATGGTAGTCCATAGTGTAGCATTGCTAGTTGTCGATGGTAGACCATAGTGTAGCATTGTTAGTTGTCGATGGTAGACCATAGTGTAGTATTGTTAGTTGTCGATGGTAGTCCATAGTGTAGCATTGTTAGTTGTCGATGGTAGTCCATAGTGTAGCATTGTTAGTTGTCGAATGTAGTCCATAGTGTAGCATTGTTAATTGTCGATGATAGACCATAGTGTAGCATTGTTAGTTGTCGATGGTAGTCCATAGTGTAGCATTGTTAGTTGTCGATGGTAAACCATAGTGTAGCATTGTTAGTTGTCGATGGTAAACCATAGTGTAGCATTGTTAGTTGTCGATGGTAAACCATAGTGTAGCATTGTTAGTTGTCGATGGTAAACCATAGTGTAGCATTGTTAGTTGTCGATGGTAAATCATAGTGTAGCATTGTTAGTTGTCGAATGTAGTCCATAGTGTAGCATTGTTAGTTGTCGATGATAAACCATAGTGTAGCATTTTTAGTTGTCGATGGTAAACCATAGTGTAGCATTGCTAGTTGTCGATGGTAAACCATAGTGTAGCATTGTTAGTTGTCGATGGTAGTCCATAGTGTAGCATTGCTAGTTGTCGATGGTAAACCATAGTGTAGCATTGTTAGTTGTCGATGGTAAACCATAGTGTAGCATTGCTAGTTGTCGATGGTAAACCATAGTGTAGCATTGTTAGTTGTCGAATGTAGTCCATAGTGTAGCATTGCTAGTTGTCGATGGTAGTCCATAGTGTAGCATTGCTAGTTGTCGATGGTAAACCATAGTGTAGCATTGTTAGTTGTCGATGGTAGTCCATAGTGTAGCATTGTTAGTTGTCGATGGTAGACCATAGTGTAGTATTGTTAGTTGTCGATGGTAGTCCATAATGTAGCATTGCTAGTTGTCGATGGTAGTCCATAGTGTAGCATTGTTAGTTGTCGATGGTAGTCCATAGTGTAGCATTGTTAGTTGTCGATGGTAGTCCATAGTGTAGCATTGTTAGTTGTCGATGGTAGACCATAGTGTAGTATTGTTAGTTGTCGATGGTAAACCATAGTGTAGCATTGTTAGTTGTCGATGGTAGTCCATAGTGTAGCATTGTTAGTTGTCGATGGTAGTCCATAGTGTAGCATTGTTAGTTGTCGATGGTAGACCATAGTGTAGCATTGTTAGTTGTCGATGGTAGTCCATAGTGTAGCATTGTTAGTTGTCGATGGTAAACCATAGTGTAGCATTGTTAGTTGTCGATGGTAGACCATAGTGTAGCATTGTTAGTTGTCGATGGTAGTCCATAGTGTAGCATTGTTAGTTGTCGATGGTAGTCCATAGTGTAGCATTGTTAATTGTCGATGGTAGACCATAGTGTAGTATTGTTAGTTGTCGATGGTAAACCATAGTGTAGCATTGTTAGTTGTCGATGGTAAACCATAGTGTAGCATTGTTAGTTGTCGATGGTAGACCATAGTGTAGCATTGTTAATTGTCGATGGTAGACCATAGTGTAGCATTGTTAGTTGTCGATGGTAAACCATAGTGTAGTATTGTTAGTTGTCGATGGTAGACCATATTGTAGTATTGTTAGTTGTCGATGGTAGACCATAGTGTAGCATTGTTAGTTGTCGATGGTAGTCAATAGTGTAACATTTGAACTGACGGTAATGTGTATAAACCCTGAATGTCTCATCTTGAAGACATACATAATTATCAAATTTCGAAATGGGAAGTGCCGCCAACTGGATGTTTTAAACTTGTGTTCGTTAAATTAATAATCCAGTACAGATCATCTTCACAGACACTGACTCTCTTTGTCGCTATTGGCCAGTACAATGCATAGCGTTTTCTTCTATAATTAGTTTTATTGTGAATGTTTCGGCGCAGACATGTCAGACGAGTATTGTTATATATTGTTACTAACAACGTCTAGAATGCTCCATGGGTTTGCTTGCGTGCAAAATATGACACGTTATTTATCATGTATATGTTTCAATTTAAAGAAATAACGATCAGGCAATATTGCATTTTGTAAAGTATACGTTAATATGCTCAGTGGAAACACTCACAAATGATGATGTTGATGTATACATTTGATTCGCATATTAATAGAGCTGTCACCTACTCCAATTACCGTGTTACGGTGATATTGGGCATAGCAATGCGTTCCAGACTGGTTATACTCTAGGAGCTAGCTGTAGTTGAGTATGCACTTTTATGTGCGCTCAGTTTGACTTTGGATCTTTGTTCTTTGTGGTCTGGGCATGAAAAAATGTTTGGTCACATGCTCTGGATCAGGTGCAGGAAGTCGCCATCTTGGATTGAAAATGGCCGCCATGCACAACCTATTTCATCCAATATCTCAGCTCCTGGTAGGGATAGGCTCATGAACATGGTGGCTATACCAACATTTTCATGGTCAAGGGTTCCAATAATGTCAGTTTCAAAAATGTCAGATGGCCGCCATCTTGGATTCCAATATGGCCGCCTAATAATACCTATTTTCTTACATATCTCTGTTTCTATTGCAGATAGAGTCTTCAAACTGATGGCTATACCAATGTTTTCATGGGCAAGGAATCCGATAATGGCATTTTCAACAAAGACTGGTAGCCGCTATCTTGGATTCCAATATGGCCGCCTTATAATACCTATTTTCTTCCATGTCTCCGTTTCTATTGCAGATAGAGTCATCAAACTGGTGACTATACTCAGGTTTTCATGGGCAAGGAATCCAATAATGCAATGTAATGGCAGTTGCAACAATGATTGACGGCCGCCATCTTGGATTATAATATGACCACCTTATAGTATATACTGGTACCTATAATATGTGCTTCCATATCTCTTCTAGAGTAGTATAAGATGAGTTATTTAATCGGGTTTCTACAGCCTTCACCAGCTCCACACTTGCAGAACTCACAGCAAATAATGTTTCTGACCCTGCACTGACTGACAGTACCTTTTGCACATTTGATGCAGGAGAAAGCACAATTTACAACGCACTTGCGAGAGATTTGTAACTTGAACGAAGATAACCAGTATTCTTGGCACCATGAGTTTGTACAAACATGAACCGAAGCTGATGAGCAATGTGTAGAACATAGTGTTAGTTACATTGATGAAAGGACCAATCCATTCAAGGTCAGCACAAACATCGAAGTGAAAAACATCGTTACAAGAAAGCAACTAGTCAAGGATACGTCGTCTTTCTTGATACATTGCATAGAAGAAAGTGAAAAGAGCTATAGTGAATTTCGAGTATCGAGGCTGCAGACGAAAGAGTTGAAGTTGTTTGATCCAATTCCAAAGATCCGAAAAGTCGCAAAAGCGGTTGGACCAAAGAAGCAGATTGGTGTGAAGACAGAAACAGTTTCAGCCTTGCGAAATATTGACTTTGCGAGGTTGCGAATGTACAGCATAGAAATGTTACTGCGCTATGAGATCATAAGTACCTCTTTCTATCTAACTAAAGATGAGTTCCTAAGAAAACTACAAAAGTCCGAACTTACAAGTGAGATCGAGAAGAACATGCAAACTCCACCCCCTGCTGATATTCCACAGGAAGATGAAGCCACTGCAATCATGATCGACTTCATGGCATATGCTCGAAAAGTGGCAGTAAAGAAGTTAAAGCTCAGGACGTTCGGTGACTTGGTGAAGAAACTGTGGAACACATTCATCTACCTGTCAAGAGTCTGTAACCGGATTGATATAATCTTCGATTTATATCTTCAACAGAGTATCAATCAATGTTAGCCTGATCGTCGCAGCAAACATGATGCAATAAGCACTATTATTAGTCGAACTGATCAACCACTACCTGTCGATATGGAAAGTTTCTGGTCATTAACAGAAAACAAAGTGAGACTGCAGCAATTCTTCATCAAATGGATGATTGAAACATACAAAGACTGCAAACCTGTATACCTTGGAGGATCACACTTAACAGACTTGACAGCTTGCATGAAACTTGTTCAGGGGAACGAAGAATATGAGCGTCTGCTGAAATGTGACCATGAGGAGGCTGATGACAGAATCATGTTCCATGTGAATCATGCTGTTACTGTTGATAAGTTTCGGAGAGTCATTGTTGCATCAGCAGACACTGATGTCTTTATCTGTCTGGTGTACCATTTCATGCATTGGGTTCATTTTGGCATGAACGAGCTCTGGGTTTTATGTGGACAGGATATTTCCACAAGGGCAATCCCTGTTCACGTTGTCGGGTCCGGAATAGATTCTAGTGTAGCTGAAAGCTTACCAGCTATCCATGCATTGAGTGGCTGTGACAGCACAAGCAAGATAGGGACAAAGAAGTCTGCACTTAAAACTGCGCAAGCGTTGGGATGTGAGCAAGTTCTTTCATTCGCAAAGGCTCCAATTATGGATGGAATGATTCATTCTGCCGAGAAATGTCTGGTTGTTTGTATCTCTAGCGATAATACAGTAGGAACATTCGATAAACTGAGGTACAAAATATACCACAAGAAAACATTTCAACTAGATTTCGAAAAACTGCCGTGTACATCGGCTAGTGTTCACCTCCATATAAAACGTGCATATCTTCGATGGTATCGCTGGCTTCATGCACCATTTCTAGAAAACGTTCCACTTGATCGAACCGAGTACTGGTACACTTTGGACAAAGAAGGTCATCTTTCACCTGAGATAGTACACGATGTACTACCTAGTGACTTTCCTGCGCCTTGCAATTGCATCAAATGTCCAAAAGGTACTGTCTGTTCGTGCAGGGTCAGAAACATTACTTGCTGTGAGTTCTGCAAGAGTGGAGCTGGTGAAGGCTGTAGGAACCCGATTAAATAACTCATCTTTTACTACTCTAGAAGAGATATGGAAGAACATATTATAGGTACCAGTATATTCTATAAGATGGCCATATTAGAATCCAAGATGGCGGCCGTCAATCATTGTTGAAACTGCCATTACATTGCATTACTGGATTCCTTGCCAATGAAAACCTGGGTATAGTCACCAGTTTGATGACTCTATCTGCAATAGAAACGGAGACATGGAAGACAATAGGTATTATAAGGCGGCCATATTGGACTCCAAGATGGCGGCTACCAGTTTTTGTTGAAAATGCCATTATTGGCATAGCCATCAGTTTGATGACTCTATCTGCAATAGAAACAGAGCTATGTAAGAAAATAGGTTATAATAGACGGACATATTGGAATCCAAGATGGCGGCCATATGACATTGTTGAAACTGACATTATTGGAACCCTTGACCATGAAAATGTTGATATAGCCACCATTTTCATGAGCCTATCCCTACCAGGAGCTGAGATATTGGATGAAATAGGTTGTGCATGGCGGCCATTTTCAATCCAAGATGGCGACTTCCTGCACCTGATCCAGAGCATGTGACCAAACTGTTTTTCGTGCTCAGACCACAAGTAACAAAGATCCAAAGTCAAACTGAGCGCACATAAAAGTGCATACTCAACTACAGCTAGCTCCTAGAGTATTAGTCAAGAACATTAAATTCAAAATAACAAGACAAGTACAAAGTATTTAACTGATGTGATGGACTCGGACATTGTTGGATCTAGCAAAACCAGCAGACCTAACGCGCATCGATAATCTGGTAATCTATGAAGAACAATGTGTTCAATAGTTTATATTTACATCGCTATTGCATTTCCTTCGATTAACGTATGTGCCCTGATTAGTGTATGAGAGTTCCCAACTAATGATATGCAGCTGACATACACACCCGAAGTTACGGGCATGCGCATTCGCAGTGTTAGGCAGCGTTCGTCGTGAGAAAAGGCGTGTCTTATACAGTTTACGCTGTTCCCAGGATTATATATTTACCTGTTCCTGCAACGCTATGTTGCAAATCTGGATTAAAAACCTTTTTAATGCAAAGTGTGCTATATTTTCTTTGTGTTATTGAAAAGAATAATTAATGTAAATATAAATAATAAATCGCGTTTAATAGTTTCCATCAGGGTATGAATACATTGGGCGTGCGTAAAGCTTAGCCACGCCCAATGTAGTTCATACCACATTGGAAACTAGTAACCCGCAATTCATTACTTAAATGAATTTAAGGAATGAATATCAATTGGATTTGTAGAAGACATCACATGTTGTTCTACCCAAGATGAGACGCGAATGCTAGACATTTGCAATTGCATTGGAAGTTTATATTTTACACCAATCTCAAGTGGCCTAGGAAAGTAATTATTTGTTCGAGACAGGATATAGCGTACAACAAAAACACAATTGATTTTCAAGTTTAAACTGGTGACTAAATTACAAAATTCCATGGATAGAATAAGTTGTGATGTAGTTGTTGTGTTTGTTGATTTAGCTTGTTTTTCTATGCACAATTATTAACATTTTGTCACACCAGTTTGCATCACATGTGCTATTAATGTTTGCCCGAGGATTGACTTAATACAGAAGTGTGTGTAAATTAATCAGATTTCAATAAACTTAAAACAAAAACTTAATAACTTAAATAATTGTTATTTTCATACGGTAAAACGTTGTTCATTTGGTCCATGGTGACAACAAATATGTCACGCGTTTCTAACCAGCAGTAACAGTGCTGAACATTCGAACAATACAATTGAACAATATGTCGCGCGTTTCTACCCAGCAAGTTCAACTCACCCATGGCGACAACAAATCTGTCACGCGTCTCTAGTCAGTAGAATGATCAACAGGCCCATAGTGACAACAAATCTGTCACGCGTCTCTAGTCAGTAGAATGACCAACTGGCCCATGGTGACAACAAATCTGTCACGCGTCTCTAGTCCGTAAAATGACCAACTGGCCCATGGTGACAACAAATATGTCACGCGTCTCTAGTCCGCAGAATGACCAACTGGCCCATGGAGACAACATATCTGTCACGCGTCTCTAGTCCGTAGAATGACCAACTGGCCCATGGTGACAACAAATATGTCACGCGTCTCTAGTCAGTAGGATGACCAACTGGCCCATGGTGACAACACATCTGGCACGCGTCTCTAGTCAGTATGATGACCAAATGGCCCATGGTGACATCAAATCTGTTACGCGATTTTCACCACTAGTCTCAGTGATGAACACCTGGCCAATGGCGCATATACATTCGCCCCGTCTTCCGAACAAGCAGTATCGGCAAGTATCGCAATGGTCAACGTCTGGTTTATCTAGCAACCATTATTTGAACTAAAATGGCCAACGGCGACAACAGTTACGTCGTTATTTCCTAACCAGCAGTTTCAGTGATAAACAATGAAACTCCAGACTGCAGTTCGAGATAGCAATTAGCATACATATGTACAATCCATGCATACTCCAGACTGCAGTTCGAGATAGCAATTAGCAAACATATGTACAATCCATGCATACTCCAGACTGCTAGTTCGAGATAGCAATTAGCAAACATATGTACAATCCATGCATACGCCAGACTGCTAGTTCGAGATAGCAATTAGCAAACATATGTACAATCCATGCATACTCCAGACTGCAGTTCGAGATAGCAATTAGCAAACATATTTACAATCCATGCATACTCCAGACTGCAGTTCAAGATAGCAATTAGCATACATATTTACAATCCATGCATACTCCAGACTGCAGTTCGAGATAGCAATTAGCAAACATATTTACAATCCATGCATACTCCAGATTACAACTTCAATGGAACAATCTAGATTCTGTGTTAATTTTGCCTTAGACTGGTATGTCAGAGAAGGGTGAACGGTTTGACGCCAATAACGTGCTACAAACGGGGGTGGGATCGTCATGATTTGTGGCGGTGTATGCAAACATGGCCGGATAGATATTGTTGTGGTGCGGGGAACTTTAACAAATATGCGTTATTATGAAGAAGTGATCAATCCTGTTGTGGTACCATTTCTACGTCAACGTGATGGCATGCTTCTACAGCAGGACGACCCTCGCCCACATTCTGCAAGTCATACACACGAAACTCTGCGACAAAACAATATCCAGACTCTTGATTGGCCAGCGATGTCGCAATATCTCAACCCAATCGAGCATTTATTGGATGAACTCGGGAGGCGTGTAAGTGACCGCGCTGACGTCAACAACGTCAACAACGTCAACAACGTCACCGATTTGGAATCAGCTCTTCGCGAGGAATGGCAAAACATTCCAGCCCAAACAATTAACAAACTTGATTGGTAGCATGAGAAGGAGTTGCACAGCTGTGATTGGGGCAAATGACATGCATAACAGATACTGACATTCTGGTAAATGTGTCGTATACTACTACCATATTGCTGATATTCTGGGAAATGTGTCGTATACTACTACCATATTGCTGACATTCTGGGAATTGTGTCATATACCCCTACCATATTGCTGACATTCTGGGAAATGTGTCGTATACCCATACCATATTGCTGACATTCTGGGAAATGTGTCGTATACTACTACCATATTGCTGGCATTCTGGGAAATGTGTCGTATACCCATACCATATTGCTGACATTCTGGGAAATGTGTCGTATACCCCTACCATGTTGCCTGCTGTGTGATGAGTACTGATTTCCTCACAGTGACAATAGAATTGCATAAAATGATTGCTGATGCGCTAAACCTAATGCATCAGTCCCACTGAGGCCGTCGGTACTACGGTTTATCCCGGAGCCTCCCGGGTCATCCCGGTTCATGGACCGGGGTGTACCGTGTGAAAATGACGGTTTTTCCCGAAAAATCTCGACGGTCGACCGTCGAGGCCCTCAAGACCCGGAAGCACCCCGGGGCACCCCGGTTCATCCAGGTAGAGCCCCGGCAGGGCCACGGTTCATCCCGGCGCTTACATGGTTCACCCCGGTTCTTGGCCCGGTTCGACCCCGGTTCTCCACGGTTCACCCAGGTCCATGCCGGCAGAACCCCGGTGACGCTACGGTTCTTCCCGGTTCTCCACGGCGGAGCTACGGTCCTTCCCGGTTCATCCCGGCGAGGTGAAAATGCAGTATAAATACAGACTTATAGCCTAATTTCATTCCAGCAGAAGTTTTTTGAAAGCAGCACATCGCTGAACGCTGATTATTTTTTAAGAAATATTCTATATTATAGACATCATGCCGCCCAAAAAGAGTAGGAAGAGCAGCAAAAAGCAATCAGCACCTGCACATGACTCCGGGGATGAAGACGCTGCCAAAAAGAGACGAGAAGACGAGAGATGAGAAGAAGAAGAAGCAGCCAGGTCGCAAACACCACCACCATCACCACCACCAGAAGATGGGAAAGATGACACCACACAACCTAGTACATCAGGCGCCACCAAGAAGAAGAGGAAGAGTTCCGTCATATTAACGGAAGAACAAGATATCGACATGGGGGAGTGGTTGCGGCAGAATCCCATGCTGTACAGCAAAGCTATGAAAGAGTATAAGAACACTTTGAAAAAAATCTACTCTGGGATGAAAAGGCGGCCGAGCTGGACCTGGAGTCGGGGCAACTGCTGAGAACGTGGTACGAGAGCATCCGGACGAGGGTGGGAAAGGTGGCGCTGAAGAAGTCGGGGTCAGTTGCACTTGAGTTCACTGACAGGGACAAGTTCATCATGGCACACTTCTCTTTCCTGGGGACACACATCTCGAAGATGCGAGGTCGAAGTGCCTGCTCCACTGTAAGTATACATACGTACGTTTGTTTGTAAGATATATGTTATAATTATATTTAATAATTATACATGTACATGTAGATTGAGTAATAACCAATAATATCTTATAATATTATTATAAAACTAATAATTTGTTTTGTCTATGTGTTCATGTGTAATTGTAATATAATTAATTCCATGTGCTTAATGTTTCCTATATATTTTGTTTTTTCAGTTGCAATCAGCACTACAGGAGGGGAAGTCTAGGTCCAGGTCCAGGTCCAGGTCCAGGCATTCGGAGTCGGAAGAGGATGGGGACGGGTTTCGGGAAGACGACGACAACATTTCCAGTGAGCAGCAGCAGCCAAGCCAGCAACAAACGTCCAAGGGCAATAGTTCTTTCGCGGGGGCCAGAGCAAAATCAAAGCCGAAGGGGACGAGTGGACGGGGGGAGAAGACGAGGGATAACATCGATGACGATTTACATGTGTTAGAAGTACTGAATACGCAGCAGCAGAGATCAGAACAGATCCAGCTCAAGATCGCGGAACAACTCAACCGGGATGAGCAGTCGCCCATAGCTGCCTGGGGGTCATGGCTGGGGGTCATGGCCTGTTGCAAAATCGACGAGCGGCTGCACGAAAGGTTCTACCGGGAAAGTATGGACCTGGTATCGGGGCTAGCTGCAGAGTCCAAGCAGCTCCCTGCTCTTCATCCTCCGAACGTCGCACAGCAGCAGCAGCAGCAGCAGTACCAGCAACCGCAGCAGATACAGCAACCGCAGCAGCAACCGCAGCCCTTCAAACAGACGTTCATGCAGATGTTAGCACCGCAGACATGGCAGACGTGGCAGCAACAGCAACAACACGCAGTAGATCAGCCAGCTTCAGGACAACAAGTTATCACTCATGAACGACCAGCTAGTACTCCGAACATGAGTTTCTCCAATTTATCAAATTTATCTGACTTTTTAGGCACTCCGCGTCCTGATGAAAATGTGGAGTGATAAGTTTGTGAACTGTGAATTGTGGAACTTGTGAACTGTGAACTGTGGCTCTGTGTCATTACTCTGTGTTATTACTATGTTATCATGTACACATTTGATTTTTATGATTGCGATATTAATAAATATATGTATGATTTTGAACTTTAACTTTACTTGTTTGTCTTTTTTGTTTACATGCATGAGAAGAATGAAAGTCGAATGGTTTCCAAACTTTTAAAACCAGTTTGAAGAAAAAGTTATAAGAAATAAACAATGAAACTTTCAAGGTTCCAAACTTTTAAAAGTTTGAAGAAAGAGTTACCCCTTACAAGAATTGAAGTTGCTAAGTAGGAAGTATTGCAAATTTGAATAAGTAAAAAGAAATTAAGTTTCTAGTAGGAAGTATTTCAAAATTTGAATAGGTTAAAAGATATAAAGTTTCTAAGTAGGAAGTATTTCCAAATTTTGAATAAGTTAAAAGATATAAAGTTTCTAAGTAGGAAGTATTCCAAATTTGAAAAACTGTACGTAACTTTCGTTTCAATTTTGCAACCATCTTTTCCAAAGGTTTCGAAATTTTAATTTGCTTTCCTGTCACATTTAATTTATGGTTTCTATTTTTCTACAATGGCGTATCATTTATACAAGTTAATAATTATTTAAACCGTGTCTTCAATATTTAATCATTTTGACCCCATTTTTCGGAAAGTTTGTAAAGTTTCTAAATGTCCTATCGGTATCTTCAACTTTATTATGCATACAGTTATACATTCATACACACATAAAAAGACAAAATACATTTGGATACAATTCATAATGTTTTAATACATTTCAATAGCACGTAATAATACAAAATGTCACAACACAGTATAATAGTATATGAATAGTATAATAGGCAATGATGTCATAAGATAATGTCACTTCAAAATAGTTCCTTGATAACACAGAGTTCATATCATGTCGTTTTGCCAAGACACGGATCCCACACTGGAGTTGTAGTATCCACAGAGATATTCTCTCTGCTTCTTTGCTGCCCTGGAAGTGGTGTTGCGAGCGAAGTCCGAAGCGCCGTCTAGGAGAGGGAAATCTTTGCGCCAGGCTCCTGGAATGATAGTGTGGTCGGCGTCTTCTTGGTCTGCCAAGTACCCTCAACAGGTTGTGAAGACACACACGCGCTAGTACTATGGAGGTAACTGTTTCAGGATTTTGCTGCATGGTGGTAAGCATGCACCGAAAACGATGAGCCAGAATGCCAAACGCGTTCTCCACGACACGGCGAGCCCTGGAGAGACGGTAGTTAAAGATTCTCTCGGTGTTCTCCATCTTACTTTTGGAGAACGGTTTCATAAGCGAACTGCGTAATACGAAAGCGTCGTCTGCAGCAATGAAGTACGGCATCATCATCAGGTAGGGATTCAGCTTCGGGAAATCCGATGACGCCCTTGTCGATGGCTTCTTTCAGTTCACTGTTATCAAAAACTTGAGCATCACCCGCAGAACCGTGACTCCCAACGCCCACCCAGGTGAACTGTAGTCGGCGTCTACCATAGCCATGAGGATGATGGAGTGGAACCCATTGTAGTTGTAGTACATTGATCCTCCTTGCTTTGGGCACCTGGTGGCGATGTGTTTGCCATCAAGGGCACCGAGACAATGGTGAAAGTTCCACCTGGAGGAGAAATCATCGGATATCTTGTTCTATTCTTCGGGGGTCGTGGGAACTGGTACAAGCTCCTCGGAGAACTCTGCTATTATGGCCTCACATACTTCTGGTATAAGTTTCGATATGGTGTTATGCGCCACACGAAAGCCATACATGAGTGAGTGATAACTATCCCCTGCAGCAATGTAACGTAGTGTTATTGCCAGCTTCAAAGCCGGTGACAGTGGCTTCCTGAAGTTTGTCGTCGTCTTCGTTATTCTCCCCTCTATACGCTGCAGGATTTCTTTAAACATGTTGTAGTCCATTCGCAGGAAATTGTAGTACCCCTTTTCATCTTCTTTCTTCAACTCTTGTACCAACCGTGTATACTGCCCCAAATTCGGTCTTCTTCGTAGCCATTTTCTGATCCAGATACTTCTTTTCTTCTTTATTTTCTTGGCAGCAGCTTCTTTGTCATTTTGCTTCTTTCTTCTTTTCTTTTGTAAGTTTGCTTGTGCAATCAAGATAGCATTTCTCGTGTTATCTTGATCCAGCTCCAGCTGCATCTCCATCAGTTTCAGCCTCTTGATGCGGGTGTTCTGCAGCGACATGTTCACTCCTTGAAGAACGAAGAAAGATGTGATTTCTTGCAGAATTTCCCTCTATTTATATCAGTTTTTCATCACCACCGTGGGCAAACGGGACGAACCGTACAGAACCGTGTGGAACCGTAGCTCAACCGTGTAGCCACCTGGGTGTACCGTGCAGGATCGGCCTAAACCGGATTGAACCGTGTTGAACCGTAACTCCACCGTGTTCCCACCGGGGTAAACCGTGATGAACCGTACCTGCACCGTGTTACAACAGGGGCTAACCGTGGGGGACCGGGAGGACCGGGGTGAACCGTTGTCCACCGGGCGTCGATAGCTCGTTTTTTTCCATCCCGGTCCTCCCAAGTCCACGCCGGCAGCGCCACGATCCTTCACGGTCCTTCCCGGTGGACCTACGGTGTCAACACGGTTCAACACGGTTCACCCAGGTCGGGCTCCCCTTCCCGGTCCTCCAAGGTTCACCAAGGTGGTTTTTGACATGTCAAAAACCACCGGGAAGACCCCCGGTTCATCCAGGTCCATCAGGCATCATCCCGGTCCATCACGGTGGCACTACGGTTCAACCCCCGGTACTCCCGGGTGCACCCCGGTCCATGGACCGGGGTCCATGGACCGGGGTGAACCGGGGAGTACCGGGAGCCCAGTGGGACTGATGCATAATGTCATACTATGTTTTCTAACTATATTTCATAAACCACGAACTATTTAGCTGTAAACTACAAGTGTTGCTACACTCATTTTACTTAGTAAATGTATATATATTTAGTTTAATCATATTTTATTGCATTCATTCTATATTTAAAATGTACAGAACAAAACAAATGAACACACTTGTATAATTATGCATAGTATATACGATTTATGTCATTGTTGTGCACAAGAATTGTCAATAAATGTTGAAGCAAATGGGTTGGGCCACAAGTTTTAACAACATTAGTTACGGCCCTCCCCAAAATACTAGATTGTAACAAACAAAGTGACTGAATATATGAGTTGTGCAAATACTAAAATTGATGATTACTAATATAAAGGGAAAATGAAGAAGAAAATTAGCAAAATATAGATAACAAGAATTTAGAACCAAAAAACTAACAATACCAACAAAAAATGGATTAAGAAATGCAATTGATTATAGCTACTCCAACCAAGTGCCCCATCGTACAACGTTCCCCAGCCAGCCACACCCATCACCATCGTACAAAGTTCCCCAGCCAGCCACACCCATCACCATCGTACAAAGTTCCCCAGCCAGCCACACCCATCACCATCGTACAACGTTCCCCAGCCAGCCACATCCATCACCATCGTACAAAGTTCCCCAGCCAGCCACACCCATCACCATCGTACAAAGTTCCCCAGCCAGCCACACCCATCACCATCGTACAACGTTCCCCAGCCAGCCACGCACTTACTATCGTACAAGTTACCCAGCCAGCCACACCCATCACCATCATACAAAGTTCCCCAGCCAGCCACATCCATCACCATCGTACAACGTTCCCAGCCAGCCACACCCATCACCATCGTACAACGTTCCCCAGCCAGCCACACCCATCACCATCGTACAAAGTTCCCCAGCCAGCCACACCCTCACCATCGTACAAAGTTCCCCAGCCAGCCACACACGTCACCATCGTACAAAGTTCCCCAGCCAGCCACACCCACCATCGTACAACGTTCCCCAGCCAGCCACACACATCACCATCGTACAAAGTTACCCAGCCAGCCACACCCATCACCATCGTACAACGTTCCCCAGCCACACACCCGTCACCATCGTACAACGTTCCCCAGCCAGCCACACCCGTCACCATCGTACAAAGTTCCCCAGCCAGCCACACCCATCACCATCGTACAAAGTTCCCCAGCCAGCCACACCCGTCACCATCGTACAACGTTCCCCAGCCAGCCACATCCGTCACCATCGTACAACGTTCCCCAGCCAGCCACACCCTCACCATCGTACACGTTCCCCAGTCAGCCACACCCGTCACCATCGTACAACGTTCCCCAGCCAGCCACACCCATCATCATCGTACAACGTTCCTCAGCCAGCCACACCCGTCACCATCGTACAACGTTCCCCAGCCAGCCACACCCATCACCACTCCCTGAAATAAATCGTCGCTAGATATATAATAGATAGATATAACATACATACTATGTGTGGCCAGTTCAATATAACATACATACTATGTGTGTGGCCAGTTCAATATAACATACATACTATGTGTATGGCCAGTTCAATATAACGTACATACTATGTTTGTGGCCAGTTCAATATAACGTACATACTATGTTTGTGGCCAGTTCAATATAACGTACATACTATGTTTGTGGCCAGTTCAATATAACATACACACTATATGTGTGGCCAGTTCAATATAACATACACACTATATGTGTGGCCAGTTCAATATAACATACATACTATATGTGTGGCCAGTTCAATATAACATACATACTATATGTGTGGCCAGTTCAATATAACGTACATACTATGTTTGTGGCCAGTTCAATATAACGTACATACTATGTGTGTGGCCAGTTCAATATAACATACATACTATATGGGTGGCCAGTTGAAGAAGTAGGTTAGGAAATACATAAAAAAATCATTGCAATTTGTAAATGTTACCATGTGGTAATAATTTATTTATCCTGGTCGTGGATCAGACATAAAGTGTGCGTGCGGGCCGTTTATTTATCGTCGCTACCGGTTGCCCATATGAGCGACGCCTCCTTAAGAGATTAGTCATGTTAGATTTGTGGAGGATAGTGTAATGTTACAGATAGAGACCCATTTCTAAGTCTACTCTGGTTCTTTTACGTGCACGGTGTAAAGCACCGACACGAGACATCGGTTTAACGTCCTATCTGATAAGACTGTTCATTTTATTAGGGTCAGACGGGGGATCGAACCTGCGATCCCGGGATTACAAGTCCAGCGTGTTACCACTGGACTACAGATCCGTCTGTATGCATTAAAAGATATACCGATTATAGGTAATTAGCGTAAGTTACAGGTGCAGGTGCGCATATTCCCGGTGATTTCATTTGCAATGTGTAACCATGAATAATGAAAGAGAGTCAGACTTGCTATTGTATGTATAGCGATAATGCATGAATTATGCAAACGAGATCACATTTGAACACTTTTACATTGCAAATTAATATTAATAATAATAATAATAGTAATAACATGTTCCGCTGGAGCCGTTACGATTGTGGCCTTAGGCAAGGCATTTAATTTCCACGTTCCCTCTTCTCTCTCCCTCGTAGCCGTTACGATTGTGCCCTTAGGCAAGGCATTTAATTTCCACGTTGCCTCTTCACTCTCCCTCGTAGCCGTTACGATTGTGCCATTAGGCAAGGCATTTAATTTCCACGTTTCCTCTTCTCTATCCCTCGTAGCCGTTACGATTGACCCTTAGGCAAGGCATTTAATTTCCACGTTGCCTCTTCTC
>CM026403.1:18585208-18620626 GCA_014843695.1 Archivesica marissinica | reverse complement strand
CCCCAAGTCAGCCACACCCGTAACCATCGTACAACGTTCCTCAGCCAGCCACTCCCATCATCATCGTACAACGTTCCTCAGCCAGCCACACCCGTCACCATCGTACAACGTTCCTCAGCCAGCCACGCCCATCACCACTCCCTGAAATAAATCGTCGCTAGATATATAAATAGATAGATATAACATACATACTATGTGTGTGGCCAGTTCAATATAACATACATACTATGTGTGTGGCCAGTTCAATATAACGTACATACTATGTTTGTGGCCAGTTCAATATAACGTACATACTATGTTTGTGGCCAGTTCAATATAACGTACATACTATGTGTGTGGCCAGTTCAATATATCATACATACTATGTTTGTGGCCAGTTCAATATAACGTACATACTATGTGTGTGGCCAGTTCAATATAACATACACACTATATGTGTGGCCAGTTCAATATAACATACACACTATATGTGTGGCCAGTTCAATATAACATACACACTATATGTGTGGCCAGTTCAATATAACATACATACTATATGTGTGGCCAGTTCAATATAACATACATACTATATGTGTGGCCAGTTCAATATAACGTACATACTATGTTTGTGGCCAGTTCAATATAACGTACATACTATGTGTGTGGCCAGTTCAATATAACATACATACTATATGGGTGGCCAGTTGAAGAAGTAGGTTAGGAAATACATAAAAAAATCATTGCAATTTGTAAATGTTACCATGTGGTAATAATTTATTTATCCTGGTCGTGGATCAGACATAAAGTGTGCGTGCGGGCCGTTTATTTATCGTCGCTACCGGTTGCCCATATGAGCGACGCCTCCTTAAGAGATTAGTCATGTTAGATTTGTGGAGGATAGTGTAATGTTACAGATAGAGACCCATTTCTAAGTCTACTCTGGTTCTTTTACGTGCACGGTGTAAAGCACCGACACGAGACATCGGTTTAACGTCCTATCTGATAGACTGTTCATTTTATTAGGGTCAGACGGGGGATCGAACCTGCGATCCCGGGATTACAAGTCCAGCGTGTTACCACTGGACTACAGATCCGTCTGTATGCATTAAAAGATATACCGATTATAGGTAATTAGCGTAAGTTACAGGTGCAGGTGCGCATATTCCAGTTGATTTCATTTGCAATGTGTAACCATGAATAATGAAAGAGAATCAGACGTGCTATTGTATGTATAGCGATAATGCATGAATTATGCAAACGAGATCACATTTGAACACTTTTACATTGCAAATTAATATTAATAATAATAATAATAGTAATAACATGTTCCGCTGGAGCCGTTACGATTGTGGCCTTAGGCAAGGCATTTAATTTCCACGTTCCCTCTTCTCTCTCCCTCGTAGCCGTTACGATTGTGGCCTTAGGCAAGGCATTTAATTTCCACGTTCCCTCTTCTCTCTCCCTCGTAGCCGTTACGATTGTGCCCTTAGGCAAGGCATTTAATTTCCACGTTGCCTCTTCACTCTCCCTCGTAGCCGTTACGATTGTGCCATTAGGCAAGCATTTAATTTCCACGTTTCTCTTCTCTCTCCCTCGTAGCTGTTACGATTGACCCTTAGGCAAGGCATTTATTTCACGTTGCCTCTCTCTCTCCCTCGTAGCCGTTACGATTGTGCCCTTAGGAAGGCATTTAATTTCCACGTTGCCTCTTCTCTCTCCCTCGTAGCCGTTACGATTGTGCCCGTAGGCAAGGCATTTAATTTCCACGTTGCCTCTTCTCTCTCCCTCGTAGCCGTTACGATTGTGCCCTTAGGTAAGGCATTTAATTTCCACGTTGCCTCTTCTCTCTCCATCGTAGCCGTTACGATTGTGCCCTTAGGTAAGGCATTTAATTTCCACGTTGCCTCTTCTCTCTCCATCGTAGCCGTTACGATTTTGCCCTTAGGCAATGCATTTAATTTCCACGTTGCCTCTTCTCTCTCCGTCGTGGCGATTGATTCCATCAGGAATGAGGTCTTGAGAGTGATTAATATAAGTTGTAAGAACTTGTTTCGCAATCGAGCTAAAATAAATGTGTATAAACTAATAATAATAATAATAAAGACTTTATTTAACGAGAGAACTCATTTGAACAATTAAGTCAATCTACCATGAGGCCTTCAACAAATTAAAATATGAAATAGCATAATGAAACATGTAAACAGTAACAAGTAACCAGTAAAACTTTCATAGGAAATAAGATATAAGCTGTAAATAAAGCTGCTAGAATTTGCTAGATTTACTAAATGTTCTCAAATTAACCTCATCGAAATTTCTAGGAATAACATTTTCAATTTGCTACCAAAGAGTATATACCATTCCACAATATGTATCCCTCAACATACCGAGGAGTCAATTAATAATCATACAATTTAAATATTTTCAAATTGTCAATTATTTCATTTTATGTAATATAGCTTGCTTGTTATAAGCGAGCACAACACTATATGCATTGTTTTCTAATATGTGCGCTTAGTTTGTTACTAAATAAATTGTAAGAGTTCTTAGTTAATTAATATTCGTCAATTAGTTCTGCTCACGATTTAGTTTAAACTGTATTTATTGTTCTTCTTGTGTACACATGTCTATTGACTGAACCTTATAGTATTACTGACAAAAAGAGCATCTAAAACTGTACTTTCAGTGGATTTCAACTGTCACCTCATTGATGCAATTAAATGAAAATGTTATTTCTATCATTCAATAGTGTTCATCTGATAAAAGATTTCATCATTGTAGCTTTAAATTCACTGTTTTCCCTTTGAAAATCATACATGGCATTTAAATCGTATAATTATTTTGTTTTGGTGGCCATTTTGGACACCATCTTGAATTTTGGCCGCCATCTTGAATTTTGGAAGTGGGTCTCGATCTTAAAATAATCTTCTGGTATTTACCTATTACCATGGTAAGTGTGTTGCTTCTATTCAGAAGTGAACAATTGTTATGACTATCACTCTAACTAAAAGAGCATATATGTATGGTAATTGTAATCATACAGATTGCAGGAAGATAACAATGGATTGGAAAGATAAATACAATCTTATATAAATTCCTCTCCTGCTCACGACTTATGATTGTGAAATGTATCAACATATATTGCTGGCAAATACATCGGCGTCAACTATCTCTAACAAGTAGCACTGGGTCATCTGATGTTGTTACATTCTGCTTGAACTTGTCTTATTGTTACGCCGAGAACATCATAGGCGCTTTTAATGTAAACATGTAAAATTAATAAAAACGTAATTTCTTGTCAACAACAAGTTCTTACAACAATAGTTTAATAGCTCGAGAGCTTATTTCTGATGGAATGCATCGCCACGAGGGAGAAAGAAGTGGCAATGTGGAAAGGCAGGCAGGCAGGCAGGCAGGCAGGCAGGCAGGCAGGCAGGCAGGCAGGCAGGCAGGCAGGCAGGCAGGCAGGCAGGCAGGCAGGCAGGCAGGCAGGCAGGCAGGCAGGCAGGCAGGCAAGCAGACAAGCAGACAGACAGGCAGACAGACAGACAGACAGACAAGCAGACAGACAGACAGACAGACAGACGTTTGTTCACCAAGTACTGGCTAAACGCTGGAGTTTGCACAGGAAAGGTGTTGTTATGTAAACTGTCCTCCGGCGATATAGCCCAAAATGATGCTGATATAGGTATAGTTTATACACATTTATTTTAGCCTGATTGTGAAACAAGTTCATACAACTCGATACCTCATTCCTGGTGGAATCCATCGCCACGAGGGAGAGAGAAGAGGCAATGTGGAATTTAAATGCCTTACCTAAGGGCACAATGGTTACGGATCCAGTGGGGGCTCGAACTATGGGCCTTTCGCACCTGAAGCGAACGCTCTACAACTGCGCTATCACGACTTTCAGATGTAAAACAAACAACCAAACAATATTCATACAAGTAAGTAAGTAAGTACGTACATTTTATTCTAGTGACATTGTGTTATGTACATTTACAAACCATATTACATAGTTACAACAGCGCGTTGGACCTATTAGGTTGTAAAACAACAAATAAATTGCCTATTAAATACATAGTAAAACGTAAAAACATACAGTCTGTTCATTTATATTTCCAATCTTTCATTTCTTCTGATACCACATCCACTGTGAAGAGGTATTCAAATCCGCCTGAAACACACTAAGAGTATTTACAATTTAATGTTTGAAATAGCCAGTGCTCACATGTGAATAACGTCACTGTGTTTACACACTGTATTCCTCCGCCAAATAATACAGTATACCAACCTTAGGTTGCAATGGCCTGAATTCTTATACCACATATTTTCTACACATCATCTAGTCTGAAGTCTTCTCAAGGCACATAATTTCTAAAAAAACACAAAAACTATACACTGATAATGCATTTTTACCAAAACGAAAAATGAACTATATTAATTTAGTTATTTGGACTACATTCGATGCGGATGCACTTCTGCCTATTTACGTATATATAACCTATAAGTCACTTTAAGCTATTTAAACAGTTTTAAATATCGAATATATATACAAACGAATATATATTATACATTCGTAAATATAGTAATACATACATACATACATACATACATACATACATATTTATAATACAAAATTATTAAAAGGGTATTAATAAGGAACAACATTTTGTTTCTGTGTTTACATTGAAATATACATATATTGTAAACACAAGTAAATTTTAATAGAAATGCATATGTATAGCGCTGAGCTGGAATTCTATATCACAATATATTGTTTGGCAACATTAATCTGAGACATGTGCATATTCCGTGAATTTACTTCATTAATAATCGATTTCCGAAGTAAAATATGAGCTTTAGATTATTGTACACTTACTTGATTCAAATATTAACGGTAAAACCCTAACGTATGTCCTGGTCGTAATTCACGAAAACTCATGAAGGCTCATAATTAGTCTCAGTTTAATGTTGCCAAACAATACATGTTTGTATTATTCCTTAGCAACACAAGTATGCATCGTATAAACACTGCACGATAATCACAACATTATCGGGAGAGTCCATTGACTTGGTATAGGTGTTTTATATTACTACTTCATATACAAATTGACTATTGTGTAGTCTATACAATTGAATGGTAACGTTTGCCTATAAATAGTAATATAAAAACACATATAACAAGTCAATGGACTCTTCCGATAATGTTGTGATTATCGTGCGGTGTTTATATTAATCGTGTAAGTAACCAGGAAATAATAATCAATATATCAGTGTGATGAGACATAACATGAAATATCCCAGTTTCCTGTCCTTATTAATAAATTCATCCTGTGGCAAGCAATGTCCGTCTGCGTGCATGCACATTGTAACGGTGTGTTTTACGTTTATTTATCGCCGCTACCGGTTGCCCATTTGAGCTACGCCTCCTGGAGAGATTAGTCATTTTAGATTTGTGGAGGATAGTGCAATGATACATCCACACCATCGAGACTGATGTCGAGTTGTAGCGTTGTAAAATATCACATGTACATCCACACCATCGAGACTGATGTCGAGTCGTAGCGTTGTAAAATAGCCCATGTACATATACATCCACACCATCGAGACTGATGTCGAGTTGTAGCGTTGTAAAATAGCCCATGTACATATACATCCACACCATCGAGACTGATGTCGAGTTGTAGCGTTGTAAAATATCACATGTACATCCACACCATCGAGACTGATGTCGATTCGTAGCGTTGTAAAATATCCCATGTACATCCACACCATCGAGACTGATGTCGAGTCGTAGCGTTGTAAAATACCCCATGTACATCCACACCATCGAGACTGATGTCGAGTCGTAGCGTTGTAAAATACCCCATATACATCCACACCATCGAGACTGATGTCGAGTCGTAGCGTTGTAAAATATCACATGTACATCCACACCATCGAGACTGATGTCAAGTCGTAGCGTTGTAAAATATCACATGTACATATACATCCACACCATCGAGACTGATGTCGAGTCGTAACATTGTAAAATATCCCATGTACATATACATCCATACCATAGAGACTGATGTCGAGTCGTAACATTGTAAAATATCCCATGAACATATACATCCACACCATCGCGACTGATGTCGAGTCGTAACTTTGTAAAATATCCCTTGTACATATACATCCACACCATCGAGACTGATGTCGAGTCGTAGCGTTGTAAAATATCACATGTACATTCACACCATCGCGACTGATAAATAAATAAAACTAGAGAGATACAAACGCTGGTATTTGACACTAGAATAAATGCTTGACTTTAATGTGGTGTATACATATGTCAATGGAAGTAGAATCTTCCCCGACCGCTCTGGCCATATATGTATTGACAAATTTATATTAAAATCGAATCATTTCCTACTGGAGTTATCCTGGCTACACACACGCATGTACGCAAACACGCACATATATACACACGCCCACATACACACGCGCACGCGCGCGCACGCACGCACGCACGCATGTACGCAAACACGCACATATATACACACGCCCACATACACACGCACACACACACACACACACATACATGTACGCAAACACGCACACACATACACACGCCCACATACACACGCACGCGAGCGCGCACACACACACACGCATGTACGCATACACGCACATATATACACACGCCCACATACACACGCACGCGAGCGCGCACACACACACGCATGTACGCATACACGCACATATATATACACGCCCACATACACACGCACACACACACACACGCATGTACGCAAACACGCACATATATATACACGCCCACATACACACGCACACACACACACACGCATGTACGCATACACGCACATATATCCACACGCCCACATACACACGCACGCGAACGCGCACACACACACATACACACACGCACGCTCGCACGCACACACGCACGCACGCACGCACGCACGCACGCATGTACGCATACACGCGCACACATACGCGCACATACACACACACATACACACACACGCACGCTCGCACGCACGCACGCACGCACGCACGCACGCAACCTAAAACAATAACGCTTTTCGAATAATGGCCATATAGGTGACAAGACACAGATATGATCTCTGTTTTCCTATCTCAGTCATCCATCTGTGCTCGTCTAATATTTCATGCTATCATTATTGGGTGATTGGTGTTCCTATATAAACGACGATAAAATGCGACACTGTTGCCACAGCATCCACAGCGCATGCGCACAGGTGACTTGCATGATAATCAATACAGGCGTGGTAGCTGCCATCTGATGATAATTATAAATTGTCAACAAATACAAAAGGTGATTTGTTACGAGTGTATGCATAACTTGTATTGGATTCCATAGTACATATACAATATGGTCATCACCTGGAAACTACATACCGATGCAGCCGACGGATAACGAAAATGAAAACACGTAAGTAGCCTACAGTGTGTAAATCGTTATATTGTTATATCGCATAATAGTAATAACATCAGATTTTCATTTATGCTTTGCAAAGAATGATAGAGGCCGTGTGATTTACGTTTATTTATCGTCGCTACCGGTTGCCCATATGAGCGACGCCTCCTGAAGAGATTAGTCATTTTAGATTGTTGGAGGAGAGTGCAATGATACAGACAGAGACCCATTCCAGAGTCTCCTATGGTTATTTTACGTGCACGGTGTAAAGCACCGACACGAGACCTCGGTTTAACGTCCCATCTGAAAGACTTAATTTTATTAGGGTTTACCAGTCCAGCGTGTTACCACTGGACTACAGATCCGTGATAAGAGGTTTCTCGGCGAATGATCTTTTATATCATACCATATTTTATGAAACGAGTTTTGGAATTTTACTATTAAGCGAGCCATTTAGTGTAAAATCCATTTAAGACTTTTTTTTATCACATTACCATATTGGGTTTTAATCATAGTTTTGCACAAAATAACGCTGCTACTTTCATTTTGGCTACATATTTTATTTGGTTAGAAGTTAAAAAGTGAAAAATCGACAGACTGGAACCCAGGCTAGATAGAGTGCTGCGTTCCGAATGTATGAATGGTGTGTTGAACCGATTCAGAAAAGTAATAGTTTCATATTCAGATATGTTGCAAAAATAGGCTATTTTACTGACTGAAAATAATTATTCAAATTAAAATGTAAGAATGTGTAGTAGCACTGCTACTTGTATTCAAAATTTCAAATGTTATAATAATTCCATACGATATAGTGTCGCTTTAAAGTTAAACTACAATAAATACACAAAATTAATTTTGTATATAAATAAATATCCATGAAAGCAAATAATTTACAAAACAATATTTTTTACAAAAATCCAATTTAGTTTTGAACCCGATTGTTCCAATTCACTTAACATCTGTCAACTAGTATTGCAAAAGTACGATTTATAGACATATTCTTCTTAAAATATCACAGCGTGCAGCAATTTCTAATTAAGCGCGTAATAGGGCTTTAAGAAGTTTTCAGTGTATGATCGAATTATATCTCACTCGTGAACTCACAAGCTTAGCATCACGATTCGTGGCTAGCGCAAATGGAATTATATAATCCTGGTATGTCACATTGCGCTTAATGTTCATTCGACCAAATAGAATAAGTATGTAATGCACATAAATGATTATTGTACAGACGGATCTGTAGTCCAGTGGTAACACGCTGGGACTAGTAATCCAGGGATCGCAGGTTCGACCCCCCGTCTGACCCTAATAAAATTAACAGTCTTTCAGATGGGACGTTAATCCGAGGTCTCATGTCGGTGCTTTACACCGTGCACGTAAACGAACCAGAGGAGACTCTGGAATGAGTCTCTGTCTGTATCATTGCACTATCCTCCAAAAATCTAAAATACTAATCTCTTCAGGAGGCGTTGCTCATATGGGCAACCGGTAGCGACGATAAATAAACGTAAAACACACACAAGAAAGACAAGTATTGCATTTCTTAATCCTTTTTTGATGGTATTGTTAGATGTTTATTTTATCTAAATTTTTGTTATCTATATTTTGCTAATTTTCTTCTTCATTTTCCTTTTATATTAATAATCATCAATGTTAGTATTTGCACAACTCATATATTCAGTCACGTTGTTTGTTACACTCTAGTATTTTGGGGAGGGCCGTCACTAATGTTTTTAAAACGTGTGGCCCAACCCATTTGCTTCAACATTTATTGACAATTCTTGTGCACAACAATAACATAAATCGTATTTTCCAAGCATAATTAAAATGTGTTCATTTGTTTTGTTTTGTTTTGTTCATCATCATCATCATCATCATCATCATCATCATCATCATCATCATCATCATCATCATCGGCATCGTCATCGTCGTGTCGTCGTGTCGTCGTGTCATCATCATCATCATCATCATCATCATCGTCATCGTCATCGTCATCGTCGTCGTGCGTCGTCGTCGTCGTCGTCGTCATCGTCATCGTCATCATCATCATCATCATCATCATCCATCATCATCATCATCATCATCATCACCACATCATCGTCATCATCATCATCACCACATCATCATCATCATTGAACACGATTGCGGAATTCACCACAAAATGTAAATGTTAAAATGTGTGAAATTACCATAGATGTTTTTCAGTGATTTAGCGACGTGGTCTATATAATGAAAGATAGAAGCATGATTGCTTGCAAGAACGGGAAGAATGTGTCTGCGAGACACCATACCCGGGCAGGTGAGTAGCTAAGCTTCATGTTATGCGTATTTTGTATTTGAATAGAAAAATAAAGGTGTTTGGATTTTACGTTTATTTATCGTCGCTACCGGTTAGTGCGACGCCCCTTAAGAGATCAGTTACATTGATGTGTTGGAAGATATTGTACTGATGCAGACATTAGTTTCTACAAATTTATTTTAGCTCGATTGCGAAACAATTGCATACAACTTATATTAATCACTCTCGAGACCTCATTGCTGATGGTATCCAACGCCACGAGGGAGAAAGATAGAAGAGGCAACATGGAATTTAAATGCCTTGCCTAAGGGCACAATCGTAACGGCTCCAGCCCCGCTGGAGTCGGTGTCTTTATACAAGGGAATTGAAGGATAATGAGAACGATCTAGAGAAATTGAGAAAGACATGAACTAGTATCGCATTGGGTAAAGAACTTATCACTGCCGGTAAGCCGGAAAAACTATTTATTCATTGGGTAGCGGGGCCCTAATGGCCTAGTGGCCAAGGTCGTTGACTCGAAATCCATTTGTAGATTCGAATAGCACTCGGGTGCCGAATTGTTTCATGTGAGGAAGCTATCCCACTGACTGGCGAAATGTCGTTAGTTCGACCGTGTGCCCGTCAGTTGATTGAAATACTACTTGGTAGGGCACCTGACGTCTTTCTCACGAGGGTGAGAGAAGAGGCAATGTGGAATTTAAATGCCTTGCCTAAGGGCATAATCGTAACGGCTCCAGCAGGGCTCGAACTCCAGACCTTTCGTACCTGAAGCGAACGTGCATCCACTGCGCTATCACGCAAACGTAGCCCCGTTCCAGTGGTTCATCTGGTTATGTTACGTGCACAGTGTAAATCACAGACACGAGTCTGATCCGAAATATATTAGTCATTTTAGTATGGTACAGCGGTGAGGTGAGGGACTCGAACTTGCGACAGCTGTATTACTGATCAGCCCAAATGATGTGTACGCGTTTTTCTTTCTTAAAGTGAAATATAAAACCATGATCCATTTGAAAATTATAAACTGGTTGCAGCTTGAATAAACAATCATTTACCAACTCGTTATATAGTTTGTAAATAAATTATGATATTGGGAGGTAATTTCACCAAACAAAAAAACATATTTATTTGCGGGCAGTCCTTCAAACATTTTCTGATGGATTTGACTACAGTCAATCCTGTCTTAAGCAACCAACCAATGGAATAGCATAAAGTGGCTGCTTAGGACATATGGCTGCTTAATAGAGGTCAAATGTATACTAAAACAACATATTGGGAATGTGGAAACTGACTGCTTAATACAGGTTGGCTGTTTAATAGAGGTGACCGCTAACACAGGTTTGACTGTACTTACTGCTCAATGTGCATATACGACAAGAGTCGCGAAAGTATGTGCTTCTTCGAATATGTCCGTGTGCATCACGTTCTAAGTAACCGGACTGTTCCATTAGCATATATGCGTTATGTAATGCTAAATAGTGTCGTGATAGCGCTGTGGATGCGCGTTCGCTTCAGGTGCGAAAGGTCCGGAGTTCGAGCCCCACTGGAGCCGTTACGATTATGCCCTTAGGCAAGGCATTTAAATTCCACATTGCCTCTTCTCTCACCCTCGTGGCGATGGATTCCATCAGGAATGAGGTCTCGAGAGTGATTTATATAAGTTGAAATAACTTGTTACGCAATCGAGCTAAAATAAATTTGTATAAACTAAATATTGTAAAATGTTCAGACATGTAATCAAATTTTATAACATTTTTTTTTAACTTTATATATTTTGCAAATTATACTAATCGCTCTCGTTGGCGCGGATGAAAGCGTATATGTGGTCATTCGTATGGGAGGAAACCCGAGTACCCGGAGAAAAGCCACCTGTCCGATTTGGCGACCACCCTACCATCTCACATAATTCCCGGTACGAGGATCGAAAACGGGTTGCATTTGTGAGAAGCGAGCGAGCTAACCACTGCGCTAATCGGACATCCATTTACTATATTGACGATGTACTATGTACAAGTCTTGTTACGTCTGTTTATTTACTGATATGCCCATTCAGATTGTAATCACAATACAGCACTCCCACCTAACCATCCAGACCATGGCATGTATTGTAAGGGATGGTTAATGTTTGCATTGTGTGCTGTGCTTACAACTTGAATAGGAATGTCCGTGGAACAGTTTACACACTTTAGCATTCCTAAAATGTTAAATGGCAAATGCGATACTTCACCAAGTACCAGTGAGCAACCTAGTAGATATTTACCTGTTACAGTCTACATCCGTTATGTCAAAGTCGGTTATGTCGAATTATCCGGTTAATGTTAAATGGCAAATGCGATACTTCACCAAGTATATGTGGGCAACCTAGTAGATATTTACCTGTTACAGTCTACATCCGTTATGTCAAAGTCGGTTATGTCGAATTATCCGGTTATCTCGAAGTCGGATCAAAGTCCCGTTTCAGACTCAATCATTTTACATATAACTGGATTTATTTATATCGAATTTCGTTAAGTCATACTTCGGTTATGTCGAAGTATTTTGTTCGATCCGACGGAATTCGACATAACGGATGTAGACTGTAGTATGTCTTTGCCTGTTAGTAGGTCGTTACCTGTTAGTATGTATTTACCTGTTAGTATGTATTTACCTGTTAGTAGGTCGTTACCTGTTAGTAGGTATTTACCTGTTAGTAGGTATTTACCTGTTAGTAGTTATTTACCTGTTAGTAGGTATTTACCCGTTAGTAGGTATTTACCTGTTAGAAGGTATTTACCTGTTAGTAGGTATTTACCCGTTAGTAGGTATTTACCTGTTTGAAGGTATTTACCTGTTAGTAGATATTTACCTGTTAGTAGGTATTTACCTGTTATAAGGTATTTACCTGTTAGTAGGTATTTACCCGTTAGTAGGTATTTACCCGTTAGTAGATATTTACCTGTTAGTAGGTATTTACCTGTTAGTAGGTATTTACCTGTTATAACGTATTTACCTGTTAGTAGATATTTATCTGTTCGCAGGTATTCACCTGTTAGTAGATATTTATCTGTTAGTAGATATTTACCTGTTCGTAGGTATTTACCCGTTAGAAGGTATTTACCTGTTAGTAGATATTTACCTGTTAGAAGGTATTTACCTGTTAGTAGATATTTACCTGTTAGTAGATATTTACCTGTTAGTAGATATTTACCTTTACCTGTTAGTAGATATTTACCTGTTAGTAGGTATTTACCTGTTAGCAGGTATTTACCTGTTAGTAGGTATTTACCTGTTAGAAGGTATTTACCTGTTAGTAGATATTTACCTGTTATAACGTATTTACCTGTTAGTATGAGATCGCGTATAAATTACATATTCAAGTTTGACATATATCACAGAGATACGGATTCAAGTTTGACATATATCACAGAGATACGGATTCAAGTTTGACATATATCACAGAGATACGGATTCAAGTTTGACATACATTACAGAGTTACTGATTCAAGCTTAACATATATCACAGAGATACGGATTCAGGTTTGACATATATCACAGAGATACGGATTCAAGTTTGACATATATCACAGAGTTACGGATTCAAGTTTGACATATATCACAGAGTTACGGATTCAAGTTTGACATATATCACAGAGTTACGGATTCAAGTTTGACATATATCACAGAGATACGGATTCAAGTTTGACATACATTACAGAGTTACGGATTCAAGTTTGACATATATCACAGAGTTACGGATTCAAGTTTGACATATATCACAGAGTTACGGATTCAAGTTTGACATATATCACAGAGTTACGGATTCAAGTTTAACATATATTACAGAGTTACGGATTCAAGTTTAACATATATCACAGAGTTACGGATTCAAGTTTAACATATATCACAGAGTTACGGATTCAAGTTTAACATATATTACAGAGTTACGGATTCAAGTTTGACATATATCACAGAGATACGGATTCAAGTTTGACATATATCACAGAGATACGGATTCAAGTTTAACATATATTACAAAGATACGGATTCAAGTTTGACATATATTACAGAGTTACGGATTCAAGTTTAACATATATCACAGAGTTACGGATTCAAGTTTAACATATATTACAGAGTTACGGATTCAAGTTTGACATATATTACAGAGTTACGGATTCAAGTTTAACATATATCACAGAGATACGGATTCAAGTTTAACATATATTACAGAGATACGGATTCAAGTTTAACATATATTACAGAGAAACGGATTCAAGTTTAACATATATCACAGAGATACGGATTCAAGTTTAACATATATTACAGAGATACGGATTCAAGTTTAACATATATTGCAGAGATACGGATTCGGTTGGTGTGGTTGACGCTGAAGGCGATGTGTGAGTGTCTGACTCAGTACGGGCGGTATATCTGGGAACACAACCCGCTCAAAGTCCTCTCCCGGCGACACCGGCGGCTCTATTTCGTAGAAAACTACCGGGAGATCATGATTCAGCCTAAATTTACAGAGCGCGTCCTTGACCTTCTATTGACAGGTAAATTCTTATTATTTAAATAGACGGATCTGTAGACCAGTGGTAACATGCTGGACTGGTAATCCAGGGATCGCAGGTTCGATCCTCCGTCTGACCCTAATAAAATTAACAGTCTTTTAAGATGGGACTATAAAACAAGGTCTCGTGTCGGTGCTTTACACCGTGCACGTAAAAGAACCAGAGAAGACTCTGGAATGGGTCTCTATCTGTATCATTACACTATCCTCCAAAACTCTACAATGACTAATCTCACCAGGAGGCGTCGCTCATATGGGCAACCGGTAGCGACGATAAATAAACGTAAAACACACAACTAAATAGTGAACATATACATTTAACATAGAAATGGAGTATTAACATACAGCTAAGCTTACCTTTAAAGACGACGCAAGGGTCTTTGTTGACAAGTCTCTCATAACAGGATATATATGGTATTATGGAAAGGCAATATAGTGACATTTTAAGACAGGCTTTTAATGGGCGTTTAGTATATAAATCAGAGATCTGTCCTACTGTAGTAGCCTTCTCTTATAATCAGAGATCTGTCCTACTGTAGTAGCCTTCTCTTATGATCAGATATCTGTCATACTGTAGTACCCTTCTCTTATGATTAGAGATCTGTACTACTGTAGTAGCCTTCTCTTATGATCAGAGATCTGTACTACTGTAGTAGCCTTCTCTTATGATCAGAGATATGTACTACTGTAGTAGCATTCTCTTATGATCAGAGATCTGTACTACTGTAGTACCCTTCTCTTATGATCAGAGATCTGTACTACTGTAGGACCCTTCTCGTATGATTAGAGATATGTCCTACTGTAGTCGGCTTATCTTATGATCAGGGTATTGTATCCGCCACCTGTCTTATTTAACATGTGGCGGTGATTCACTCGGACACTGCTACAGTATAACATCAGTCTATATATAGATGAAATTGCGTCAAGTTTGACGTAACTGCTCGTTTGAAACATATCGGCAGATAATATTTACTGTTTAAATGCGGGCAAACAATGAAGCAAACGTATTTAATTTAGAATCACAACATAATTTACAGCCATTAAAACCTTAATTAAAATGCAAGACGGAGACTAAGTTGGCTTCTCTTTCGTAATTTCCTGAAAGCAAAACAAATGTGATACAGTGACCTCTATCCAGCTGTGGTGCATCGAACTCTATCCAGCTGTGATGCAGCGAACTATATCCAGATGTTATACAGCTACCTCTATCCAGCTGTGATGCAGCGAACTCTATCCAGCTGTGATGCAGCGAAATATATCCAGATGTGATGCAGCGAACTCTATCCAGCTGTGATGAAGCATAATATATCCAGCTGTGATGCAGCGAACTCTATCCAGATGTGATACAGCGACCTCTATCCAGCTATGATGCAGCTAACTCTATCCAGCTGTGATGCAGCGAACTCTATCCAGCTGTGATGCAGCGAACTCTATCCAGCTGTGATGCAGCGAACTCTACCCAGCGGTGATGAAGCGAACTATATCCAGCTGTGATGCAGCGAACTCTATCCAGCTGTGATGCAGCGAACTCTATCCAGCTGTGATGCAGCGAACTCTACCCAGCTGTGATGCAGCGAACTCTATCCAGCTGTGATGCAGCGAACTCTACCCAGCTGTGATGCAGCGAACTCTATCCAGCTGTGATGCAGCGAATTCTATCCATCTGTGATGCAGCTAACTCTATCCATCTGTGATGCAGCAAACTCTACCCAGCTGTGATGCTGCGAACTCTATCCAGCTGTAATGCAGCGAACTCTATCCAGCTGTGATGCAGCGAAATATATCCAGCTGTGATGCAGCGAACTCTATCCAGCTGTGATGTAGCGAATTATGTCCAGCTGTGATGCAGCGAACTCTATCCAGCTATGATGCAGCGAACTCTATCCAGATGTGATGCAACAAACTATATCCAGCTGTGATGCAGCGAACTTTATCCAGCTGTGATGCAGCGAACTCTATCCAGCTGTGATGCACGAACTCTATACAGCTGTGATGCAGCGACCTCTATCCAGATGTGATGCAGCGAACTCTATCCAGCTGTGATGCAGCGAACTCTATCCATGTGATGCAACAACTCTATCCAGCTGTGATGCAGCGAACTCTATCCAGCTGTGATGCAGCGAACTCTATCCAGCTGTGATGCAGCGAACTCTATCCAGCTGTGATGCAGCGAACTCTATCCAGCTGTGATGCAGCGAACTCTATCCAGCTGTGATGTAACTCTATCCAGCTGTGATGCAGCTACCTATATCCAGCTGTGATGCAGCGAACTCTATACAGCTGTGATGCAGCGAACTCTATCCAGCTGTGATGCAGCTAACTCTATCCAGCTGTGATGTAACTCTATCCAGCTGTGATGCAGCGAACTCTATCCAGCTGTGATGCAGCGAGTGAATAGCTATCTACTCACAATAAAGCAGCGTTGAGGTTTGACCACCGCGTGTTGGGCACGAACGGGGTAAATTATGATTAAACCAACGTGTTTTCGATGGTGTATTTTAATGTCTAATTTTAGAGAACTTTGATTTTCAAACTGTAATGGCTGTTTATTAATGGAACCAGATGCATTGTGCTACCATGGTTTATCTTTAAAATGTATTACCGTGTTTGTCTGACGTGCAAAATATGACTAGGCAGGGCTACATTATTTTATTAGCAGCTGGAAATAGTTGTTATAATTGTGTAAAATATTATATAAATATATATATGCTCTACGATGATTTATCGCCATGATGGACAGAAAAGAGGCAACATGGAATTTAAGTGCATTGCCTAAGAGAACAATGGTAACGATACAACTGGGTGCGAACTCCGGACCGTTCACATGCAACATTAACTGACATGGTAACGAATGACAATATTCATTTTCCACAGTATTTATAATTTCTTTTCCAATAGCACCCGTCTACTCTGATATGGTTGTAAACAACAAATAAAGTGTCTATTAAATACATAGTAAAAATACATACAGTCTGTTCATTTGTAAATATTTCCAATCTTTCATTTTCTGCTGATACAACATCCACTGTGAAGAGGTATTCAAATGAAACTGTAAAAGAGCAAAACTCTTCCAATTATAATATTTTCCATATCCAGTGCTCACCTGTGAATGACGTCACTGTGTTTACACACTGTATTCCTCCACCAAACAATACAGTATACCAACCTTCAGTTTGCAATGACCTGAATTCTTATACCACATCTTTTCTACACATCAACTAGTCTGAAGTCTTCTCAAGTCACATAAGTTCTCAAAAACACAAAAACCATACCACTGCCTGTCATGAAACAGAAAAAGGAACTATTTTAGTTATTGGGACTACATTCGAGTGGACTCGGGTGCACTTCTGCCTATTTACATATATACAACCATATACAGTTTATGAGGAGAATATCTGAAGCGTATGAAAACAACTCTACAATTCACATGTTTACATTTAACACACCGAATATATTTCTCAAAGCAAATTATTCCAATAACAGATCACCGCCGTCGACAGCGTTTATTAAGCTGGGTATATGGCCGTCTCGGCTCCCGCATGCGCGTGCAAGACTTCTCCACGTGCTGGCAAGATGGCACTGCGTTGTGTGCTCTACTGGAGTCCATCTGTCCAGGGGTTTGTCCGAGCTATCATTTACTGTCCGGACACAACAGGGTAAAGAACTGCAGATTGGGACAGAAGCTTGCCAACAAATACCTGTATGTTCCTATGGTAAGTAACATTGCCAACAAATACCTATATATCCCTATGGTAAGTAACATTGCCAACAAATACCTATATATCCCTATGGTAAGTAACATTTCCAACAAATACCTATATGTCCCTATGGTAAGTAACATTGCCAACAAATACCTATATATCCCTATGGTAAGTAACATTGCCAACAACTACCTATATATTCCTATGGTAAGTAACATTGCCAACAACTACCTATATATTCCTATGGTAAGTAACATTGCCAACAACTACCTATATATCCCTATGGTAAGTAACATTACCAACAAATACCTATATATTCCTATGGTAAGTAACATTGCCAACAACTACCTATATATCCCTATGGTAAGTAACATTGCCAACAACTACCTATATATCCCTATGGTAAGTAACATTACCAACAACTACCTATATATTCCTATGGTAAGTAACATTACCAACAACTACCTATATATCCCTATGGTAAGTAACATTGCCAACAAATACCTATATATCCCTATGGTAAGTAACATTGCCAACAACTACCTATATATCCCTATGGTAAGTAACATTGCCAACAAATACCTATATATCCCTATGGTAAGTAACATTGCCAACAAATACCTATATATCCCTATGGTAAGTAACATTGCCAACAACTACCTATCTGTCCCTATGGTAAGTAACATTGCCAACAACTACCTATCTGTCCCTATGGTAAGTAACATTGCCAACAAATACCTATATGTCCCTATGGTAAGTAACATTGCCAACAAATACCTATATGTCCCTATGGTAAGTAACATTGCCAACAACTACCTATCTGTCCCTATGGTAAGTAACATTGTCAACACATACCTATATGTTCCTATGGTAAGTAACATTTCTCGGATCTAAGCTCACCATACAAGTCTTCTTTATTCACAGGACCTCATTTCTGCGGAGGAATTCGCCATAGCCAATAAATCTACAGAAACCAAAATCATCCAGTATATATCAATGGTAAAATGGGCTTCTCAAAACATTAAAGATAAATGGACTTCTCTTCATGAAAGTCTCATTGCCGCTAACACAGGAAAATGTTTTGCCAAGGGTTCCGGTTTAAAAAGTGGCATTGTGGATAAAAGGTCAAAGTTCACAGTACTGGTTTCCGACACAATTGGCGTATTCAACCTACTGATAGAAGTACGTGGGCCCAACCACGAGTACTGTGGTGAGAGGATTGTTTCTCTGCATCAGGCGAAGGCATTGTTGGATAAATCGTTCGATTTTGAGGGTCCACAGTCGGACAATATTAAATACCTAGAGGATTGTGCAGGTACGTTTATAGGTCTTTAAACTTATAATAGATTATTACGGTGGCCGCTATTCGACCCCCCCCCCACCCACCCCCCACACACACACGAATTGCCACAAATACGCTTGCGTCCTCGCCAAAGATACTGATTCGCAGAGTTGTTGTAATCTAAATATAATTTACACGTTATCACTGTAGCACGATACCTAAGAGGTGGTGTACGTTATATACATAACGTTAATCGAGCTATACTCCAGTCAATATAGATGTTTTGACAGTAACGAGTAACTATAGTTGTTAATATGTTACACATGACATGACACTCATATCAGAAAATCAGATGCAGGTTCTTTTTCCGCTACTTTGAAGTATTGAAATATTACATTGGTAGTGGGTGGGGTAACTTTACCTCTGAACAAGTCTTATTTCGGCCACCATGTTAGTTTTATATAAACAATTTGCATCAAATATGGCTAGTTATCGTATAAATGTATGTGCATCTAAAGAAAATCTAACAAATTGAAATCATGCTTTTATTGCACACCAAATGCACAGAATAAATTACCCAATACTTCGTTAGTTGTCTCTTTCTTGGACATTTTTTACCAATTTTTACCAATAGTACAGAGTGCAACTTTTAGTATCCAGAGCTTCACATATTATCATAGTCATAACTGCTAAAATAATTGTTTGGCAATTAGTTTGCACCCAGTTGCCAATTGCAGCTACATTGACTGGAGTACTAGCAATGTGTCGATATAACTATTTGCACGCTAGTGGTGAAAATAACAGCGAAATATCATTTCGTAACGACACAATTCTAGTGGATTTCATAACTTATTTCCAATAAATACAAATAACAAAACACATTAATGATTGTCGTCTGCTACAATTATTTGAACTGTTTATATACTTTATACCCAGCATGCAACGAGTTAATATAGATTATGTAGTATACATATGTATAGTAAGTAAGTAAAAACAAATTATTATAGTGACATGTGCATATATACAATGACCAAGAACAAATAGTTAAAAACACAATCAAGCACCCTGCCCAATGGGCATATATGTCACCAACATTATATACAAAATGGATGGTTCATCAACGCATTGGTAACTCTGTATCCAGTGTAGTATACATTTTGATTTGTAATTGCATTGTATTTCATTTGTATATATATTGAGGGCCTCGTGGTAGATTAACTTTGTTAAATGAGTTCTCTCGAAAAGAAAGTCGTCATTAAAAGTTTAAACTTGATTTATTTTACAACGATTGCGAAGCAAGTTCTAACAACTTATATTAATCACTCTCGTTGGCGTGGATGAAAGCGTCAATATGGTCATTCATGTGGGAGGAAACCGGAGTACCCGGAGAAAACCCACCTGTCCGATATATCGACCACCGTACCATCTCACATACTTCCCGGTCCGGGGATCGAAACCGGGTTGCATTGGTGGGAAGCAAGCGCGCTAACCACTGCGTTAATCGGACAATCTTCATTATTATTATTATTATTATTATTAATATTATTATTACAGGCAACACGTTTGTAAGAAAGAAAGTACCTGTACGTTTCGGAAGCGGTGACGAGATTTATTTCGACGTTCAGTGCGGAGAGGAAGGGACATTCTACGTGACGTTTATTCCTAGAAGAGCGGGAATGCATGCAGTGTCGGTGAAGTGGCAAAACCACCACGTGGATAACAGTGCATTCAGAACAAAGGTTTGATTTAGATTGTTTTAAAGCGGAACTACACCGGTGAAAAAATAACATTTCTACAGAATATAATATCCTATTATAGTGGGGTTTCCCCCCAAAATATTTGCTAAAGATAGAGCATAATGTAAATATTGTCAACATCCATGCCTAATACAACGCGTGTATCTTGACTAACAACATGTATTGTACATAGTTACTGTTATATCTCACTTGTGTGCCTATGCATATTTATTGTTTAGACTAATCTGATTTAAATTATCTCTAAACGACCTGGAAGAATTTGCAGTAGCAACGATATTTATACTGATATAGTACATGTATGTGTTGCGCTCTCCGTATAATAAACACTGCAAGCTAAGTATATATATATATATATATGTATTTTATAAATATAAAGCAATAATTCGCAGGATTAATCAAATTGTATTGCATTCATCATCAATATAAACAGCATAAGACCAAACGGGTTTGTGCCAAATGCAATGATAACATCAAACTGCACGCACCTGAAACATCAAACTGCAAGCATCTGAAACATCAAACTGCAGGCATCTGAAACATTAAACTGCACGCATCTGAAACATCAATCTGCAAGCACCTGAAACATCAAACTGCAAGCACCTGAAACATCAAACTGCAAGCACCTGAAACATCAATCTGCAAACACCTGAAACATCAAAGTGCAAGCAACTGAAACATCAAACTGCAAGCAACTGAAACATCAAACTGCAAGCACCTGAAATATCAAACTCAACACAAACACAACCAACACCAAACACAAACCAACACCAAACACAAACAACACCAAACACAAACCACCACAAACACAACCACCACAAACACAAACCACCACCAAACACAAACCACAACTGAACATCAAACTCACGCACCTGAAACATCAATTGCAAGCACTGAAACATCAACTGCAAGCACTGAAACATCAATCAAGCACCTGAAACATCAATCTGCAAGCATCTGAAACACAACTGCAGCACCTGAAACATCAACACACAAGCAAGCAACTGAAACATCAAACTGCAAGCACCTGAAACATCAAACTGCAAGCACCTGAAACATCAAACAAGCACCTGAAACATCAAACTGCACGCATCTGAAACATCAATCTGCACGCACATGAAACATCAAACTGCACGCACCTGAAACATCAAACTGCAGGCAACTGATACATCAAACTGCACGCACCTGAAACATCAATCTGCAAGCACCTGAAACATCAAACTGCACGCACCTGAAACATCAAACTGCACGCATCTGAAACATCAAACTGCAAGCAACTGAAACATCAAACTACAAGCACCTGAAACATCAATCTGCAAGCATCTGAAACATCAATCTGCAAGCACCTGAAACATCAATATGCAAGCATCTGAAACATCAATTTGCAAGCATCTGAAACATCAATCTACAAGCATCTGAAACATCAAACTGCACGCACCTGAAACATCAATCTGCAGGCAACTGAAACATCAAACTGCACGCACCTGAAACATCAATCTGCAAGCACCTGAAACATCAAACTGCACGCACCTGAAACATCAAACTGCACGCACCTGAAACATCAAACTGCAAGCAACTGAAACATCAAACTGCAAGCACCTGAAACATCAATCTGCAAGCATCTGAAACACCAATCTGCAAGCACCTGAAACATCAATCTGCAAGCATCTGAAACATCAATCAGCAAGCACCTGAAACATCAATCTGCAAGCAACTGAAACATCAAACTGCAAGCTCCTGACACATCAATGTGCAAGCACCTGAAACATCAAACTGCAAGCACCTGAAACATCAAACTGCAAGCTCCTGACACATCAATGTGCAAGTACCTGAAACATCAAACTGCAAGCACCTGAAACATCAAACTACAAGCACCTAAAACATCAAACTGCAAGCACCTGAAACATCAAACTGCAAGCATCTGAAACATCAAACTGCAAGTACCTGAAACATCAAACTACAAGCACCTGACACATCAAACTGCAAGCACCTGACACATCAAACTGCAAGCAACTGAAACATCAAACTACAAGCACCTGAAACATCAAACTGCAAGTAACTGACACATCAATCTGCAAGCACCTGAAACATCAAACTGCAAGCACCTGAAACATCAAATTGCAAGTACCGGACACAGCAATCTGCAAGCACCTGAAACATCAAACTGCAAGCACCTGAAACATCAAACTGCAAGCATCTGAAACATCAAAGTGCAAGCACCTGAAACATCAATCTGCAAGCACCTGAAACATCAAACTGCAAGCACCTGAAACATCAAACTGCAAGCAACTGAAACATCAAACTGCAAGCACCTGAAACATCAAACTGCAAGCTCCTGAAACATCAAAATGCAAGCACCTGAAACATCAAAGTGCAAGCAACTGAAACATCAAACTGCAAGCAACTGAAACATCAAACTGCAAGCACCTGAAACATCAAACTGCAAGCACCTGAAACATCAAACAAGCACCTGAAACATCAAACTGCACGCATCTGAAACATCGATCTGCACGCACCTGAAACATCAAACTGCACGCACCTGAAACATCAAACTGCAAGCACCTGAAACATCAAACTGCAAGCATCTGAAACATCAAAGTGCAAGCACCTGAAACATCAATCTGCAAGCACCTGAAACATCAAACTGCAAGCACCTGAAACATCAAACTGCAGGCAACTGAAACATCAAACTGCAAGCACCTGAAACATCAAACTGCAAGCTCCTGAAACATCAAAATGCAAGCACCTGATACATCAAAGTGCAAGCAACTGAAACATCAAACTGCAAGCAACTGAAACATCAAACTGCAAGCACCTGAAACATCAAACTGCAAGCACCTGAAACATCAAACAAGCACCTGAAACATCAAACTGCACGCATCTGAAACATCGATCTGCACGCACCTGAAACATCAAACTGCACGCACCTGAAACATCAAACTGCAGGCAACTGATACATCAAACTGCACGCACCTGAAACATCAATCTGCAAGCACCTGAAACATCAAACTGCACGCACCTGAAACATCAAACTGCACGCATCTGAAACATCAAACTGCAAGCAACTGAAACATCAAACTACAAGCACCTGAAACATCAATCTGCAAGCATCTGAAACATCAATCTGCAAGCACCTGAAACATCAATCTGCAAGCATCTGAAACATCAATTTGCAAGCACCTGAAACATCAATCTGCAAGCATCTGAAACATCAAACTGCACGCAACTGAAACATCAATCTGCAGGCAACTGAAACATCAAACTGCACGCACCTGAAACATCAATCTGCAAGCACCTGAAACATCAAACTGCACGCACCTGAAACATCAAACTGCACGCACCTGAAACATCAAACTGCAAGCACCTGAAACATCAAACTGCACGCACCTGAAACATCAAACTGCACGCACCTGAAACATCAAACTGCAAGCAACTGAAACATCAAACTGTAAGCACCTGAAACATCAATCTGCAAGCATCTGAAACATCAATCTGCAAGCACCTGAAACATCAATCTGCAAGCAACTGAAACATCAAACTGCAAGCTCCTGACACATCAATGTGCAAGCACCTGAAACATCAAACAGCAAGCACCTGAAACATCAAACTGCAAGCTCCTGACACATCAATGTGCACGCACCTGAAACATCAATCTGCAAGCACCTGAAACATCAAACTGCACGCACCTGAAGCATCAAACTGCACGCATCTGAAACATCAAACTGCAAGCAACTGAAACATCAAACTACAAGCACCTGAAACATCAATCTGCAAGCATCTGAAACATCAATCTGCAAGCACCTGAAACATCAATCTGCAAGCACCTGAAACATCAATCTGCAAGCACCTGAAACATCAATCTGCAAGCATCTGAAACATCAAACTGCACGCACCTGAAACATCAATCTGCAGGCAACTGAAACATCAAACTGCAAGCACCTGAAACATCAAACTGCAAGCACCTGAAACATCAAACAAGCACCTGAAACATCAAACTGCACGCATCTGAAACATCAATCTGCACGCACCTGAAACATCAAACTGCACGCACCTGAAACATCAAACTGCAGGCAACTGATACATCAAACTGCACGCACCTGAAACATCAATCTGCAAGCACCTGAAACATCAAACTGCACGCACCTGAAGCATCAAACTGCACGCATCTGAAACATCAAACTGCAAGCAACTGAAACATCAAAATACAAGCACCTGAAACATCAATCTGCAAGCATCTGAAACATCAATCTGCAAACACCTGAAACATCAAACTGCAAGCACCTGAAACATCAATCTGCAAGCATCTGAAACATCAAACTGCACGCACCTGAAACATCAATCTGCAGGCAACTGAAACATCAAACTGCACGCACCTGAAACATCAATCTGCAGGCAACTGAAACATCAAACTGCACGCACCTGAAACATCAATCTGCAAGCACCTGAAACATCAAACTGCACGCACCTGAAACATCAAACTGCAAGCAACTGAAACATCAAACTTCAAGCACCTGAAAAATCAATCTGCAAGCATCTGAAACACCAATCTGCAAGCACCTGAAACATCAATCTGCAAGCATCTGAAACATCAATCTGCAAGCACCTGAAACATCAATCTGCAAGCAACTGAAACATCAAACTGCAAGCTCCTGACACATCAATGTGCAAGCACCTGAAACATCAAACTGCAAGCACCTGAAACATCAAACTGCAAGCTCCTGACACATCAATGTGCACGCACCTGAAACATCAAACTGCACGCACCTGAAACATCAAACTGCAAGCAACTGAAACATCAAACTGCAAGCACCTGAAACATCATCTGCAAGCATCTGAAACACAATCTGCAAGCACCTGAAACATCAATCTGCAAGCAACTGAAACATCAAACTGCAAGCACCTGAAACATCAATCTGCAAGCACCTGAAACATCAAACTGCAGCACCTGAAACATCAATCTGCAAGCACCTGAAACATCAAACTGCAAGCACCTGAAACATCAAACTGCAAGCACCTGAAACATCAAACTGCAAGCACCTGAAACATCAAACTGCAAGCACCTGAAACATCAATCTGCAAGCATCTGAAACATCAAACTGCACGCACCTGAAACATCAAACTGCAAGCACCTGAAACATCAAACTGCAAGCACCTGAAACATCAAACTGCAAGCACCTGAAACATCAAACAAGCACCTGAAACATCAAACTGCACGCATCTGAAACATCAATCTGCACGCACCTGAAACATCAAACTGCACGCACCTGAAACATCAAACTGCAGGCAACTGATACATCAAACTGCACGCACCTGAAACATCAATCTGCAAGCACCTGAAACATCAAACTGCACGCACCTGAAGCATCAAACTGCACGCACCTGAAACATCAAACTGCAAGCAACTGAAACATCAAACTACAAGCACCTGAAACATCAATCTGCAAGCATCTGAAACATCAATCTGCAACACCTGAAACATCAAACTGCAAGCACCTGAAACATCAAACAAGCACCTGAAACATCAAACTGCACGCATCTGAAACATCAATCTGCACGCACCTGAAACATCAAACTGCACGCACCTGAAACATCAAACTGCAAGCAACTGAAACATCAAACTACAAGCACCTGAAACATCAATCTGCAAGCATCTGAAACATCAATCTGCAAGCATCTGAAACATCAATTTGCAAGCACCTGAAACATCAATCTGCAAGCATCTGAAACATCAAACTGCACGCACCTGAAACATCAATCTGCAGGCAACTGAAACATCAAACTGCACGCACCTGAAACATCAATCTGCAAGCACCTGAAACATCAAACTGCACGCACCTGAAACATCAAACTGCAAGCAACTGAAACATCAAACTTCAAGCACCTGAAACATCAATCTGCAAGCATCTGAAACATCAATCTGCAAGCACCTGAAACATCAATCTGCAAGCACCTGAAACATCAATCTGCAAGCACCTGAAACATCAATCTGCAAGCAACTGAAACATCAAACTGCAAGCACCTGAAACATCAATCTGCAAGCACCTGAAACATCAAACTGCAAGCACCTGAAACATCAAACTGCAAGCACCTGACACATCAATTGCACGCACCTGAAACATCAAACTGCAAGCACCTGAAACATCAAACTGCAAGCAATGAAACATCAAACTGCAGCACCTGAAACATCAAACTGCAAGCACTGAAACACAACACACAAACAAACCACACAAACACAATCTGCAAGCACCTGAAACATCAACTGCAAGCACTGAAACATCAAACTGCAAGCACCTGAAACATCAATCTGCAAGCACCTGAAACATCAAACTGCAAGCACCTGAAACATCAAACTGCAAGCAACTGAAACATCAAACTGCAAGCACCTGAAACATCAATCTGCAAGCAACTGAAACATCAAACTGCAAGCACCTGAAACATCAAACTGCAAGCACCTGAAACATCAAACAAGCACCTGAAACATCAAACTGCACGCATCTGAAACATCAATCTGCACGCACCTGAAACATCAAACTGCACGCACCTGAAACATCAAACTGCAGGCAACTGATACATCAAACTGCACGCACCTGAAACATCAATCTGCAAGCACCTGAAACATCAAACTGCACGCACCTGAAGCATCAAACTGCACGCATCTGAAACATCAAACTGCAAGCAACTGAAACATCAAACTACAAGCACCTGAAACATCAATCTGCAAGCATCTGAAACATCAATCTGCAAGCACCTGAAACATCAATGCAAGCACTGAAACATCAATGCAAGCACCTGAAACATCAATCTGCAAGCATCTGAAACATCAAACTGCACGCACCTGAAACATCAATCTGCAGGCAACTGAAACATCAAACTGCACGCACCTGAAACATCAATCTGCAAGCACCTGAAACATCAAACTGCACGCACCTGAAACATCAAACTGCACGCACCTGAAACATCAAACTGCAAGCAACTGAAACATCAAACTGCAAGCACCTGAAACATCAATCTGCAAGCACCTGAAACATCAAACTGCAAGCAACTGAAACATCAAACTGCAAGCACCTGAAACATCAACCAACACAACACAAACACAAACATCAAACTGCACGCACCTGAAACATCAACTGCAAGCACTGAAAATCAAACTGCAAGCACCTGAAACATCAAACTGCAAGCACCTGAAACATCAAACTGCAAGCAACTGAAACATCAAACTCAAGCACCTGAAACATCAATCTGCAAGCATCTGAAACACATCTGCAAGCACCTGAAACATCAATCTGCAAGCACTGAAACATCAATGCACTGAAACATCAACTGCAAGCATCTGAAACATCAAACTGCAAGCACCTGAAACATCAATCTGCAGCACCTGAAACATCAAACTGCAAGCACCTGAACATCAAACTGCAAGCACCTGAAACATCAAACTGCAAGCACCTGAAACATCAAACTGCAAGCACCTGAAACATCAAACTGCAAGCACCTGAAACATCAAACTGCAAGCACCTGAAAATCAAACTGCAAGCACTGAAAATCAAACTGCAAGCAACTGAAACATCAAACTGCAAGCACCTGAAACATCAAACTGCAAGCACCTGAAACATCAAACAAGCACCTGAAACATCAAACTGCACGCATCTGAAACATCAATCTGCACGCACATGAAACATCAAACTGCACGCACCTGAAACATCAAACTGCAGGCAACTGATACATCAAACTGCACGCACCTGAAACATCAATCTGCAAGCACCTGAAACATCAAACTGCACGCACCTGAAACATCAAACTGCACGCACCTGAAACATCAAACTGCAAGCAACTGAAACATCAAACTACAAGCACCTGAAACATCAATCTGCAAGCATCTGAAACATCAATCTGCAAGCACCTGAAACATCAATATGCAAGCATCTGAAACATCAATTTGCAAGCATCTGAAACATCAATCTACAAGCATCTGAAACATCAAACTGCACGCACCTGAAACATCAATCTGCAGGCAACTGAAACATCAAACTGCACGCACCTGAAACATCAATCTGCAAGCACCTGAAACATCAAACTGCACGCACCTGAAACATCAAACTGCACGCACCTGAAACATCAAACTGCAAGCAACTGAAACATCAAACTGCAAGCACCTGAAACATCAATCTGCAAGCATCTGAAACACCAATCTGCAAGCACCTGAAACATCAATCTGCAAGCATCTGAAACATCAATCAGCAAGCACCTGAAACATCAATCTGCAAGCAACTGAAACATCAAACTGCAAGCTCCTGACACATCAATGTGCAAGCACCTGAAACATCAAACTGCAAGCACCTGAAACATCAAACTGCAAGCTCCTGACACATCAATGTGCAAGTACCTGAAACATCAAACTGCAAGCACCTGAAACATCAAACTACAAGCACCTAAAACATCAAACTGCAAGCACCTGAAACATCAAACTGCAAGCATCTGAAACATCAAACTGCAAGTACCTGAAACATCAAACTACAAGCACCTGACACATCAAACTGCAAGCACCTGACACATCAAACTGCAAGCAACTGAAACATCAAACTACAAGCACCTGAAACATCAAACTGCAAGTAACTGACACATCAATCTGCAAGCACCTGAAACATCAAACTGCAAGCACCTGAAACATCAAATTGCAAGTACCGGACACAGCAATCTGCAAGCACCTGAAACATCAAACTGCAAGCACCTGAAACATCAAACTGCAAGCATCTGAAACATCAAAGTGCAAGCACCTGAAACATCAATCTGCAAGCACCTGAAACATCAAACTGCAAGCACCTGAAACATCAAACTGCAAGCAACTGAAACATCAAACTGCAAGCACCTGAAACATCAAACTGCAAGCTCCTGAAACATCAAAATGCAAGCACCTGAAACATCAAAGTGCAAGCAACTGAAACATCAAACTGCAAGCAACTGAAACATCAAACTGCAAGCACCTGAAACATCAAACTGCAAGCACCTGAAACATCAAACAAGCACCTGAAACATCAAACTGCACGCATCTGAAACATCGATCTGCACGCACCTGAAACATCAAACTGCACGCACCTGAAACATCAAACTGCAAGCACCTGAAACATCAAACTGCAAGCATCTGAAACATCAAAGTGCAAGCACCTGAAACATCAATCTGCAAGCACCTGAAACATCAAACTGCAAGCACCTGAAACATCAAACTGCAGGCAACTGAAACATCAAACTGCAAGCACCTGAAACATCAAACTGCAAGCTCCTGAAACATCAAAATGCAAGCACCTGATACATCAAAGTGCAAGCAACTGAAACATCAAACTGCAAGCAACTGAAACATCAAACTGCAAGCACCTGAAACATCAAACTGCAAGCACCTGAAACATCAAACAAGCACCTGAAACATCAAACTGCACGCATCTGAAACATCGATCTGCACGCACCTGAAACATCAAACTGCACGCACCTGAAACATCAAACTGCAGGCAACTGATACATCAAACTGCACGCACCTGAAACATCAATCTGCAAGCACCTGAAACATCAAACTGCACGCACCTGAAACATCAAACTGCACGCATCTGAAACATCAAACTGCAAGCAACTGAAACATCAAACTACAAGCACCTGAAACATCAATCTGCAAGCATCTGAAACATCAATCTGCAAGCACCTGAAACATCAATCTGCAAGCATCTGAAACATCAATTTGCAAGCACCTGAAACATCAATCTGCAAGCATCTGAAACATCAAACTGCACGCAACTGAAACATCAATCTGCAGGCAACTGAAACATCAAACTGCACGCACCTGAAACATCAATCTGCAAGCACCTGAAACATCAAACTGCACGCACCTGAAACATCAAACTGCACGCACCTGAAACATCAAACTGCAAGCACCTGAAACATCAAACTGCACGCACCTGAAACATCAAACTGCACGCACCTGAAACATCAAACTGCAAGCAACTGAAACATCAAACTGTAAGCACCTGAAACATCAATCTGCAAGCATCTGAAACATCAATCTGCAAGCACCTGAAACATCAATCTGCAAGCAACTGAAACATCAAACTGCAAGCTCCTGACACATCAATGTGCAAGCACCTGAAACATCAAACAGCAAGCACCTGAAACATCAAACTGCAAGCTCCTGAAACATCAATGTGCACGCACCTGAAACATCAATCTGCAAGCACCTGAAACATCAAACTGCAAGCATCTGAAACATCAAACTGCAAGCAACTGAAACATCAAACTACAAGCACCTGAAACATCAATCTGCAAGCATCTGAAACATCAATCTGCAAGCACCTGAAACATCAATCTGCAAGCACCTGAAACATCAATCTGCAAGCACCTGAAACATCAATCTGCAAGCATCTGAAACATCAAACTGCACGCACCTGAAACATCAATCTGCAGGCAACTGAAACATCAAACTGCAAGCACCTGAAACATCAAACTGCAAGCACCTGAAACATCAACGCAAGCACCTGAAACATCAATCTGCACGCATCTGAAACATCAAACTGCACGCACCTGAAACATCAAACTGCAGGCAACTGAAACATCAAACTGCAAGCACCTGAAACATCAAACTGCAAGCACCTGAAACATCAAACAAGCACCTGAAACATCAAACTGCACGCATCTGAAACATCAATCTGCACGCACCTGAAACATCAAACTGCACGCACCTGAAACATCAAACTGCAGGCAACTGATACATCAAACTGCACGCACCTGAAACATCAATCTGCAAGCACCTGAAACATCAAACTGCACGCACCTGAAGCATCAAACTGCACGCATCTGAAACATCAAACTGCAAGCAACTGAAACATCAAAATACAAGCACCTGAAACATCAATCTGCAAGCATCTGAAACATCAATCTGCAAGCACCTGAAACATCAAACTGCAAGCACCTGAAACATCAATCTGCAAGCATCTGAAACATCAATCTGCAAGCACCTGAAACATCAATCTGCAAGCATCTGAAACATCAAACTGCACGCACCTGAAACATCAATCTGCAGGCAACTGAAACATCAAACTGCACGCACCTGAAACATCAATCTGCAAGCACCTGAAACATCAAACTGCACGCACCTGAAACATCAAACTGCAAGCAACTGAAACATCAAACTTCAAGCACCTGAAAAATCAATCTGCAAGCATCTGAAACACCAATCTGCAAGCACCTGAAACATCAATCTGCAAGCATCTGAAACATCAATCTGCAAGCACCTGAAACATCAATCTGCAAGCAACTGAAACATCAAACTGCAAGCTCCTGACACATCAATGTGCAAGCACCTGAAACATCAAACTGCAAGCACCTGAAACATCAAACTGCAAGCTCCTGACACATCAATGTGCACGCACCTGAAACATCAAACTGCAAGCACCTGAAACATCAAACTACAAGCATCTGAAACATCAAACTGCAAGCACCTAAATCATCAAACTGCAAGCACCTGAAACATCAAACTGCAAGCAACTGAAACATCAAACTGCAAGCACCTGAAACATCAAACTGCAAGCAACTGAAACATCAAACTGCAAGCACCTGAAACATCAAACTGCAAGCACCTGAAACATCAAACAAGCACCTGAAACATCAAACTGCACGCATCTGAAACATCAATCTGCATGCACATGAAACATCAAACTGCACGCACCTGAAACATCAAACTGCAGGCAACTGAAACATCAAACTGCAAGCACCTGAAACATCAATCTGCAAGCACCTGAAACATCAAACTGCAAGCACCTGAAACATCAAACTGCAAGCACCTGAAACATCAAACTGCAAGCACCTGAAACATCAATCTGCAAGCACTGAAACATCAAACTGCACGCACCTGAAACATCAAACTGCAGCAACTGAACATCAAACTGCACGCACCTGAAACATCAATCTGCAAGCACCTGAAACATCAAACTGCACGCACCTGAAGCATCAAACTGCACGCATCTGAAACATCAAACTGCAAGCAACTGAAACATCAAACTACAAGCACCTGAAACATCAATCTGCAAGCATCTGAAACATCAATCTGCAAGCACCTGAAACATCAATCTGCAAGCACCTGAAACATCAATCTGCAAGCACCTGAAACATCAATCTGCAAGCATCTGAAACATCAAACTGCACGCACCTGAAACATCAATCTGCAGGCAACTGAAACATCAAACTGCAAGCACCTGAAACATCAAACTGCAAGCACCTGAAACATCAAACAAGCACCTGAAACATCAAACTGCACGCATCTGAAACATCAATCTGCACGCACCTGAAACATCAAACTGCACGCACCTGAAACATCAAACTGCAGGCAACTGATACATCAAACTGCACGCACCTGAAACATCAATCTGCAAGCACCTGAAACATCAAACTGCACGCACCTGAAGCATCAAACTGCACGCATCTGAAACATCAAACTGCAAGCAACTGAAACATCAAAATACAAGCACCTGAAACATCAATCTGCAAGCATCTGAAACATCAATCTGCAAACACCTGAAACATCAAACTGCAAGCACCTGAAACATCAAACAAGCACCTGAAACATCAAACTGCACGCATCTGAAACATCAATCTACACGCACCTGAAACATCAAACTGCACGCACCTGAAACATCAAACTGCAAGCAACTGAAACATCAAACTACAAGCACCTGAAACATCAATATGCAAGCATCTGAAACATCAATCTGCAAGCATCTGAAACATCAATTTGCAAGCACCTGAAACATCAATCTGCAAGCATCTGAAACATCAAACTGCACGCACCTGAAACATCAATCTGCAGGCAACTGAAACATCAAACTGCACGCACCTGAAACATCAATCTGCAAGCACCTGAAACATCAAACTGCACGCACCTGAAACATCAAACTGCAAGCAACTGAAACATCAAACTGCAAGCACCTGAAACATCAATCTGCAAGCATCTGAAACACCAATCTGCAAGCACCTGAAACATCAATCTGCAAGCATCTGAAACATCAATCTGCAAGCACCTGAAACATCAATCTGCAAGCAACTGAAACATCAAACTGCAAGCACCTGAAACATCAAACAAGCACCTGAAACATCAATCTGCAAGCACCTGAAACATCAATCTGCAAGCACCTGAAACATCAAACTGCACGCACCTGAAACATCAAACTGCAAGCACCTGAAACATCAAACTGCAAGCACCTGAAACATCAAACTGCAAGCACCTGAAACATCAAACTGCAAGCACCTGAAACATCAAACTGCACGCACCTGAAACATCAAACTGCAAGCAACTGAAACATCAAACTGCAAGCACCTGAAACATCAAACTGCAAGCACCTGAAACATCAAACTGCAAGCACCTGAAACATCAAACTGCAAGCACCTGAAACATCAAACAAGCACCTGAAACATCAAACTGCACGCATCTGAAACATCAATCTGCACGCACCTGAAACATCAAACTGCACGCACCTGAAACATCAAACTGCAAGCAACTGAAACATCAAACTACAAGCACCTGAAACATCAATATGCAAGCATCTGAAACATCAATCTGCAAGCATCTGAAACATCAATTTGCAAGCACCTGAAACATCAATCTGCAAGCATCTGAAACATCAAACTACACGCACCTGAAACATCAATCTGCAGGCAACTGAAACATCAAACTGCACGCACCTGAAACATCAATCTGCAAGCACCTGAAACATCAAACTGCACGCACCTGAAACATCAAACTGCACGCACCTGAAACATCAAACTGCAAGCAACTGAAACATCAAACTGCAAGCACCTGAAACATCAATCTGCAAGCACCTGAAACACCAATCTGCAAGCACCTGAAACATCAATCTGCAAGCACCTGAAACATCAATCTGCAAGCACCTGAAACATCAATCTGCAAGCAACTGAAACATCAAACTGCAAGCACCTGAAACATCAAACTGCAAGCACCTGAAACATCAAACTGCAAGCACCTGAAACATCAAACTGCAAGCACCTGAAACATCAAACTGCAAGCACCTGAAACATCAAACTGCAAGCACCTGAAACATCAAACTGCAAGCACCTGAAACATCAAACTGCAAGCACCTAAAACATCAAACTGCAAGCACCTGAAACATCAAACTGCAAGCATCTGAAACATCAAACTGCAAGCACCTGAAACATCAAACTGCAAGCAACTGAAACATCAAACTGCAAGCACCTGAAACATCAAACTGCAAGCACCTGAAACATCAAACAAGCACCTGAAACATCAAACTGCAAGTACCTGACACATCAATCTGCAAGCACCTGAAACATCAAACTGCAAGCACCTGAAACATCAAACTGCAAGCAACTGAAACATCAAACTGCAAGCACCTGAAACATCAAACTG
>CM026403.1:18567445-18584208 GCA_014843695.1 Archivesica marissinica | reverse complement strand
ATCAATCTGCAAGCACCTGAAACATCAAACTGCAAGCATCTGAAACATCAAAGTGCAAGCACCTGAAACATCAATCTGCAAGCACCTGAAACATCAAACTGCAAGCACCTGAAACATCAAACTGCAGGCAACTGAAACATCAAACTGCAAGCATCTGAAACATCAATCTGCAAGCACCTGAAACATCAAACTGCAAGCACCTGAAACATCAAACTGCAAGCAACTGAAACATCAAACTGCAAGCAACTGAAACATCAAACTGCAAGCACCTGAAACATCAAACTGCAAGCACCTGAAACATCAAACAAGCACCTGAAACATCAAACTGCACGCATCTGAAACATCAATCTGCACGCACATGAAACATCAAACTGCACGCACCTGAAACATCAAACTGCAGGCAACTGATACATCAAACTGCACGCACCTGAAACATCAATCTGCAAGCACCTGAAACATCAAACTGCACGCACCTGAAGCATCAAACTGCACGCATCTGAAACATCAAACTGCAAGCAACTGAAACATCAAACTACAAGCACCTGAAACATCAATCTGCAAGCATCTGAAACATCAATCTGCAAGCACCTGAAACATCAATCTGCAAGCACCTGAAACATCAATCTGCAAGCACCTGAAACATCAATCTGCAAGCATCTGAAACATCAAACTGCACGCACCTGAAACATCAATCTGCAGGCAACTGAAACATCAAACTGCAAGCACCTGAAACATCAATCTGCAAGCACCTGAAACATCAAACTGCACGCACCTGAAACATCAAACTGCACGCACCTGAAACATCAAACTGCCAGCAACTGAAACATCAAACTGCATGCACCTGAAACATCAATCTGCAAGCATCTGAAACACCAATCTGCAAGCACCTAAAACATCAATCTGCAAGCATCTGAAACATCAATCTGCAAGCACCTGAAACATCAATCTGCAAGCAACTGAAACATCAAACTGCAAGCTCCTGACACATCAATGTGCAAGCACCTGAAACATCAAACTGCAAGCACCTGAAACATCAAACTGCAAGCTCCTGACACATCAATGTGCAAGCACCTGAAACATCAAACTGCAAGCACCTGAAACATCAAACTGCAAGCACCTGAAACATCAAACTGCAAGCAACTGACACATCAATCTGCAAGCACCTGAAACATCAAACTGCAAGCATCTGAAACATCAAACTGCAGGCACCTGAAACATCAAACTGCAAGTACCTGAAACATCAATCTGCAAGCAACTGACACATCAATCTGCAAGCACCTGAAACATCCAACTGCAAGCACCTGAAACATCAAACTGCAGGCACCTGAAACATCAAACTGCAAGTACCTGAAACATCAGTCTGCAAGCACCTGAAACATCAAACTGCAAGCACCTGAAACATCAAACTGCAGGCACCTGAAACATCAAACTGCAAGCACCTGAAACATCAAACTGCAAGCACCTGAAACATCAAACTGCAAGCACTGAAACATCAAACTGCAAGCACCTGAAACATCAAACTGCAAGCACCTGAAACATCAAACTGCAAGCACCTGAAACATCAAACTGCAAGCACCTGAAACATCAAACAAGCACCTGAAACATCAACTGCAGCACTGAACATCAATTGCAGCACTGAAACATCAAACTGCAGCACCTGAAACATCAACTGCAAGCACTGAAACATCAAACTGCAAGCACCTGAAACATCAAACTGCAAGCACCTGAAACATCAAACTGCAAGCACCTGAAACATCAAACTGCAAGCACCTGAAACATCAAACTGCAAGCACCTGAAACATCAAACTGCAAGCACCTGAAACATCAAACTGCAAGCACCTGAAACATCAATCTGCAAGCACCTGAAACATCAAACTGCAAGCACCTGAAACATCAAACTGCAAGCACCTGAAACATCAAACTGCACGCACCTGAAACATCAAACTGCACGCACCTGAAACATCAAACTGCACGCACCTGAAACATCAAACTGCAAGCAACTGAAACATCAAACTGCAAGCACCTGAAACATCAAACTGCAAGCACCTGAAACATCAATCTGCAAGCACTGAACATCAATCTGCAAGCATCTGAAACATCAAACTGCAAGCACCTGAAACATCAATCTGCAAGCAACTGAAACATCAAACTGCACGCACCTGAAACATCAATCTGCAAGCATCTGAAACATCAATCTGCAAGCACGTGTTGGCTGACACATCAATGTGCAAGCACCTGAAACATCAAATGCAAGCACCTGAAACATCAAACTGCAAGCTCCTGAAACATCAATCTGCAAGCACCTGAAACATCAAACTGCAAGCACCTGAAACATCAAACTACAAGCATCTGAAACATCAAACTGCAAGCACCTGAAACATCAAACTGCAAGCACCTGAAACATCAAACTGCAAGCACCTGAAACATCAAACTGCAAGCACCTGAAACATCAAACTGCAAGCAACTGAAACATCAAACTGCAAGCACCTGAAACATCAAACTGCAAGCACCTGAAACATCAAACTGCAAGCACCTGAAACATCAATGCAAGCACCTGAAATATCAAACTGCAAGCATCTGAAACATCAAACTGCAAGTACCTGAAACATCAAACTGCAAGCACCTGACACATCAAACTGCAAGCACCTGACACATCAAACTGCAAGCAACTGAAACATCAAACTACAAGCACCTGAAACATCAAACTGCAAGTACCTGACACATCAATCTGCAAGCACCTGAAACATCAAACTGCAAGCACCTGAAACATCAAACTGCAAGCACCTGACACATCAATCTGCAAGCACCTGAAACATCAAACTGCAAGCACCTGAAACATCAAACTGCAAGCATCTGAAACATCAAAGTGCAAGCACCTGAAACATCAATCTGCAAGCACCTGAAACATCAAACTGCAAGCACCTGAAACATCAAACTGCAAGCAACTGAAACATCAAACTGCAAGCACCTGAAAAATCAAACTGCAAGCTCCTGAAACATCAAAATGCAAGCACCTGAAACATCAAACTGCAAGCAACTGAAACATCAATCTGCAAACACCTGAAACATCAAACTGCAAGCACCTGAAACATCAAACAAGCACCTGAAACATCAAACTGCACGCATCTGAAACATCAATCTACACGCACCTGAAACATCAAACTGCACGCACCTGAAACATCAAACTGCAAGCAACTAAAACATCAAACTACAAGCACCTGAAACATCGATATGCAAGCATCTGAAACATCAATCTGCAAACATCTGAAACATCAATTTGCAAGCACCTGAAACATCAATCTGCAAGCATCTGAAACATCAATCTGCAAACACCTGAAACATCAAACAGCAAGCACCTGAAACATCAAACAAGCACCTGAAACATCAAACTGCACGCATCTGAAACATCAATCTACACGCACCTGAAACATCAAACTGCACGCACCTGAAACATCAAACTGCAAGCAACTGAAACATCAAACTACAAGCACCTGAAACATCAATATGCAAGCATCTGAAACATCAATCTGCAAGCATCTGAAACATCAATTTGCAAGCACCTGAAACATCAATCTGCAAGCATCTGAAACATCAAACTGCACGCACCTGAAACATCAATCTGCAGGCAACTGAAACATCAAACTGCACGCACCTGAAACATCAATCTGCAAGCACCTGAAACATCAAACTGCACGCACCTGAAACATCAAACTGCACGCACCTGAAACATCAAACTGCAAGCAACTGAAACATCAAACTGCAAGCACCTGAAACATCAATCTGCAAGCATCTGAAACACCAATCTGCAAGCACCTGAAACATCAATCTGCAAGCATCTGAAACATCAATCTGCAAGCACCTGAAACATCAATCTGCAAGCAACTGAAACATCAAACTGCAAGCTCCTGACACATCAATGTGCAAGCACCTGAAACATCAAACTGCAAGCACCTGAAACATCAAACTGCAAGCTCCTGACACATCAATGTGCACGCACCTGAAACATCAAACTGCAAGCACCTGAAACATCAAACTACAAGCATCTGAAACATCAAACTGCAAGCACCTAAATCATCAAACTGCAAGCACCTGAAACATCAATCTGCAAGCAACTGAAACATCAAACTGCAAGCACCTGAAATATCAAACTGCAAGCAACTGAAACATCAAACTGCAAGCACCTGAAACATCAAACTGCAAGCACCTGAAACATCAAACAAGCACCTGAAACATCAAACTGCACGCATCTGAAACATCAATCTGCACGCACATGAAACATCAAACTGCACGCACCTGAAACATCAAACTGCAGGCAACTGATACATCAAACTGCACGCACCTGAAACATCAATCTGCAAGCACCTGAAACATCAAACTGCACGCACCTGAAGCATCAAACTGCACGCATCTGAAACATCAAACTGCAAGCAACTGAAACATCAAACAACAAGCACCTGAAACATCAATCTGCAAGCATCTGAAACATCAATCTGCAAGCACCTGAAACATCAATCTGCAAGCATCTGAAACATCAATTTGCAAGCACCTGAAACATCAATCTGCAAGCATCTGAAACATCAAACTGCACGCACCTGAAACATCAATCTGCAGGCAACTGAAAAATCAAACTGCACGCACCTGAAACATCAATCTGCAAGCACCTGAAACATCAAACTGCACGCACCTGAAACATCAAACTGCACGCACCTGAAACATCAAACTGCCAGCAACTGAAACATCAAACTGCATGCACCTGAAACATCAATCTGCAAGCATCTGAAACACCAATCTGCAAGCACCTAAAACATCAATCTGCAAGCATCTGAAACATCAATCTGCAAGCACCTGAAACATCAATCTGCAAGCAACTGAAAAATCAAACTGCAAGCTCCTGACACATCAATGTGCAAGCACCTGAAACATCAAACTGCAAGCACCTGAAACATCAAACTGCAAGCTCCTGACACATCAATGTGCAAGCACCTGAAACATCAAACTGCAAGCACCTGAAACATCAAACTACAAGCATCTGAAACATCAAACTGCAAGCACCTAAAACATCAAACTGCAAGCACCTGAAACATCAAACTACAAGCATCTGAAACATCAAACTGCAAGTACCTGACACATCAAACTGCAAGCACCTGAAACATCAAACTGCAAACACCTGAAATATCAAACTGCAAGCATCTGAAACATCAAACTGCAAGTACCTGAAACATCAAACTGCAAGCACCTGACACATCAAACTGCAAGCACCTGACACATCAAACTGCAAGCAACTGAAACATCAAACTACAAGCACCTGAAACATCAAACTGCAAGTACCTGACACATCAATCTGCAAGCACCTGAAACATCAAACTGCAAGCACCTGAAACATCAAACTGCAAGCACCTGACACATCAATCTGCAAGCACCTGAAACATCAAACTGCAAGCACCTGAAACATCAAACTGCAAGCAACTGAAACATCAAACTGCAAGCACCTGAAACATCAAACTGCAAGCTCCTGAAACATCAAAATGCAAGCACCTGAAACATCAAACTGCAAGCAACTGAAACATCAATCTGCAATTACCTGAAACATCAAACTGCAAGCACCTGAAATATCAAACTGCAAGCAACTGAAACATCAATCTGCAATTACCTGAAACATCAAACTGCAAGCACCTGAAACATCAAACTACAACCATCTGAAACATCAAACTGCAAGTACCTGACACATCAAACTGCAAGCACCTGAAACATCAAACTGCAAGCACCTGAAACATCAAACTGCAAGCAACTGACACATCAATCTGCAAGCACCTGAAACATCAAACTGCAAGCATCTGAAACATCAAACTGCAGGCACCTGAAACATCAAACTGCAAGTACCTGAAACATCAATCTGCAAGCAACTGACACATCAATCTGCAAGCACCTGAAACATCCAACTGCAAGCACCTGAAACATCAAACTGCAGGCACCTGAAACATCAAACTGCAAGTACCTGAAACATCAGTCTGCAAGCACCTGAAACATCAAACTGCAAGCACCTGAAACATCAAACTGCAGGCACCTGAAACATCAAACTGCAAGCCCCTGAAACATTAATCCGCAAGCACCTGAAACATCAAACTGCAAGCACCTGAAACATCAAACTGCAAGCACCTGAAACAACGACTCACAGCTGAGAAAATGGCGCTTACTAGAGAAACGACAATTAGTCCAGCATTCAGCCATTACACCAATGTAGATTATTCACTATCACACGTGTATAAATTGTCCAGCATTCATCCATTACACACATGTAGATTATTCTCTATCTTACGTGTATAAAGCGACCAGCATTCAGCCATTACATGTAGTTTACTATTCACTATCGCAGGTATATAAAGCGTCCAACATATCTACAAGGAGCATGAAGGGAGCACAGGAGAAACGCGTGATCTATGATTCCCTGTCCTTCTCTAGTCACAGCGCAGACGGACTGGATAACCCGGATGTTCATATACCGGATGGGTATGAATCTCTGCACGCGGAATCTACATGCTCAATCTCCGCTGCAGCAAAGGCAAAGGCGTACAGTAAGGTAAAATATAAGAACATTCGTCCTGTTTTTACCGGAAATATCTATCTTTTCCTTAGAAAATATATCTTTATGTGGGCTTTTTATTATACGTTTATTTATCGTCGCCCACTGGTTTATCGGGACGACGCCTCCGGAAGTTGATTGGTTATTTTATTAGAGGATACAAAAAACTCTCCAATTTCAGAAGCATCCCTGATTACTTTACATGACCGGTCTATAGCACCAATACGTAAGACCTGATTCCTTTACATGACCGGTCTATAGCACCGATACGTAAGACCTAATGCCTTTACATGACCGGTCTATAGCACCGATACGTAAGACCTGATTCCTTTACATGACCGGTCTATAGTACCGATACGTAAGACCTGATTCCTTTACATGACCGGTCTATAGCACCGATACGTAAGACCTGATTCCTTTACATGACCGGTCTATAGCACCGATACGTAAGACCTGATTCCTTTACATGACCGGTCTATAGCACCGATACGTAAGACCTGATTCCTTTACATGACCGGTCTATAGCACCGATACGTAAGACCTGATTCCTTACATGACCGGTCTATAGCACCGATACGTAAGACCTGATTCCTTTACATGACCGGTCTATAGCACCGATACGTAAGACCTAATTCCTCTACATGACCTGTCTATAGCACCGATACGTAAGACCTGATTCCGTTACATGACCGGTCTATAGCACCGATACGTAAGACCTGATTCCTTTACATGACCGGTCTATAGCACCGATACGTAAGACCTAATGCCTTTACATGACCGGTCTATAGCACCGATACGTAAGACCTGATTCCTTTACATGACCGGTCTATAGCACCGATACGTAAGACCTGATTCCTTTACATGACCGGTCTATAGCACCGATACGTAAGACCTGATTCCTTTACATGACCGGTCTATAGCACCGATACGTAAGACCTGATTCCGTTACATGACCGGTCTATAGCACCGATACGTAAGACCTGATTCCGTTACATGACCGGTCTATAGCACTGATACGTAAGACCTGATTCCTTTACATGACCGGTCTATAGCACCGATACATAAGACCTGATTCCTTTACATGACCGGTCTATAGCACCGATACGTAAGACCTGATTCCGTTACATGACCGGTCTATAGCACCGATATGTAAGACCTGATTCCGTTACATGACCGGTCTATAGCACCGATACGTAAGACCTGATTCCTTACATGACCGGTCTATAGCACCGATACGTAAGACCTGATCCGTTACATGACCGGTCTATAGCACCGATACGTAAGACCTGATTCCGTTACATGACCGGTCTATAGCACCGATACGTAAGACCTGATTCCTTTACATGACCGGTCTATAGCACCGATACGTAAGACCTGATTCCGTTACATGACCGGTCTATAGCACCGATACGTAAGACCTGATTCCTTTACATGACCGGTCTATAGCACCGATACGTAAGACCTGATTCCTTTACATGACCGGTCTATAGCACCGATACGTAAGACCTGATTGCTTTACATGACCGGTCTATAGCACCGATACGTAAGACCTCGATATATTGTCCCAACTGAAAGAATGTTACTAGTATTAGGGTCAGTCTGGGGATCGAACCTGCGATCCGTGAATTGGCAGTTCAACGTGTTAACAACTGAACTACTGACCCGTCTATGTGTTGCTATTACATAACTCAAGTGTATGTATACGTATTAGGGACGATTTACTGTCAAATGACCTAACAATAGAATCCGGCGTCGTTGCTAATTTGCATAGCAAAACAGGTACTAATTTGTATCCCGGTATGGTGGCTGTCCTTGACAAAATGGGTGAGTTGTTGTGGCCTGGCCTATGAAAACCTGACGCTAACCATAGTCAGGTCTGGATAAATCAAGACCCTACTTTAGACAGATCGGACAAATCCTTGAAAAACGCGCTGCATGAGCTATATATTAGGACTTAAAACACTATCGTGACGTCATACCTTTGTACTTGCAGTCCATTATTATTAATATTGGACTTGTGTGAAAAGGCCAGAGTATTATATTAGTTCGAGACCCGTTGTAGCCGTTACGAGTGTGCCCTTAGGTAAGGCATTTAAATTCCACCTTGCCTCTTCTCTCTCCTTCATAGCGATGGATTCCATCAGTAATGAGGTCTCGAGAGTGATTAATATAAGTTGAAAGAACTTGTATTACAATCGAGCTAAAATAAATTTGTATAAACTAATGACTTCCCAAATGTTTACCATATTCTAGACAGAAATTGTGAATTACACACTTCTAATTTAGACTGACGTGGAGACAACCTTACACATACTCTAGACTGAAGTGGCGAAAAACAGATCCTCCTGGGGCCTCACATCCACAGTAACCATTATTCAAACAGAGCCTTCCTCCCCCGGGTGTGCACACTATTTAACTGATATCTCATTATATATATGGTAATCCAGGGATCGCAGGTTCGATCCCCCGTCTGACCCTAATAAAATTAACAGTCTTTCAGATGGGACTTTAAACCTAGGTCTCGTCTCGGTGCGGTAAACCGTGCACGTAAAAGGACCAGAGGAGACTCTGGAATGGGTCTCTGTCTGTATCATTGCACTATCCTCCAAAAATCTAAAAATGACTAATCTCTTCAGGAGGCGTCGCTCATATGGGCAAACGGTAGCGACGATAAATAAACGTAAAACATACAGATAGAAACACGTCCTCTGTCAATAATTACATGGCAACATCCTGTCCGCGTCCCTCATATCCATGAACAAGACCTCAAAGGCGTATCAGAAATAAATCGTTTTAGCAGATCCCGATATCCCACGCTGCTGTGAAATGGTCGCCGAGAGGCCAGCATGGGGGTATTGTAAGGAATTGCTATGGTGTTGTCTGGATTTCATTAGCATTAGAGTAATGACCGTGTTATTGACGTCAGGTATTTCTATGATTTATAAATGTGTTCATATGAATACAAAGGAAACCAGAGAAGTACTAATATATACTGGTGAAAGCAGAATAGAGGCAATCTACCACACCTAGTACTTACGTGTTTTAATATAAAAGAGAATCACGTATACGTCAACACGTTGACGCATCCTTACCAATACAATAATAATGTATATGTTACTATATATACATATGGGTGGTTAATATGATTTTATGTGATATCGCATATTATATAAGTGTCCAATCTTTATTCATTTTGTGCATGCCGGTATATATTATATACCAAACAGTGCTTACTCAAGGAAGAATGTCACAGGTGTAGTAGGGCTAGGGATAAGCCCAATCGACCTGTTGTACTCTGTGATATTCTTAACGGAAGTAAATGCAGGTTTGATATATAAATTATGAACATTGGTATGCTAGTATATTCTTGTGATTAATTTTAAAATTGAATAATAGCATCGTTACAATGCATACTATGACTTCTCCGCAATATTTGTCACAACTGTTTGTTATGTTCGTGTTTGTAAATTGCTGTATCTCATGGGTCATATTGACCTATTGGATATGAAATAAAGTTGATCCCAATACGACTAATACATGCTCACTAACGATAGCATTCGATAACAAACCAAACCATGGAATCTGCGGAACCTAATTTCTACATACAGTCTACAACCGCTATGTCGAATTCCGTCGGACCAAACATAATACTTCGACATAACCGAAATTTTACTTAACGAAATTCGATATAAACGGAGCCAGTTATAGTGTAACATGATAGTAGTGTCTGAAACGGGACTTTGATCCGACTACGAGATAACCGGAGAATTCGACATAAGCGACTTTGACATAACGTGTGTAGACTGTATATATGTAGGAATGCTTAGATTTTATATAAATCTGCTATCCCGAATGCGTTGTAAGTGACCAATTGAGGCGTGACCCCGGTGTGTAACACCTCGTGCATTAATGTACTGTTATCAATTTAAGTTTAAACTTTATTTATTTTTCAACGATTGCGAAGCAAGTTCTAACAACTTTGGATGAAAATACAAGATTTTCTTCATAAATGCGGAATTCAAAGAAACATGAGGAATATAAGAAATTTGATCTTTGGATACAAAATTATCGAATCAGATTATTTTTATATCAATATCTTTTTAACCATAGTAGGTTTTAGTATCTACAAATCATATTTTGCAAGTGACAATTGGACAAAAGACTACGATATATACAAAGTTTTTAAATCAGAATTTGAAATCATGCACCTTTACTACCAATTTAAAAAGATTAATATAACATTTTTCAAAAAGGTTCATGAAAATATTTAATAGTACTTTTACAGTCATTTATATTACGTTTATATTTAGTATAATTACATACAATGTATTTACAGTAGTACTTAACATTTGCTTGTTGTGTATCATTGCTGTATATATGTACATATAAATATATTTGAATAAAAGAAGCTCTGCTTCACCAAAAAAAAAAAAAAGTTCTAACAACTTATATGAATCACTCTTCGCTGGCGCGGATGAAAGCGTATATGTGGTTATTTTAGATTTGTGGAGGATAGTGCAATGATACAGAGTCTCCTCTGGTTCTTTTACGTGCACGGTGTAAAGCACCGACACGATAACTCGGTTTAAAGTCCCATCTGAAAGACTGTTAATTTTATTATGGTCAGACAGGGGATCGAACCTGTGATCCCTGGATTACCAATCCAGCGTGTTTCCACTGGACTACAGATCCGTCTATCTGTGTAGCTTCCTGTATGTAATCATGCTGCTGTGGTTTTACCAATAGTGAAGATTGTGACCATACAAAGGCCGCGATCGTCGTGATGTCTAACCGCCTTGTGCAAAGATCTGGGTCACACATCTAATTGAAACAAGTATAATTATAATGTTGCACATAAAATATCATGATCTGCCCAGGTCTCTCCTCCACATCGAGCACGTCGTGACCTAGGCACAGTTCACAGCAGGAGTATGGGTCAAGGACTTCGTAGACGGAAGCCGCGCCATCGGACCAGTAGAAGTCGTGTGACTCTATACGAATATAAACATACTACTAACTTACCTACTTGGCGAGACAGCAATGCTCGGTGCTGGCGACGGAGGATAGCTGGTTTTATTAGCCGGCTCCTTCAAGGGGACGGTTCTCCTTCATGGAAGACGGTGGGACGTTGACTTCTTGATGACGCGAGGACCCCAGCGAAGAAACCGGAACAAGTATTGCTGCTGTGAGCTGACACATCGTGGAGGATGTGGCCCTAAAAGAGACCCCTTCGAAAGATGGATACAGGATTTGTCACCCTGAGAAAAACGGAATATGCTTTTCCAATTGTGAACATAAGCAACTTAGATGACAACGTTATCTACTTAGAGAAACCAGTCGCCCAAATGCCTCGGCGGAGGCGACTATAAAGAAAACTATATCGTTCGTTCATGTTCTGCCTTTAGTAAGTTCCGATGTGGTATCGCGTCATTAACTTCAATAAGAATAGAGACTGGTCGTTATTAGTTTAATCTTATTTATTTTACAATGATTGCGAAGCAAGTTCTAACAACTTATATTAATCACTCTCGTTGGTGCGGATGAAAGCGTAAATGTGGTCATGCCTTATTGTGTCTGTATAAGCTACAAGTTAAATGCATGTTTATATTTATATGTCCTTGCAATATTATAATATTTGTTAATGGCCAAAAGCACGTATATATATATTGCTGATTTGCCAAATAATAAAGTTTGAAACTTTGTTATGAGAACTTAAAATTAGACGATCGTTTATGTCCATTTTGTAGTGTACTTGAAGATGAACACCATGTTATTTTAGACGTGTGTGAGTACTTCAGACATGATATGTTTGAGATCGCTTGCAAAGTACACATACATTTTACAAACATGTCGCATAATGCTAAATTAATAGTTATATTTACGCACCCATCCTTGATTCGTATTTGTGCCAAAACCTGCTTTAATATTTTATTCAGATGTACTCTTTGTATGTGTAAATATATAGTGTGTTAAGATCTTTCTTATAGCATATCCATGTTTTATTTATTCTGAGAAGCTAATTAGGTCATCCTTTGTCTGATTGAGAATGATAATTGTTTTTCTAAACCCGTTTCTTAATTGCTCAGAATTGCCAATATTTACTTCGGTTTCTTAGCACTATGTATTGCAATTCATGCTTAGCTTTCAATTAGCGAATGCTCTTCAATGTTACCATGTATATAATGCTTTGATTGCATGTAATGTGATCGGTAACTGTGATATAAGTATGTTGTAATTTTATTTATTGAATGGCTATGTACGCTGTTAATTTGATATGTTTATATTCGCTGTTATGCACATAGATGAGACTGAAATAAAGAAGAAAACTAAGCTAGTCCAATAATGTTGATCACGTCAGGTTTACTGTTAATGATCACAAACATGAACATCTGAGCGCTGGGTGGCATGCGTGTTTGGAGAAACGTTGCAGGGACACGCTAATTCCTAATTACCAATTGCTGTTTGTCACAACATTTAATCAATCAACTCCGATGGTACGTTGTAGATCAGTTGAAACTTGGGCCTCGATTTTTTTCAAGTATGATAATCTAGTACTTTGATAATCTAGTACTTTGATAATCTAGTACTTTGATAATCTAGAGCTTACTCAAGTACTTGGATACACTTGTTCGATCCCCCGTCTGATACTAATACAATTAACAGTCTATCAGATGGGACATTATTCGAGGTCTCGTGTCGGTGCTGTACACCGTGCACGTAAAGGAACCAGAGGAGACTCTGGAATGGGTCGCTGTCTGTATCATTGCACTATCCTCCAAAAATCTAAAATGACTAATCTATTCAGGAGGCGTCGCTCATATGGGCAACCGGTAGCGACGATAAATAAACAAAACAAATCGTATTTAGTTTTACAATGCTTTACTTGGATCGTGTATTTTCCTTATGTTCGGTATTTCGGATAAGGCATGTCCGAATACCGGTGTTTATCTGATTATCATTATGTGATAAAAACATTCCATTGTAATTGAGTAGTTATAGCGTATCTAAATAATATGAAATATACATTAATGAGCTCGCTATTAATTCTATAAATTACTTAATCACTAGGTTGTTCAAATTTATTAAAATATTTTGATAACACTATGAATTACTTCCCTTTGTGAAGACGAAGGTTACGTGGTCAGTTTATTCAAGATTGGAATGCTTCAATAAATACTATTGTATTTAACTATAAAGACCCGGAGTTTGTGCACGATTGTGCCCTTAGGCAATACATTTAAATTCCGCATTGCCTCTCTCCTTCATGGCCATGGATTCCACCAGGAATGAGGTCTCGAGAGTGATTAATATAAGTTGAAAGGACTTGTTAATTTAATTATATTATAATTCGGTTGTAAGAAATAATTAGATATAATGTCCACTGAGTCATATTCAGAAGACAGTTTAGTTGTGTCAGATTGTGTTCACGTAGTTTAGAAATTGAATTATGTAGATATAGTGGAATTATAGGGTTAATCTTTTATGCAAGTTGTGCAACGTAAATGTCGTTGAATACGAATATCACTTTTATTTATCCACAGATATATAAAGCTAAGCATTCATAATAAATGTTTTGGTAACGTATCGTGACCTACAGTAAATATGTTTAATGTCATGATGTCTTCTAGCAAGCAAAATAAGTTATTTAATACATCAACGTTTGTTCTGAAGTTGTTAATAATGTAAAGATACCACTGACAAGTTGACTGTTTTGTAAATAGTCTCCTATTATATTGGTTGTAGGCTAGCATGGGAACAGGCGTCGATATATTTTGCCTAGTCAGTCAAACAAATATATTTTAACACCGATACTATTAATTGGGCCTTATTGAGTTTCTGATCATATCATTTTGCCAGAAGTTATAAAGTGAAAAACGACAGACTGGAACCCAGGCTAATTGTAGGCATACATGTGTTTGCCTTGCTTCAACTTGTATTTCTTAATGGCCACACACAACAAATTGTATTTCTTAATGGCCACATACAACAAATTGTATTTCTTAATGGCCACATACAACAAATTGTATTTCTTAATGGCCACATACAACAAATTGTATTTCTTAATGGCCACATACAACAAATTGTATTTCTTAATGGCCACACACAACAAATTGTATTTCTTAATGGCCACACACAACAAATTGTATTTCTTAATGGCCACACACAACAAATTGTATTTCTTAATGGCCACACACAACAAATTGTATTTCTTAATGGCCACATACAAGTTGTATTTTGCTGATTATGCCAATAAACTTGTTTATTGAATGAATACCTGTACACAAGAATTATTAGCACACATACAAGTGAGCGTATGGGCTACTTTCCGCCGGGATGGTCCCGGATTAAGACTTGCATAATTTCTTTTTCAGCCAATTAGTATTTTCGAATATTCGAACATCATTTTGCAAACCGTTACTCTGGAGAACGTCCGAGTATTCGAAAACTTGTTGCAATCCCTACGTTCAAAGTAATGAAATTATCCAACTGGTCTGAGGACGGTCCGTGCCCGACTGTACCTGGAATACTCTGATCGGATACTCGAGTCTTCATCCACCAATAATAGCTCGACAGTCGTCATATTACCTAACCTGTTGGTACGACTTTAAACACCCAAACACATAAATAAACACATTGTATTGTAGTGCTTGTTTGCAATGTTGTCACCTATTGTCTGGTTTATAAAACTACAATGTAAATGATAATGATGATGCTATTATGAAATTGATAATAGCACATTTATTCATGTTACTGTCTTAAATTGTATTCCAATCAGAAGTCACATTGTCCTCCTTGTATTTCGTTTCGACAAGGGTACTGAATTTGATGATAAGTGCATGTGACTTAATTTTCTAACTCAATATGAATTCTCCTGAATATTATTTATCCACGTGTGCATTATAATATACACATCTTGTTCTACATGTAGAGTGACTCGGTGGAAGATGTTTATCGCTTATATATGAGGGATTGGTGATCTACTGTCATGTCTGACCGATGGAGATCTTACACCGACTTGCCACATTTCTATTTGTAATCTTCTATGCAATTTTACATTCTGTTTGTATTGATTTCTATGTAAATTATATATGAAAACTTCTTGTTCTGCTCTCCAGTATTGGAGGTAATAAAGGTATATATATATATATATGTATTATATGCACGTTCTGCAACCCAATAACAATTTATATTGCTCACTGTCAGTAGTACAGCAGTACACTGGCAGTACACTACTCACTGCTAACTTCATCCACATTATTCCATAACATAGTATAATTATATAGTTTCTATACTATTCAGCTTCAACATTACTGATTTTGTTAGCATTTGATTTGTATATATGTGTAGGGCCTCATGGTAGATTAATCTTTGTTAAATGAGTTCTCTCGTAAAATAAAATCTTTATTATTATTATTAAAAACCTATGTGGCAGTCGTGATAGCGCAGTGGTAGCGCGTTCGCTTCATGTGCGAATGATCCGGAGTTCGAGCCCCGCAGGAGCCGTTACAATTGTGCCCTTAGGCAAGGCATTTAATTTCCACGTTGCCTCTTCTCTATCCCTCGTGGCGATATATTCCACCAGAATGAGGTCTCGAGAGTGATTAATATAAGTTGTAAGAACTTGTTTCGCAATCGAGCTAAAATAAATTTGTATAAACATGTATAAACTAAGAAACACACAACAATTTATATTTATTCCTTCTTTTATTTGATTCCTCTTCCATCTTCTACCAGGGAAGGCAACTGACGGTGACCAGGCGGAGAGTTTTACGGCGCATCATTACAAGAAATGGCGAAGACATTGTGATAGAAGAGGCTATATCACCTTCCTTGTCACGTCAGTCCAGCATCACCGACAACTCAGACGATGACATAAGGTATATAAAGCTAAACATTCTCTATGCTTGCCTTGTCAGCATCATCGCAGCTATATAAAGCTAAACATTCTCTATGCTTGCCTTGTCAGCATCATCGCAGCTATATAAAGCTAAGCATTCTCTATGCTTGCCTTGTCAGCATCATCGCAGCTATATAAAGCTAAACATTCTCTATGCTTGCCTTGTCAGCATCATCGCAGCTATATAAAGCTAAGCATTCTCTATGCTTGCCTTGTCAGCATCATCGCAGCTATATAAAGCTAAGCATTCTCTATGCTTGCCTTGTCAGCATCATCGCACCTATA
>CM026403.1:18447445-18562445 GCA_014843695.1 Archivesica marissinica | reverse complement strand
GACAAAAAAAACATGGAAGAGGACAACGGTATTATACTACCCCAGTTAATATAGACAGTGCTGTGTATTCATTCAATATTGTTTAATTAAAGTTCTTGGCTTTCATATGTCGTCTGTATATTTATATGCCTAACTGTATATGTATTTACCTAACTGTATATGTATTTACCTAACTGGATATGTATTTACCTAACTGTATATGTATTTACCTAACTGGATATGTATTTACCTAACTGTATGTGTTTACCTAACTGTATATGTATTTATCTAACTGTATATGTATTTACCTAACTGTATATGTATATACCTACCTGGATATGTATTTACCTAACTGTATATGTGTTTACCTAACTGTATATGTATATATCTAACTGTATATGTATTTACCTAACTCTATATGTATTTACCTAACTGTATATGTATTTTACCTAACTGTATATGTATTTACCTAACTGTATCGATATTGATCATGTACAATGCTATGGGTGAATGGGGCAATGTTTTAAGAATGAACGTCTCATTAAATTCGCACTGACTGACCACTTCTAGCCACTACAAACTTCATTTCCGGCCAATAATGATCCTCGTACAAGTCTAAAATTCATACATAACGGACATATGTTCAGTCAGTCCATCTTGCTGCATCTATATAAGTTTTAGCTTTCTTCGGTTTTGGCTCTTTTTATCTATTTATCTACATCTGGTCAACAACACCAGATATATATATATTGCTGTCCGAATACCGCCGTGGTTAGTGAGCTTGCTTCTCACCAATGCAACCCGGGTTCGATCCTCGGAAGGGAAGTATGTGAGATGGTAGGGTGGTCGCCAGATCGGACAGATGGGCTTTCTCCGGGTACTCCGGTTTCCTCCCATAGGAATAACCACATGACTCTCTCATCCGATTAATATTAAGTTGTTAAAGCTTGTTTCGCAACCGTTGTGGAATAAATAAAGTTTAAACTTTAAACACTACAAATGATGCAAAGAAGGCTTTGATATTGGGGTGTTCGTATTTGTTTTCAAAATAGATGTCAACAACAACAACAACAACAACAACAACGATTCATACTATAATAAACACTAATGTATGTGAGCATAGACTTGTCGACGGGTTAAATAATCAACAATAGTCATGGCTCATTCTGGGAAGGGCTTAATGCAATGCTGTTACAACTTGTTACCCCACCCATTTGCTTGTGTTATGTTGTATTAGTATTGTGTATCTATATGCATGTATATATAAGCGACGACATTATGGTTAAGCTGCTCCTCCGTATACTATTATGTACGGTAAGACTACACGAACATGATACTTTATGTATATATACATGTTTGTCATAATTATTTGGGCGTTCAGTGATACCCCGAATATTTGATATTGGGGCGTCCGAATATTTGATAGTTGGGCGTTCCTGATCGGACTCATCGTGAATAGGTTACGCACATACTATGTACCGCAATTGTAACGATTTCACTTCAGGTCCACATTGCATCTTCTCTCTCCGTCGTGGTGATGGATGACACCATGAATAAGGTCTTGAGAGTGATTAATATAAGTTGTAAGAACTCAATCGAGCTAAAATAAATTTGTATTATTCTTATACACCCAGCTGAGTCCCCCCTCCTTACCCGACACCGTTTATACAGCCAACTGAGTTCTCCCCTCCATACCCTGCACCGTTTATACAGCCAACTGAATTCTTTCATCCATACCCGACACCGTTTATACAGCCAACTGATTTCTTTCATCCATACCCGACACCGTTTATACAGCCAACTGAATTCTCTCCTCCATACCCGACACCGTTTATACAGCCAACTGAGTTCTCTCCTCCATACCCTGCACCGTTTATAGAGCCAACTGAGTTCTCTCCTCCATACCCTGCACCGTTTATACAGCCAACTGATTTCTTTCATCCATACCCGACACCGTTTATACAGCCAACTGAATTCTCTCCACCATACCCGACACCGTTTATACAGCCAACTGAGTTCTCTCCTCCATACCCTGCACCGTTTATAGAGCCAACTGAGTTCTCTCCTCCATACCCTGCACCGTTTATACAGCCACCTGAGTCCTCTCCTCCATACCCTGCACCGTTTATACAGCCAACTGAGTTCTCTCCTCCATACCCTGCACCGTTTATACAGCCAACTGAGTTCTCTCCTCCATACCCTGCACCGTTTATACAGCCAACTGAGTTCTTCCCTCCATACCCTGCATCGTTTATACAGCCAACCGAGTTATCTCCTCTATACCCGACACCGTTTATACAGCCAACTGAGTTCTCCCCTCCATACCCTGCACCGTTTATACAGCCAACTGAGTTCTCTCCTCCATACCGACACCGTTTATACAACCAACTGAGTTATCCCCTCCTTACCCGACACCGTTTATACAGCCAACTGAATTCTCCCCTCCATACCCTGCACCGTTTATACAGCCAACTGAGTTCTCCCCTCCATACCCTGCACCGTTTATACAGCCAACTGAGTTCTCTCCTCCATACCCGACACCGTTTATACAGCCAATTGAGTTATCTCCTCCATACCCGAAACCGTTTATACAGCCAACTGAGTTCTCCCCTCCTTACCTGAAACCGTTTATACAGCCAACTGAGTTCTCCCCTCCATACCCTGCACCGTTTATACAACCAACTGAGTTCTCTCATCCATACCCTGCACCGTTTATACAGCCAACTGAGTTCTCTCATCCATACCCTGCACCGTTTATACAGCCAACTGAGTTCTCCCCTCCATACCCTGCACCGTTTATACAGCCAACTGAGTTCTCTCATCCATACCCTGCACCGTTTATACAACCAACTGAGTTCTCTCATCCATACCCGACACCGTTTATACAGCCAACTGAGTTCTCCCCTCCATACTCTCTACCGTTTATACAACCAACTGAGTTATCTCCTCCATACCCGACACCGTTTATACAACCAACTGAGTTCTCTCATCCATACCCTGCAACGTTTATACAGCCAACTGAGCTCTCCCCTCCATACTCTCTACCGTTTATACAGCCAACTGAGTTATCTCCTCCATACCCGACACCGTTTATACAGCCAACTGAGTTATCTCCTCTATACCCGACACCGTTTATACGGCCAACTGAGTTCTCTCCTCCATACCCAACACCGTTTATACAGCCAACTGAGTTATCCCCTACATACCCGACACCGTTTATACAGCCAACTGAGTTCTCCCCTCCTTACCCGAAACCGTTTATAAAGCCAACTGAGTTCTCTCCTCCTTACCCGAAACCGTTTATACAGCCAACTGAGTTCTCTCCTCCATACCCGAAACCATTTATGCAGCCAAATGCGTTCTCTCCTCCTTACCCGAAACCGTTTATACAGCCAACTGAGTTCTCCCCTCCATACTCTCTACCGTTTATACAGCCAACTGAGTTCTCTCCTCCTTACCCGACACCGTTTATACAGCCAACTGAGTTCTCTCCTCTATACCCGACACCGTGTATACAACAAACTGAGTTCTCTCCTCCATACCGACACCGTTTATACAACCAACTGAGTCCCCCGCCTTACCCGAAACCGTTTATACAGCCAACGGAGTTCTCTCCTCCATACCGACACCGTTTATACAGCCAACTGTGTCCTCCCCTCCATACCCGACACCGTTTATACAGCCAACTGAGTTCTCCCCTCCATACCCGACACCGTTTATACAGCCAACTGAGTTCTCCCCTACTTACCCGACACCGTTTATACAGCCAACTGAATTCTCCCCTCCATACTCTCTACCGTTTATACAACCAACTGAGTTCTCCCCTCCATACCCGACACCGTTTATAACGCCAATTGAGATCTCCCCTCCATACTCTCTACCGTTTATACAGCCAACTGAGTTCTCTTATCCATACTCTGCACCGTTTATACAGCCAACTGAGTTCTCACCTCCATACCCTGCACCGTTTATACAGCCAACTGAGTTCTCTCATCCATACCCTGCACCGTTTATACAGCCAACAGAGTTCTCTCCTCCTTACCCGAAACCGTTTATACAGCCAACTGAGTTCTCTCCTCCTTACCCGAAACCGTTTATACAACCAACTGAGTTATCTCCTCCATACCCGAAACCGTTTATACAGCCAACTGAGTTCTCCCCTCCATACCCTGCACCGTGTATACAACTAACTGAGTTATCTCCTCCATACCCGAAACCGTTTATACAGCCAACTGAGTTCTCTCCTCCTTACACGAAACCGTTTATACAGCCAACTGAGTTCTCTCCTCCTTATCCGAAACCGTTTATACAGCCAACTGAGTTCTCTCCTCCTTACCCGAAACCGTTTATGCAGCCAACTGAGTTATCCCCTACATACCCGACACCATTTATACAGCCAACTGAGTTCTCTCCTCCTTACCCGAAACCGTTTATACAGCCAACTGAGTTCTCTCCTCCTTACCCGAAACCGTTTATACAGCCAACTGAGTTATCTCCTCTATACTCTCTACCGTTTATACAGCCAACTGAGTTCTCCCATCCATACCCGACACCGTTTATACAGCCAACTGAGTTCTCTCCTCCTTACCCGAAACCGTTTATACAGCCAACTGAGTTATCCCCTACATACCCGACACCATTTATACAGCCAACTGAGTTCTCTCCTCCTTACCCGAAACCGTTTATACAGCCAACTGAGTTATCCCCTACATACCCGAAACCGTTTATACAGCCAACTGAATTCTCCCCTACATACCCGACACCGTTTATACAGCCAACTGAGTTATCCCCTACATACCCGACACCGTTTATACAGCCAACTGAGTTCTCCCCTCCTTACCCGAAACCGTTTATACAGCCAACTGAGTTCTCTCCTCCTTACCCGAAACCGTTTATACAGCCAACTGAGTTCTCTCCTCCTTACCCGAAACCGTTTATACAGCCAACTGAGTTCTCTCCTCCTTACCCGAAACCGTTTATACAGCCAACTGAGTTCTCCCCTCCATACCCGACACCGTTTATACAGCCAACTGAGTTCTCTCCTCTATACCCGACACCGTGTATACAACCAACTGAGTTCTCTCCTCCATACCGACACCGTTTATACAACCAACTGAGTCCCCCTCCTTACCCGAAACCGTTTATACAGCCAACTGAGTTCTCTCCTCTATACCCGACACCGTTTATACAACCAACTGAGTCCCCCTCCTTACCCGAAACCGTTTATACATCCAACTGAGTTCTCTCCTCCATACCGACACCGTTTATACAACCAACTGAGTTATCTCCTCTATACCCGACACCGTTTATACAGCCAACTGTGTCCTCCCCTCCATACCCGACACCGTTTATACAGCCAACTGAGTTCTCCCCTCCATACCCGACACCGTTTATACAGCCAACTGAGTTCTCCCCTCCTTACCCGACACCGTTTATACAGCCAACTGTGTTCTCCCCTCCATACCCGACACCTTTTATACAGCCAACTGTGTTCTCCCCTCCATACTCTCTAACCGTGTATACAACCAACTGAGTTCTCCCCTCCATACCCGACACCGTTTATACAGCCAACTGAGTTCTCCCCTCCATACTCTCTACCGTTTATACAGCCAACTGAGTTCTCTCCTCCATACCCGACACCGTTTATACAGCCAACTGTGTTCTCCCCTCCATACCCGACACCGTTTATACAGCCAACTGAGTTCTCTCCTCCATACCCGACACCGTTTGTACAGCCAACTGAGTTCTCCCCTCCATACCCGACACCGTTTATACAACCAACTGAGTTCTCTCCTCGATACCCGACACCGTTTATTCAGCCAACTGAGCTCTCCCCTCCATACTCTCTACCGTTTATACAGCCAACTGAGTTATCTCCTCCATACCCGAAACCGTTTATACAGCCAACTGAGTTATCTCCTCTATACCCGACACCGTTTATACAGCCAACTGAGTTCTCTCCTCCATACCCGACACCGTTTATACAGCCAACTGAGTTATCCACTACATACCCGAAACCGTTTATACAGCCAACTGAGTTCTCCCCTACATACCCGACACCGTTTATACAGCCAACTGAGTTCTCCCCTCCTTACCCGACACCGTTTATACAGCCAACTGTGTTCTCCCCACCATACCCGACACCGTTTATACAGCCAACTGAGTTCTCCCCTCCATACTCTCTACCGTTTATACAACCAACTGAGTTCTCCCCTCCATACCCGACACCGTTTATACAGCCAACTGAGTTCTCTCCTCCATACCCGACACCGTTTATACAGCCAACTGTGTTCTCCCCCTCCATACCCGACACCGTTTATACAGCCAACTGAGTTATCTCCTCCATACCCGACACCGTTTATAAAACCAACTGAGTTCTCTCCTCCATACCCGACACCGTTTATACAGCCAACTGTGTTCTACCCTCCATACTCTCTACCGTTTATACAGCCAACTGAGTTCTCTCCTCCATACCCGACACCGTTTATACAGCCAACTGTGTTCTCTCCTCCATACCGACACCGTTTATACAACCAACTGAGTTATCCCCTCCTTACCCGACACCGTTTATACAGCCAACTGAATTCTCCCCTCCATACCCTGCACCGTTTATACAGCCAACTGAGTTCTCCCCTCCATACCCGACACCGTTTATACAGCCAACTGAGTTCTCCCCTCCTTACCCGACACCGTGTATACAGCCAACTGTGTTCTCCCATCCATACCCGACACCGTTTATACAGCCAACTGAGTTCTCCCCTCCATACTCTCTATCGTTTATACAACCAACTGAGTTCTCCCCTCCATACCCGACACCGTTTATACAGCCAACTGAGTTCTCCCCTCCATACTCTCTACCGTTTATACAGCCAACTGAGTTCTCTCCTCCATACCCGACACCGTTTATACTGCCAACTGAGTTCTCCCCTCCATACCCGACACCGTTTATACAGCCAACTGAGTTCTCTCCTCCATACCCGACACCGTTTATATAACCAACTGAGTTCTCTCCTCCATACCCGACACCGTTTATACAGCCAACTGTGTTCTCCCCTCCATACTCTCTACCGTTTATACAGCCAACTGAGTTCTCTCCTCCATACCCGACACCGTTTACACAGCCAACTGTGTTCTCCCCTCCATACCCGACACCGTGTATACAGCCAACTGTGTTCTCCCCTCCATACTCTCTACCGTTTATACAGCCAACTGAGTTCTCCCCTCCATACCCGACACCGTTTATACAACCAACTGAGTTCTCCCCTCCATACTCTCTACCGTTTATGCAGCCAACTGAGTTCTCTCCTCCATACCCGACACCGTTTATACAACCAACTGAGTTCTCTCCTCCAAACCCGACAACGTTTATACAGCCAACTGTGTTCTCCCCTCCATACCCGACACCGTTTATACAGCCAACTGAGTTCTCCCCTCCATACTCTCTACCGTTTATACAGCCAACTGAGTTTTCTCCTCCATACCCGACACCGTTTATACAGCCAACTGTGTTCTCCCCTCCATACCCGACACCGTGTATACAGCCAACTGAGTTCTCCCCTCCATACTCTCTACCGTTTATACAGCCAACTGAGTTCTCCCCTCCATACCCGACACCGTGTATACAACCAACTGAGTTCTCCTCTCCATACCCGACACTGTTTATACAGCCAACTGAGTTCTCCCCTCCATACCCGACACCGTTTATACAGCCAACTGAGTTCTCCCCTCCATACTCTCTACTTTGTGGTTCCTCCATACTCTTACGTTTATACAGCAACTGAGTTCCGTTTATACAGCCAACTGAGTTCTCCCCTCCATACTCTCTACCGTTTATACAGCCAACTGAGTTTTCTCCTCCATACCCGACACCGTTTATACAGCCAACTGTGTTCTCCCCTCCATACCCGACACCGTGTATACAGCCAACTGAGTTCTCCCCTCCATACTCTCTACCGTTTATACAGCCAACTGAGTTCTCCCCTCCATACCCGACACCGTGTATACAACCAACTGAGTTCTCCCCTCCATACCCGACACCGTGTATACAGCCAACTGAGTTCTCCCCTCCATACTCTCTACCTTTTATAACTTGTGTCTAATCCCTTTGATTTTTGATATGCATATTCTTTCCTCGTTTAAATTTGAATTTGTGCACACATGTAGAGCAGTTAGAGAGCACTAAAATATGATTAAATTAATCTCGGAGGTAAATGTCAAACTCTTAATTGTGTCAGTAGGGTGTAGCTATGCACCGCCAGCTTTTAGCGATTTTGCAGATGGTCTTGGTTGAAACTGTGGAATAAATGTTCATACTATATATGTTATCACATTACAGGTGCAACCAGTCCAACTCTTAAACTAGTTCATTCTCGAAGTCTAAAGAAAGCGTGCATGTATATCAGTGATAAGGTGATGAACAAGACAGCAATATCCACTCGCTGCAAGCAAGCAACCGTTGTTGACACAATGGCGAAACAGTCACTTCCGGTAAAAACTAAATTGCATACGACGCAGTCACTTCCGATCATGCGCAAATACTGGAAACTAGACTTAGCCAATGAAGATTCTCCCAATTCTCTCAATAAAGGACTAATCAGTTGTCTTAAAAATGTCCACTCACTTCCTAATCCGGGCAAGCTTGATCATGACAACAGTAAAGCGAATGCTGCTATAAATGAGTCTCTATCAAATCACCAAGCAGAGTATCAAATTGAAACGTTTGGAAATAACAGGACACCAAGTCCTATAACCCCGCTAATGGAAACAGATACACAAACTGAGCTAATCGAAACATTTGCTAACATTGATATGCATGAACTGCCGAATAAAAACAGTTTTAACTTTTCATTCTCGGATCTACCGGTGAGTAAACTCAGTGAGAAGAAATCACCTGTTTTGATATCAGAACACAATACAGAAACGCTTAAAGAACCGTTTATAATTTCGGAAACTGAAACAAATATGGCAACAGCAGTAAAGCAGAACTTTTCAAACGAAAGTCAGTCTAATTTTCCATTGTCGGATGTACAGACGGTCAACGCAGACCCAAAAGATGTTGCAGAATCATTTGAAGATGAATCAACTGATAATCAAGAACCTGGCACGCCCTCTGCCGTTACCCAACGCTGTAATCTTAAGCGGCAGATGACAGTATTCTGTCAGAAAGGTAGCACTGATTCATCATCTGTAAAAACGGATGCCTCGTTTGATGAAAAAACAAGCACCTGTCCAAGTTCTAGTACCACAAGCGGTAACCTCCGTGTTTTTAAGAGTATCTACGTTAATTTCAATCCTGAGGAAATAACGGATGCGAAGCATACTGTTAGAGTGGTCATACCAAAGGCAAAGATTGACAAAGCTACACAAGTAAATCATAATGAAATAACAAAGGAAACCGGTTGGGATCTGATAGAAGGGGTTTACCTTCTCTTGCGAAAGATCAGTGTCAATATACCGCGTCAAATAGACGCGTCTGCACCAAACGTTCATGAATCTGCTGTAAGTAGTTCTAATGTATCACCTGAAAAAGTATCCATTTCCAACACCGCTCTACAGATACCACTTAGTCCTCGTGATGATACGGATTACCCGCCGAAATCACGGTTTCCTGATAACGATAGAAGCGATCCGATTAACCCTGCGTCAATCGGACCTCTCGTACGACAAAATATGGAAAATTGCGGGAATGTGAATGCCTGGTTTGAAAAAAACAGACAGTTGAATTTTGCTAATCGACTATCTCCTGTTCGTCAGTATACCATAGAGACGGTGGATAGCGGGTTCGATGACAACCATGCTCCATCCAACTTTAACAGACAAGGACGTTTTAGTTTGCCGAATGTTCTATCAGGTAACTGCTATATATATAAATATATACACATAGCTACATTTTTAACAGTTAACATGTTTTCAGATATGAATAATACTCTACATTTGAGTACATTTGGGTGTTTCCAATAATACATGTAATTCTTCATATAAATCACTAGGCCTATTGTACAGTTGGCATTCAAACTAAAAAGTGAAAATCTGAAAATTCTATTTCAGTATAAGGCACAGGATATAGAAGTTACGCCAGTTGTTTCGTTCGAACTCATTTAGTTTTATTTATAATATATTAGCTAATATTTTCTATTTTCATTAATAGGAAACGGGCATGCGCGTCTATGCCGGAGACCCTATCGTGGACCACAGATTCCGCTGGAGCCGAGTCTGGTGAATAGCAACAGCAGTCAGAGTATTTCAATAGAACATAGAGAAGCCGGAAATGATGCAGACGACGAACTGATATCGGACGACTTGAACAAACAGCCGACACGACGGCGACTCAGGAGAATCAATCGAGAAGATTCATTTAGCCTGTCCGATTCCGAACTAAACGAACGACGCAAGCGAATCAGAAGAAACAATTTTACTTTTGATCACATCATGTCTACGAGCGAAGATATTAAAATTAGCGTTGACGAACGGCGAAAAGAATTTCATCAGGCAATAAAGGATATTTCAGAAAGAAAGCCGAGACTAAATAACTTGCATTCTAAAACATCCATAGACCAGTATATTCACTTGAACGAAGATGATTCAATTCATAACGAGTCAGGTTTTACAGAAAACAAATACCTGGATGAAACATGGAAAAAGAGATTGGCAACTCTAACGAGTGTTGATAATACTTATCGAGGCTTCGGTCTATCAAAGACAATGAGAAATGACTTTGTTTCCCAACTTGATGCATTTCGGAACCTCGGCCCAACAAGGGAGACATTAGACGAAGCTCCGTCATCAATGAAAATAACTCACTGGCAAGATGAGAATGTGTTTATACCGTATAGTGATGATAACGGGGAAATGCATGACGACAGTGAGGCACAGCTCGATAATGAACTAAATGAACAATCAGACAATACTCATGAATGTAGAATCCCGCCAAAGATTCAGAGAACAGATGACCTTTCACAAGCTGATGATGGAACTGTTATGGAGGCAGAGCCAATAGATTATGCAAGTAATCCTATTGAATCTGTAGACGCCAGACCAGATTGGGATACTGTTCATACCGCAGATAACGGTAACGGTATAGTTCGAGCATCAACGTATTTTGATATGTTTTCAAGCTTTGACCATTCGTATTTACATGATGATGTTGAGCCCAGCGATGTTGCCATGCTGGGTGACGTCGTTTCTCTCACGAGCTCAGGAGAGGAGACGATAGTTCGTATTGCAGGAGCTGGATTGAGGTATGGTACAGTGGGCATCAACAACTCGTTTCAGGTATGTAGATACTTTTTGAAAGTGTATTAAAACAGCCCCGTTTCAATCAAGAACATATGAACATATTTTTGAACTTGGTCGCAATTTATACTATGGACGGGAACGAATTGCAAACTCATTTGAACTTGGTCGCAGTTTACACTATGGACGGGAACGAATTGCAAAATCAGTGTTGGGTATTCGAATATTCAGAACCACACAACATCTTACACGTTGTATGCATCGTGTCATTATTTAAGTGTCCTCTCATCCGGCCGTGTGACTGACGCATCACTCTCCAAGCTATCCCCAAGATTCAAATTAATTGAGTTTCCACATGTTCCAAATAATAATCATGTAACAATGTTTATGTAATAATGATTATTATTTGAAGCATGTGGGGAAGTGTTGTCCTGAGTGTTGTCCGTGTACAAATACCGTGTGTTTCAAGGTTTACCATGGTACTACACTCATGTACATTGCAGTCAAATGTATTGTTGTTGTTGTTGTTGTTTATATTATTTGTGACAAAGTCTGACTCAAATAAACTCCCGCGTGTCCATAATAAAGTATATTATAGTAAATACACAGTATCAACATGTCAACTGTGTATTGCAAATCCCAAATTACGTCATATCGCATAACATGGAGACATGCACAGGATGACATAATGTGTTTACATCAAACGTTCCGACAAGGATTCAGTCATGCTGTTAGTGTTAACCTGGGCATCTTGTCTGTTTTCACGGGGTACTATTATCATTAGAAAATGTCTTCCGTGTGTGTGTTTTACGTTTATTTATCGTCGCTACCGTTATCCACATGAGCCGCCTCCTGAAGAGATTAGAGATTAATCATTTTAGATTTTTAGAGGATAGGACAATGATACAGACAGAGACCCATTCCAGAGTCTCCTCTGGTTCTTTTACGTGCATGGTGTACAAAACGACAGCCATTTAGCTATCATGCAGTGGATAAGTAGTGGCAATATCTATCTCACCTCCATATATAGTACTGGCACTACATGAGATTCTGGCCTTTATTATGAACATTGGTTTGGCTACTATAGTATCGATGTATGTCGTATTGGTAATGGCGTCGAGAGGGAAAGTGTTAAACAACTAATAATAGTTTATGCCGGTGTGCTTGTGTGTGTGGTGATTGCAAGTAGATTTCAATCATTTCTATACGTCGGCCAACAGGTTAGGATTAGTGTTTAGATTAGGATGAAGATACGAGATTTACCGTTAGCAACCAAATGGGACGCTTGCATAAATCCATATTGATACCGATCGACCATGTACATGTATTTCACGAAATTTAAATGGTGTTCCTCGTATATCATAACGATCTACATGTATCCATGTATACTGTTACAGTGAATTAATATGTCATTTGTTTGTTAACAGGTCTGGGTTGAGAATCCATCGCCTGGTTCCCTCACAGTGACCATCACCGGTCCCCAGTCTCATTCCGTCACAGAAACGTCAATAATATACACTGGAGATAACCTGTACGAAATTTCGTACGGAGTTGCGCATCCCGGAACCTACCATATCTTAGTGAGATGGGGTGACAGAACCATAAGCAAGACACCCTATGTATGTGAAGTATCGATGTAGAAACCGTGTCATGGCTGAGACAACAATTAAAGCGACACTACATCAGTGAAAACACACATTTCTGCAGAATGTAATTTCCTATTATATGGTATAATTTCTTTCTAAATACGTGCCTCAAAAGCTGAGTATTTCAACTAATGAACAAACGTCATAGCAAAATAATTAAAATAATGAAAATATGGTCGGCATCCATGCGTAATACAACACGTGTATCCTGAGTAACACGATTTATGACGCATATTTACAGTTATATTTCACATGTGTGCCTATGTATATTTATTTGACTAATCTTAGTTAAATTATCTCTAATGGATCACGCGTTTAGTATTGACTCCAATGACAAACGTCAATTCAGGAATGTGGATGGATGATATATGAAATCCTACTTGTAGACCACAAACACACTGTTTATTCATTCAATGTTAGTGTTCGAATGTATTCGAAAGAATTTGTAGTAGCAATGCATCTATTCGTGAGAAAATGCATGTTTGGCTTTTTGCGATGTAATGTCGCTTTAAATTAGTACACGAATACAAAGTAGATATAGGCCTACTATGTTGTTTAACTATGCGATGCTCGGCAGAAAATACGGCAGAAAATATAAACTGACTTACGTCTATGACTCGCTTGTGTCAGGTGGACAGACCCTACCTACAGCGTCCGTGGTCCAGTAGTAGAGCGTCGGATTTGGAATCGAACGGTCCCGGGTTCGATACTCGGAAAGGCCACGTATGTAGTGTCATTGAGCAAGGCACCTCACACACATTGCTTAGTACTGGTTAATCGCTTAGGTCGGCTAAGCCTGCCCAGGTAAAATGTATATGTCCCCGAGAGGGGTTTGACATTAATGGAACATACATACATACATACAGCTGTTGGCCCAGATGATCATTTTACAATGCTGATAATAATTTCCACTTAATTAATTATATTAAAATAACAAGAAAACAGTTCAGTAAACGTCAGCCAGACACGCGGTCCACTACGGTTATTAACCTTTTTAACCTGTATATATTATAATAAGCGTGTATTAACTACACAGGCGCTTGTTTCAGTCAATTAATGAGAGATGAAGAATGGTAGGGATAATGTTTTTCATTGACTGAAACAAGCGCCTCCGCTCTCCCACATGGTTCGTCGGTGGAGAGGGTAAATAAACTCATCAACAAGCGCCTGTGATTAACTACTATCGCCGTCATTCCTACAGTTGGACATTAGCTTCTTATAGAAATTGACACGTTTTATTCTCAGAAGTAGAATATCCAACTTATATTTTAAGACGAAATATTGTAGTTATAGCCAAAATTAATTATTGTAACTTGTAATATGTGTAAATAGTTTTGATCTTTTGTCTAATCAGTGACTTATAGACCCATCGGGTCCAGGTGATATTGTTATAAGTGTGTGTATTTAGGGGCGTAGCTAATTATTTTGAATGTGTAGGTCCGACTTACAAATTGGGCACCAAAGGCTACGATGAGTTGGTTAGATGGATCTGGGGGCAAACTTGAATCATAGAACCTCAATGGTGCACTCTGGCGCATTTAAATATACAACACAACTCTTTGTCATATCCTCGGCCCCCACCCTCTCATTTGTATTGCATTCTCGGGGTTTTATATTGTTTATTTTCTGGGACAATCTGCAGAAATGCCCGGGCCTTTTGGGCCGTATAGTAGCTACGTGCCTTGCATTTGTACAATCGTTTATAGCATATGTCATCATTATAAAATAATTATTTTTCTATCTGTCAAACCAACTATAATTAAACCTCGTTTCCGGTTTGAGGAAAGTCGCCATTTTCCATCAAGGTGTAATTTTTCCAGTGTTAGGCCGAATATGGCATCCAACAGTGACAACACAAAACAATTACATATGGCAAAGGTACCCATTAGTGCTCAGGTAACAATCCCGCCACCCATCGAATCGTTAGCTGATGGAAACGTGTTTGAAATCATTGGGTCCAAACGCCACGTCGACACCCACGATGGCCGCCATGACACCCCGTCCGAGGTTTTTGACATGGACATAAATCAGAGTAGCTCACAGGAAAAATGGAACACTAGCGCATAGTCAAAAAAGGAAGAAACTTGGTTCTAGTGTGTCCGAGGATGAATATAGGCAAATGACCACAGATGATAAACTCTTGGCTATATTCACAGACACGCAACAAAGTAAACAACACATGCTGACTATTGAACAGAAACTTGACGGTTGTTTACATTTGTCAAATAAAGTCGGTCAAATACAAACTAGGCTCGAAAATCACGAGGAAAAGCAAACCATAACTGATTATAAATCTATTGATCAAGACGCTAGACTTAGGCGAAATAATTTACTATTCGCTGGTTTCGAGGAAGTGCGTCATGAAACTTGTGCTGTCAAAATAGTAAATTTCCTGCAGGAATCTCTTGGAATCATGAACGTGCCCTGCATCAACAGAGCTCATCGTCTAGGGCCTTTCAACAATAACAGAAACCGTGCCATTATTGTCAATTTCCGCGACTATGCTGACGTTGAAAACATTCTTACAAATGCAAAGAAGCTCCGTGGGTCTAACAAGAGTATAAATAGGGACTTTCCGAAGGAAATCACAGACGCTAGACGTCTTTTGTGGCCTAGGTTGGAGTCACTCCGTGAAAAATACACTGACAGTAAAGTAAATCCTGTGTACCCAGCCAAAATAATCGCTGATGGCAAAGTCGTGTACGACTGTTTCCCCGACTGGGACGCGGTCATGTCGCGCCAAAGAGTGTATCCCACAGTATTGAAATATGCACTTAATATGCCAGTCCAGCCGCATGAAAACAACTCGCAGCATAACCAACCATTTGACAATTCTAGTGCTAACAACGTGTCACGTGATGAAACCAACACCACCAAGCCTGATAAAGTGTTGCCCGTAACCGCATCGCAAGGTGTTCCTTCCGTTAACTCCAAACGTGCTGAGCAAATTAACTTTCGAGGTCGTTCACGTAGCAGATCAGCCTCTCCACAACAGCGTGGCCGGCGTATTGCCAGAGCCCACGCTCCACCACGTGCTAATCATAAAGCGCTACGTGCCCATCCGGAATCACGTGATACCAACGACTCATTCTGTCGTCCATGGAACAATCTGGCACCGAACGGCCCAAGCCAAGCTCCTAGCTCTCAACAATGGTCAATCATCGATGAACATGCATAGGAACTCGGGGGAACAGTGATAGCTTTGGTGATCTGAAAATGTTAAGTTTGAATGTAAGCGGTTTAAAGCGCAGGTTAAATTATCCTGAATTCCTTGAACAATTGAAACATTATGATGTTATAGTTCTATTAGAAACGAAACTGGACACTACAGATATTGTTGATATTGATGGCTATACTTTTTTGTCGAAACACAGGTCGCAAAACTATAGGAGAAAACCGGGCGGAATAGGTATTTATGTACGCGATAATATCTCTAAGCACGTGCAAATTATTGATGGGAAGTCTGAATACATTTTTTGGCTGCAAATCAATAAACAGCTTCCCGGGTACGACGAAAGTGTTATAATAGGAGCTATATATTTGCCCCCTGAAAATTCGCGTTTTATTAACGAGGATGATTTAAATTATTTTGAAAATGAAATAATTTCAATGTGCAGTAAATATAAATATGTCTGTCTCGCAGGTGATGTAAATGCAAGAACATCTCAGCTCCCTGATTATATACAGTCGGACCCTTTTTTAAATGATATTTTCGAAGTTGACCAAGAAACGCAAGCGCATTTTGATAAATATACGTTACTAGAGAAAATGAACATTCCTCCGTCAAGGTCGTCTAAAGATAAGAAAACTAACGCAATTTGCAGAAATAACAATTTATTTATTATGAACGGTAGATTTGGCTCCGATGCAAATCATGGAAAATTGACATTCCGAGATAAATCGTTAATAGATTATGTCATTATTTCTGCTGAAATGTCACAATACTCTGGTTCTTTTGAAGTCTTGGACACAGACCCACTTTTCTCTGATGGTCACTGCGCTCTTGAATTCTCATTTAAAAAGGTAACACATTTTAATGGTACTGATTCAAACGACTACATAAATTACAAGAAACCACCATGGCAGTCCCAAAACGCGGATGAATTCGTGACTAATATCAATCTAGAAAAACTGAACTGCATTGAAAATCAATTAGTTATGTACCCACACTCCAAAGAATCAATAGAAACGGTTAGTGAACATTTACAGATATTGTTTTCAGACTCAGCTAACCTGTCTTTTAAGAAACCAGTCATTTATAATAAGCATTAGTTAAATGCTAATAATAAAACATGGTTTGGTTCAAATTGTCATAAAGCTAGGACACATTACCACGATGCGAAAACAAATTTCCGGGGGGAAAAAAACTTGATAATAAAATGAGACTTCAAAATGCAAGTAAACAATATAAAAGAACTATGAATTATTATATAAACGATAACAACAATAAAAATGCAGAAAAACTTAGGAAATTGAGCACGGAGAACCCAAAACAATATTGGAAATATTTGAATAGCCTTAAACACAAATCAAAAGCACATGAGTCAACAACCGTATCGGAATTTTATGAATACTTTAAAAGTATAAATAACCCAGAAACAGATAATGTTGACATCGACTTGAGCGAACTGTTAAATAACACAATCTCAAACGAAGTATTAAACATGGAAATAATAGAAGATGAAATCTCAAAATGCATTAAAAATTTAAACAATGATAAGGCGTCAAGCCCTTCAGATAATATTTTAAACGAATATATAAAACACACAAAACATCTATTACTGCCTGTATATACAAAATTATTCAATATTATTCTAAATACTGGCTTTATCCCAAATTCATGGCTGGAAGGATACATTATCCCAATTTACAAAAATAAAGGTGATTGTAAAAAACCAGAGTTTTATTGTCCGATAACTATTCTAAGCACTCTCGGGAAGTTGTTCACTGCTGTACTTAACCAAATAATATCATTATATTTAGAGTCAAATAATTTGCTAAATGAAAATCAGGCAGGCTTTCGTAAGCATTACAGTTGCTCGGATCATATTTTTACCTTATACTCGCTCATAGAAATCTTGAAAAAGAAGAAACAGAAGCTGTTCTGTGGTTTTGTAGATTTTTCTGCCGCTTTTGATAAAGTCTGGAGAGTTGTTTTGTGGCAAAAATTACTTAAATCTAATATTAATGGAAAGATACTAAATGTAATATTTAATATGTACCAAAACATAAAATCAAGAATTTCTCATCAAGGAGTATTTTCGGAGTGTTTTTCCTCACATTCAGGTGTACGACAGGGAGAGAACTTAAGTCCAATATTATTTTCCATATACCTGAATGACTTGCAGGAACATCTGGAATCACATGGATCCTCTGGTATAGAGATGACAGATACACTCGATGCTGAGTACTGGCTTAAACTTCTAGTCTTACTCTATGCCGATGACACTGTGATTGTCTCAAATTCACAAATAGACTTCCAAAATACTTTACATTCTTTAACCTGTAGTGCCAAGAATGGCGTCTTAGTGTTAATACAAATAAAACTAAGGTTGTAATTTTTGGGGCAAGAAATCTTAGAAATTTTCAATTTAACCTCGGGGATATAATTCTCGATATCACAAACAATTACCACTATCTAGGGACTACTTTTTCCAGTAACGGTTCATTTTTGCAAGCACGCAAACATGTCGTACAACAAGCAAATAAAACCATGTATCTTCTCTTAACAAAAATTAATAATGCGTGCCTTCCTTTCGATCTAATAACAAAACTTTTGACCATACCGTCCTCCCTATCTTAACGTATGGTTCAGAGGTTTTTGGATTTGAATCTCTAGAAATTATTGAAAAGGTACAATGTGAGTTTCTAAGAAAAATAACAGGTGCTCGGAAATCTACTCCAAAATATATGCTATTTGGAGAAACAGGTGTTGTACCCATATCAATTTCAATAAAATGCAGAATGATTTCATTTTGGAATAGACTGGTGTCTGGAAAAGAGTCTAAATTATCTTTCAAACTATATCAATATATGTTACATCAACCAGATATAGAATTTAAATGGCTGTCGGAAATAAAAAAGATACTCGAAACCGCTGGACGATTGGATATCTGGCTACATCAGCCACTATTTAATGCACCAAAGTTACATAGTAGTATTAAACAAATCTTGGTTGACCAATCCTTACAGGAATGGAATTCAAAACTTCAGTTGTCAAATAAAGGGAAAATTTATGCTAGTTTTAAAGAAAGACAGTGTTTAGAGTATTATCTTAAAGCTCTACCGAAATACGAACGAGATATTATATTCAAATTCCGTACAGATAACACACATTTCCCTGTTGAAACAGGGCGCTGGGATGAGACTGCCTTTGAAGACAGGAAATGTTCTTTATGTAATAAAGATGTACTTGGTACCGGTAAACATTACCTGTTGGAATGTGACTATTTCAATGATTCGAGACAGCGCGTCTTGAAAAATAATTTCCGCCTAGACAATACAGATTTTAATTTTAATAGTATCATGACCATGTCATCTGTAGACAAACTTAAACAACTGAGCAAGTTTTTAGCCATTTTTGCACAAAAAATGTAAGGCGAGTTTAATGAGTCTCGTACAATACCATGTATAGCCATCATATAAAGCTCCTTATTTGTCACACAATAATTCTACATATATACTGCATACACAATAATTCTACATATATACTGCATACACAATAATTCTACATATATACTGCATACACAATAATTCTACATATATACTGCATACACAATAATTCTACATATATACTGCATACACAATAATTCTACATATATACTGCATACACAATAATTCTACATATATACTGCATACACAATAATTCTACATATATACTGCATACACAATAATTCTACATATATACTGCATACACAATAATTCTACATATATACTGCATACACAATAATTCTACATATATACTGCATACACAATAATTCTACATATATACTGCATACATCATGTTATTATGTGTGTTATAGCGTCATACTTTGACGCTGATACAACCTTAAATTAACATTTAAAGGCCTGCAGGTTGACCTATATTTGACCTTAAACACACGAGGAATAGCGGTACAAATCTGACGGTCGACGCACATCGTATTTGCCACATGCGAGGCCCTGCATGGTATACATCTAATACATGAGCACCACTTATATCTATTATGACCCACGTACATATCAGAGGTTATAAATTGCTGAAATTGAAGTTCTGTATTTTTATAGTACTTACAACTGGTATAAACAATTCAACTCCACTTATGGCCCAAATAAGGCTGGTTGCGCGGGTTAGGCAGCCAGTTCCTGCATTGCTGTACCACACATTCAGGCATCAGTTCCCTCTTATGCCAAGTACAGTCTCCTCTTCTAGCCGCTACTTTTCTCTCTATATATCTGACATCTTTCCATGCGCCACAATTATATAGCATTGCCCAAAACCTCCTGTATAGAAGCTTTCTCTCATGTGAATTTAGATTATGCGGTGGACGATTATTAGCAGGCCACCAAAGTTGTTTGTTCTGTTCATTTATTATGCAAGGGGAACACAAGCACAGTGGACACTCAGCAACACCTTCAGCATGCTGAGGCATAGGGGGAGGTACGTAAGCAGCCTCTGCAACGGGCATGGCGGTGGCTGTTTCTTCTATTTCCATCTCTACGTCCCAGTTCTTATTTTGCAAGAAAGTCAGCAATTCTTTTCTCTGCTCATCAGTTACATACATTGTTATTTTACTCAATGGCATCTTGTAGAAATCGGCAGAATATGTGTAATACTCGTATGTTCAAGAGATTATAATATTATACATGTACTCATAGCATTCACTGTGATTATTATGTAGCATCAATATCGGTAAACACACACTGACACAGAGAAATATTTAAAATATAACAGAAAACTTGCGAATAATACTGTAGATATATAATTAAATGAAGTATGAAGGTTACCATATAACGAACACATATAGTTTATTCATATAAATACATACATATTATATACATACATATTTGATTAGGTCAACACATGAACTGAATTTTGAATTAGATTGCACAGATCACAACCATAGCGCACATTATACATGCATACAAATTATCAGTCTCAGTGATTACGCTACGGCTGATGAGGCACCTACATAACATGTAATCTATGTCCCTGGGCTGATCTGGATTATGTAGTTTGAATACTCATAACTATCAATTTTCTTTACAATCAATAATATACGTTTACTTAAATTGTCAGGGCCTCATTTTGACTAATTCTCAGCTCACAGAGTGATCGTGCATATTAACCGTTAGAAAATACCTACATACGCCAAATTATACTGAATGTACTGCTACATTGTTGATACAAGCCACTAATCACATGGAACAGGTAGTAAAGTATAAATCTTTACAATTGGACGGGGTCAAACTGCAGGCCTTTAAGTAGTTAACATAAATTCTAAGAAATACACATATAGCTACCATCATGATACGCATCTGCAATATTATACATGTATAACTATGCATAGCTTATATTATTTTGTTGTTATTTTGTTTGTATTTCAGCATCACGATAATGGATAATTTCTTTGTATTCGTGTCATATTTCTATATGTATAAATGTAAACAGTACCTCTCATCCAAGTAATCAGCCCGAAGTAGCGAATCTTTTCTGTATTTACTCTGAAAACCCACTGTAAACACTCGCGAAACGTGTGCACTCATGTTCATTGACGGCCGATAGTCGTATTAAAATTACTAAGCGATCAGTCAATGAAAACACGTGGCTTCAATCATCTTCTGACGAAATGACGCCAATAACTATAGATAAACCCTTGGCGCATTTGCAAAGTAGTACTGTGTACATTTCTTTTGTTTGATCTAAGATCCAACTTTATCCTATACATGTACATGTATATAGGATTTAGTTTTCTGTAGTTATAATTGATGGGGTGTAAATGTTTCAAATGCTGATCCCCCATGTACATGACGTCTCAATATCTATCTTCTTTTTCAGCAAACAAACCGGGAATAACTTATATATTATTTCTGATTTCTATTTTGTAAAATCCCCTTATGTATTGAAAAATACCTGGGTGAAATAAAGTGTTTGTTTGTTTGTTTATACATTCAACAAAATACTTTAGTATTCTTATATGCAAACTTGTATAATACACCTTTGCTCAAACATAGGTGCTAAGTATGATGCCCAGGATCGGAACCACTGCTTTTATGTCTTTATCGAAAACACTTTCTTTGTTTGGTTAATTTCTTTTATTTAGTCAATTTATTTTAAAATATTTATAAATTGAAATACGCGATTTTCTCACCTATAGACAGGCTCTTCGCGCCGTTTTGGGGTGTGAGATAAATCCGCCTAACCGGGTAGACAATATTACCATTGTTATATATTATTATTATGTATGTAGATTTACCATGAAAATACTTACCTTTACACATCATTTAAAGCCAAGCTTACTAGTAGGTATATATTTTACTTACCAATGCCTGTATAATATTCCCTACCAGTTAATCCGAATATGAAGATGGGAAATAGTTACACTTATCGGATTAATCCAAATTATTCTCCTGAACATACACAATAATCTATATGCAGTATCTACCCTGTAAAGGTCAGTATATGCAACTTGAATTATGAATGACATTCCAACGTAGTATTTGTGAATGAAAAACATGCTTTATGCTGTAGCCTGTATACCTGTGAATGAAAGCATACTTTCCACGTGCCTAGAACTGCACATTCTCCTAACCCGATTTCATCCAATCACACATGAATTAGTATTGACCCACCTGACCGATCCACACACCTGTATCTAGCACAAGCTACATACAGAAATAGTATTTAGTTTGATTTCATACTGATTCTCGTCTAGTATATGTTTTCTGCTCATTGTTTACTACACATATAATCATTTGTTATACGTGTTTGTTCACATGTTATCATGACCAATACAATATTATTGGGGTATATTATTGTCCAGATGTTTCGTGTTCGATTGTATCGGCCTATTACAAAAAAATTGTGTTGCGTGGAATGAAACTGATTCACTAAGAACAGAGTGAGAATGATACTCAATTTATAAATATAGCAGACGTTATCTTCTATTTTAACGAATGTTCTACAAATGAGCTATGCATGCTTTTTATTACAGACCACGTTCAACGCATAATATTTTATTATTCAGTCCATGTTTCGGTGTATAGTACTTTTGCTATAATTATTTTTTAAGTAAATGGCTATATCTTGTTAGTATATGTATGTGTATGCATATATATGTGTATGTATATGTGAATAGGTATACATATGTATATGTGTGTATACATGTATATGTATGTGTGTGTATGTGTGTATGTGTGTATGTGTGTATATGTGTGTATGTGCGTATATGTATGTATGTATGTATATGTGTATGTGTGTATATATATATATATATATATATATGTATGTATGTATATATATGTATATATGTATATATGTATGTGTTATTATATATGTATGTGCGTGTATATGTGTATATATGTATATGTGTATGTGCGTGTATATATGTATATATGTATATGTGCGTGTATATGTGTATATATGTATATGTGTATGTGTATATGTGTATATATGTATATGTTGTATGTGCGTGTATATGTGTATATATGTATATATGTGTATATGTATATGTGCGTGTATATGTGTATATGTATATGTATATGTATATGCTATTTGTATTTGTATATGTGAGTACATTGGTATATGTATAGTATTGTGTATATGTGTATGTATATGTGTATGTGTATGTATAATGATATGTATATGATATATGTGTGTTGTATTGTATGTGTATGTGTATGTGTAGGTGTATGTGTTAGTATATGTATATTTTTGTAGGGTTGTGTATGTTGTGTGTATGTGTATGTGTAATTGTATTTATATTATATGTATGTGCGATGTGTGTGTGTATGTATATGTATATGTTATATTTTGTGTATGTATGATATGTATAATGTATTTGTGTGTGTATGTGTATATGTGATGTATATGTTGTATATTATATATGGTATATTGTGTGTATGTGTATGTAAGATTTGTATTTATGTGTATATATATTATATGATATATTTGTGTGTATGTTTAATGTATAATGTATATATGTATATATGTATATGTATATGTATATATGTGATGTATATGTATATATGTATATATGTATATATATGTATATCGGTACAGTCGCTTAATACGTGTGAATGTCTTGCGAAATACAGGACCAAAAAGTTAAATGTTATATACAAATGTAAATGCAGAATTGAATTTCTATGCTTGTAAATTCGTTAAAATCATGTCATATTATTCATTAGATCAATGCATTGTATGTCGTTGTATATATCTATGTATTGATTTAAATGCATTCTTGCAGTTATTGCTGTCCCAATTATTGTATATTACCCATATTCTAAAAACGAAATTTAGTCATGTTGTTACTGTAATATGTGACCTGACTCTAATAAAAGTATTTGTTGTTGTTGACAATGACACTACTTTATGCTAATCAGAGCCTCGTTCTTTGCACGCATCTTCAAACAAAATGTTTATCAATGAGAAATTAATCAAATAGGATGAAACTATTGTTAACAAAACCTAATATGTATATTTGTTGCCACCCGTTTGTATATGTCCACTTTTGTTTTAGATGTACTTTTGCTGTTACCCATGTTCATGTTTTTCGTTAAAAATTGTATTGTCTGTTGTTACTCATGTAACCTGACGTAATAAAGGAATGGGATTGGAAGAACTCTCGGATGTGATTTCCTTATTTGCAACTCTTGGGTGTGCTAGATTCACTTTATCCACGATAAACACATACATATACTAGAATATTGATAGTAATGTACATGCGTGTGCGCATATTTTGTTTGCTTTGTATTATGATACAGCTGTGGCCTAGAATTATAACATTTTGTTAATATTTCTAAATACGAGTACTTGTTTTCTGGACGAATGGGCATTTATGTGATAAGAATTACTGCTATGTATTCGTATTTCGTATTAAACGTATTAAAATTGTCCAATTGTTTTCAGGGAACTATTTCCAAGCTTTCACTGCTGTGCGCATAGAAACACAGGCTTGAGCTGGAATCCAGAAATGGCCAGGTCAATCTAGTTACGTAGTTGAAATTCTGCAACACTATTTCGTTCCCTGCATATGATTCACGGATGTTCCAGCATGGATGTGATATATACTATTATGCTGGAGAGAGTTGCATGTTATTGTCAACATATGTGTATATAATTACTAAAGTATGCAATTTATAATTTAAATACATTCACTCAATACACTATCCGAGTGTGTATTGTGCAGATTGAGTTTTCAATCGTCCTTCAATTACATATTTATATATGTAATAGTCCATACCCAGCTTTCACGCCAATTCAGCTGGCTTATTGATGCGGCTTATCTCCCTTGAAAATGACCCGAAAACCAATATTGATTGTCTTATCGGCAACTTTTTGAGCAATAGTTTATATAGGGAAATTATTTTCAATCGTTTATTTAGAAGAGACCTTTTAATTTTTATAAATTTTAACTCCTATGGCGATAAAGTTTAATTTGTTCTCTTTAATGTGATATAAAAATGTTTGTTCTAGGAGTAAAACTTATTACTTCCCTATTAGATTTAAATGTATCACTGATACTTATATTTGTATACAGTGAAATGTCAAATCGTTAATGTTGTGATTTTTAGAGGCACATAATTCATCTTTCCCATAAAATGAGAACTTTTTAACTCCTATCATGGTAAAGTATATGTTACTGACAATATTGTGTAGTTTTCATATTTAGCATTAAATAATATCTGTTTGCTTCTATGTGATGCTTAAGTCAGGCAAGTTAAAGAAATCACATATTTTGTTCATCCTTAGTTAAATTACATTACATTAGGAACCTAGATAGATACGTCAATCAAAAAGATCCTGATTGCATTTACTTTTTACGGGGATCTAATGTCTTTGATAATTAAATGTACTTATTCTAATTTGATGTCAGTTTTTTAAACAAGACATGATTATAACAATTAAAGGTTAATATAGCATGTTGCTAATTATAATATTATCTCGCGTTCTTTCATCTTTCTTTTAAGGTTTGTTTTCATTAATAGTCATTATGCTAAATGCCTTGTTGATTAGCTTTGTGTGAGATGTTTACAAGTTTTTATTTTTTAATTCATCTAGGCTAAAAATCCCACGAGGACAATATATGCATGGTATAGACGAACATTGATTAAACTCAATAGAGAAGCTTACAGAATTAACTTGAAGTGTCTTAATGTACACTGAGTATAAATTCATGCAATATGACTTTGAGAAACATGCATACATAACGGCAAAATATTATTTTTAAAGAATGAGTTTAATTTGACATGTTACTTTGTACATTGATGTCACTTTCATGCAAATTGACAATGTTTTAATCATGTATATTAAAATTTCACAAGTGTTGGTCGATATTTTCATTTGGGTAAAATTATGCAAAACATTCTTTGGTTTTGATGATGATCTGTATGTTTGTTTTGTATATATACCACCGAGTAACTCTGTCTATTATTTATCACATAATATTGGTTTCTTTGAGATGTTAGAAAATAATATTCGCAAATATCAAGAATATGGTAAAGTATCGGTTATTGGGGATCTAAATGCTAGATGTGGTGAACGGTCTGATATTTTATCAAATACTCATGATTATGATAAATATATACATACATTAGATAAAGATGAACATGATCAAATGTGTTATCCGGGTGACCTTCCAGTTAGATTTTCTATGGATAAAACTGTTAATTCTTCTGGAAATAAGCTGTTAGATATTTGTTTAAGTAGCGATTTGAAGATTGTTAATGGACGCATTGGGGACGACAGTGGGATTGGTAGTTTTACATACTTGTCATCTCTAGGCTATAGTTTGATTGATTATGTAATTATGTCATATGATTTTTTTTCAATATATTTATGATTTTGTTATTCATGATTTATATACATGTTCTCATCATGTACCTATACAGATTGATTTGTGTATTAATAAAATGCCAATAGAGTTAGATACAAATGATAAATATATTGACAAAATATTCTGGGACAAAGAAAAAAGCCCGGATTATAAGATGATGATTGATTCTGAAATAATTAACCTTGAATCTATTGTTGATAACATTATTTTATCTAATACTGATATTGATACAGGTGTAGATAGTTTTGCCAATATCCTATATACAAATGCTTATACTGTTTTTGGTAGGTCTATTAATTTGACGAAGCCTAACAGTAAGCGTTAATTTAAAAGTCCGTGGTATACGCAGGATTGTGAAACGGCTAGACGTGAATTTCGCTCAGCGAAGGCAATTTATAGGAAAAACAAATCCAGTCATAACGGTGATCAATTAGTCGACAAACGCCGCATGTACCGTTGTGCTAAGCGAAAAGCCCGTGGTATTTTTAAGGCCAAACAAAGAAATAATATGCATAGCTTAGCTTCGTCACAACCACATCAATTTTGGAAAGAAATAAGAAAATTAAAATCAAATAAGAAAAAAGGAAGCACTATAAGTTCAGATAACTTTCTTAAACATTTTAAGAATGTTTTTTCAGATAATACTGATTTCTCTAATAATGATGTTGACAATGATTTGTTAAATAATAATTTAATTACCGTCGATCAACTTGATAATTTGTTTACCGTTGATGAAATTTATAAAGCAATATCTGCACTAAAGCAAGGTAAAAGTGGAGGTATTGATTGCTTAACTCCTGAAATGTTTATTGAATGCAAAGATACACTGGCGCCATTATTATGTAAGCTTTTTAACCACATGTATATACATTGTATGTATCCAGTTAGTTGGACCAGAGGTGTCATTGTTCCTGTTCCTAAGAAAGGAGATCTAAATAATGTAAATAATTATAGGGGTATTACGCTTACCAGTATTTTTTCGAAAATATTTTCAATTGTGCTGGATACACGTCTTCGAAAATGGGCTGAGGCAAATGAACTCTTATCAGATTTTCAGTTTGGTTTTCGTAAAGACAAAAGCACTGTAGATTGTATTTTTGTTTTAACCTCGATTATAGACAAAGTTATTTGTCTAGAAAAGAAGAAACTGTATTGTGCTTTCGTTGATTTTCGTAAAGCTTTCGATGTAGTGTACAGAAACGGTATTTGGTTTAAGCTATTACAGTATGGAGCTTCAACTAAATTAGTTAATATGTTGCAAAAAATATACGAGAGTGTAAAATCATGTGTACGTATTAATGGAACTTACACTGACAATTTTGACTGTGTCAAAGGTGTAAAGCAAGGCGAACCATTATCACCGTTGCTATTTCTATTCTTTATCAACGATATGTACCAGTCAATTTACGATAATACAATAGACACCGTTAGTATTGATGAACTTCGTATGTTGTTATTATTATTTGCTGATGATACTGTTCTAATGTCTTATTCTAAAGAAGGTTTACAACGTTTGTTAAATAATCTACATATGTATTGCAACAATTGGGACATTAGTGTAAATATTGATAAAACTGTTGTTATGGTGTTTTAAAAAGGGCAACAGACCTGAACATATTGTAGTGTCATATAATAATTACAAGTTAAATATTGTTACAAAATTCACATACCTAGGTGTAACATTATCTGCTAATGGTAGTTTTTACCAAACACAAAAAGCGCTTTCACAGCAAGCAATGAGAGCTTTGTTTTCTCTTAATTCCTTGTTTGATGTTTTATCTTTTGAATTGTCGGAAAAAGTTAAGTTATTTGACTCCATGATCGCCTCAATTCTAAACTATGGATGTGAAGTATGGGGTTTCCATAAAGCTCCTGACGTCGAACGTTTGCATTTAAAATTTCTTAAACAAATATTACAAGTGCGACAGCAGACAACAAATGCAACAGCATATGGCGAGTTTGGACGTGTTCCATTATCTGTAATTCGTAAGGTTAGAATAGTTAGATATTGGTATAAAATATCTAAATGTCCAAATTGTCTTGTGTATAAATTGTATAATATGCGTGATATGAACGGTAATTATATAAATAAATGGTCAAACGATGTTAAAACACTCTTAGACAACCTAGGGTTTTCCTATTTATGGAATAGTGCAGTTGTAACAAATGTACACATACAGAGTGTAATAAAGTGTATACATGATCAATATCTACAGCAGTGGTTCTCAGACCTTAGAAATCTACCTAAACTTGAAACCTATTGCATGTTTAAAACATATTTCCAACCAGAAAAGTATTTATCCTGTGTTAAAAATGTTAGTTATAGAATTAACTTGTCTAGATTTCGATGTTCTGCTCATAATTTATTCATAGAAGAAGGTCGTCATAGAAATATTGATAGAAACCAGAGAATTTGTACGAAATGCAATATGAATTGTATTGAAACTGAATATCACTTTTTATTAGTATGTCCATTCTATACAGAAGTAAGAAACAACTGTTTACCACATTATTATTGTCATTGGCCTAACTTGAATAAGTTTAAGTCATTGTTACAATGTTCACAAAGTAGTATTATAAAAAATTATCAAAATATATTTACCAAGCATCTGTTATTAGAGGGTAGTTGTCAATGAACACATTTACGTATGTATATTTATTATATATTTTCAAACTACGATACCCATTAATTTTAATTTTGTTTTCATGCTTTTCTCATGTATTATATTGTAATTGTATATTATGTACTGTCCGTCGTACATGTTGTATAGGCGACGAACAATTGTGTTTAATGCCAATAAACTCTGAACTAGGTAAACTGGTAAATTCCGGGGGGCTGGGGGGGGGGGGTCCCCGCCACTATATTTTTTGTTTAATGTGTTTGATATTTGCATATATGGTTATAACATGTACATTGAAGAATCTACTGTTGATCAATAGTTCTTTTATTTAAAAATGAACTATATTCTCAGAAATAATGAAGTTCGTACGTCTCCTATTCCGTGGTTACACTTTGGGCAAATGCGTAGATTTACCGGGACTCTGTTCCAATTTCTCAATTGGGAATCTCTAATTCCTACTTTGAAATTTAATTATATATTTTAAATAATTAGGAGGCATATATTTTATGTAATTTCAAAATTCAAAATTGTGCTTAAATAATCAACAGTTCTGGCAATTACTATAATTGTCAATGCCACGTTTTATTTCGTGAGTTTCCCAACTGTAACTAATTGCATATCATGTTATTTATATTTCTATTGTGTACACAAATTGTCAATTATTCCACTTCTACTTACCTATAATTGATTCGTTTATATAAAGTGCACAGTACTGTTGAACATTTTTATTACTGGTCATTAAATAATATGACCCAGGCTGTGCGATGCATCATATCTTAATGGTTTTTATTGCCTGTGTATTACAACTTTGCAATATACAACGACAATACATGTATCTCATTAAACAACATACCATTTTTACTTGGGCACCAATGTTTTGGTTGATGACTGGTTGATCAAACTTACAGGTACATGTAAATCAAGCCTGAGAAATACATACATATTCGCAATACTTACCTGTTTTAATTTTAAGTAGTGAAAGACGATACAGTCCTAATAAATCTATTTAAAGTGTACTATTTTTTATTTTAAGAGTAATTCCTAAATTAAAAAATAATAACAGTAAGAACGTGTGTCTTTATAACCATATAGATACTCTCCCTTCATGGCGATGGATTCTACCGGGAATGAGGTATCGAGAGTGTTTGTTTCGCAATCGAGCAAAAACAAGTCGTATTAACTAACACTGAATGATATAATATTTAAACATGTACATTGTATATTGCATTGCATTGGTAATTTCAATTGATTATAAATCAATGGCAATAAACAGATTGCGACTGAATTCGGCCGAATAAATTAATACCAGTGTTATAATTGCATTGGTAAATCCAACTGATTATAAATCATGGTAATAAACAGATTGTGCATAGAACATGAGGCATGTTGTGCAACTCGTTTTGGTAGAGAGTGTGTGTTTTAAGTTTATTTATCGTCGCTACCGGTTGCCCATAATGAGCGACGCCTCCTGAAGAGATTAGTAATTTTAGATTTTGGAGGATAGTGCAATGATACAGACAGAGACCCATTCCAGAGTATCCTCTGGTTATTTTACGTGCACGGTGTAAAACACCGACACGAGACCTCGGTTTAACGTCCCATCTGAAAGACTGTTAATTTTAATAGGGTCAGACGGGGGATCTAACCTGCGATCCCTGGATTACCAGTCCAGTGTGTTACCACTGGGCTACAGATCCGTCTGTAATTTGTAGTAGAGATCATTATTATGTACTATTTATGTTATATTCATGTGTGCGTTGTTGATGTTAATAAAATGCAAACATAGTTATTCTAGTGTTTGTAAAAGTTTGCCCTATTTAACTACATCTGCGAATATCTATATTTCAGATAATTTGTTTTTACAAATCCACAAAAACAATTAACGGTATGCGTTAGATATGCTTAATCTATTTGCCAGAGGGCAGCAATTGTCCCTCATTACAATGTTTATACGTCACGCCTCAAAATACTGCAGGTTATAAACTTGTATGACCATTCCTGTCTTCGGTAACAGTTGACTGATTTTTTCCCCCCGAGTTTATGAAGGTCTGCCCGCCCGGAGGCACTGTAAGTGAGCGTACACAGTATGCTCACCTGTTGAGCCTTGACCCCGACGTGTATCCCTCACGTCTTAAAGATATATTTTGTAATACCAAAGGGATACATTTTCATAAAAACAGCTGATTTTGGCGCTGTGTATTTAATGCCTAAAGTTTGTATAATTTAATCTCAAAGTATGACGGTTGCACTGATGGTTAATGAAACCAGTGTAATGTGCTTCCGCTGGTCCTACTCTTGTTTCTTTATGTTTATAGCCGTGTATCCTGGGTTTCGACAGCATTATTGTGTTCTGTAGTCCGGGATCGATTCACTTGTGTTAATTTTCGAATTTCGAATCTTTGAAGTTCTAATAATCTAAAATTTACTTTTTTGTTACGTCTGAAAGTTTTATGTGCATTCGTACTGCCTGTTTTACTAAGAAATGGCCTTTAATGTATGAGCTAGATTATATGCCACAGAAAGAACTACAAGCCCATGCATTTCGGGTTCTTGGCGCGTGTTTTGTGTCTTCCGATCAATATATGTTGAATATGCTTTCTTATCACATGTGTATTTGCATATGTGCAAACATGTCCTTCTTTATGTCAGGTGCTGTTAACAGTGGTACTTGCCATGTATAAGTTAGTGTTTATACCATGCGACTCGTTTTAAAATGGCTTCCCATGTGTGATCGTCCAGATCCCAGATTAGATTGAACAGGCGTTACATCTGTGTTGTGATATCTAGTACTGTGTATATATTTATTGTATTATTTTATATATAATACTAGTATTTATGGTATTTTTGTTCCGTTTTTTGTTTGTGTTTCGTGTTGTATATTGGTAGTATGTACATATATATATATATTGTAAGAACACTTACCCACTCACATTGATGCGTATGCACCTGTCTGTACATATATATACATACGCCTATATATGTTCTTACATTTATATAATCATTTTTGGTGTTTTGTTTTTGTTTGTTTATTTATTCACCCGGTATATTGGTAGTATGTACATATATATACATACGCCTATATATGTTCTTACATTTATATAATCATTTTTGTGTTTTGTTTTGTTTGTTTATTTATTCACCCGGTATTTGGTAGTATGTACATATATATACATACGCCTATATATGTTCTTACATTTATATAATCATTTTTGGTGTTTTGTTTTTGTTTGTTTATTTATTCACCCGTATATTGGTAGTATGTACATATATATACATACCCTATATATGTCTTACATTTATATAATCATTTTTGGTGTTTTGTTTTTGTTTGTTTATTTATTCACCCGGTATATTGGTAGTATGTACATATATATACATACGCCTATATATGTTCTTACATTTATATAATCATTTTTGGTGTTTTGTTTTTGTTTGTTTATTTATTCACCCGGTATATTGGTAGTATGTACATATATATATATACGCCTATATATGTTCTTACATTTATATAATCATTTTTTGTGTTTTGTTTTTGTTTGTTTATTTATTCACCCGGTATATTGGTAGTATGTACATATATATACATACGCCTATATATGTTCTTACATTTATATAATCATTTTTGGTGTTTTGTTTTTGTTTGTTTATTTATTCACCCGGTATATTGGTAGTATGTACATATATATACATACGCCTATATATGTTCTTACATTTATATAATCATTTTTGGTGTTTTGTTTTTGTTTGTTTATTTATTCACCCGGTATATTGGTAGTATGTACATATATACATACGCCTATATATGTTTTTACATTTATATAATCATTTTTGGTGTTTTGTTTTTGTTTGTTTATTTATTCACCCGGTATATTGGTAGTATGTACATATATATACATACGCCTATATATGTTCTTACATTTATATAATCATTTTTGGTGTTTTGTTTTTGTTTGTTTATTTATTCACCCGGTATATTGGTAGTATGTACATATATATACATACGCCTATATATGTTCTTACATTTATATAATCATTTTTGGTGTTCTGTTTTTGTTTGTTTATTTATTCACCCGGTATATTGGTAGTATGTATACAAAAGATTTCAATATCGGGGAAAGGCAGCCCAATATAAGAGAGATAATCAAATCAAGCGCTGATAAACAAGGGAGATAAAACCCGATATTTATCCATAAAAGCTGGACATGCTTTCTTGTTAATGTTGATGTATTCATTCGTAACTGCTATTTCATTATCTTCATTATATACACATGGTTCCTTCTGTGTTCGCTAATGGTGTGTTCCTTACACATGTATATAGATAATCGAATTATGGTAAATATCCAATTAATTTCATAATACTCGGAAATCTCTATCATGTGGATAATCCGCACGGAAATCTCTATCGTGTGGATTATCCGCACGGAAATCTCTATCGTGTGGAGTATCCGCACGGAAATCTCTATCGTGTGGAGTATCCGCACGGAAATCTCTATAGTGCGGATAATCTATTACAATTATTTTCTATGTCGCATTGATTGAGAACATGTATGCTATTTTACCAGAAATGAACTACATGTATTATGTTCCACGAAAGGAAAACATTTTCTTATCCGTATGCATACTGTGCTTTCAAAGTAAAGTAATAACGGTTGTAAACAAACATTCGATATACTATTGCATTATGGGTAAGTCAGGTATAACCTATTAAACAATAAATCACAGTACCTGTAAGCTATCGTATATTGCCTTACCTATACAGTAGTGTAATATCCCAACGGTATTATTACTTTACTTTGAAAGCACAGTACCTGTAATCTATCATATATTGCCTTACCTATACAGTAGTGTAATATCCCAACGATATTATTACTTTACTTTGAAAGCACAGTACCTGTAACCTATCGTATATTGCCTTACCTATACAGTAGTGTAATATTCCAACGATATTATTACTTTACTTTGAAAGCACAGTACTTATCTACATTGATGCATAATAGACAATATGGAGAGTTTGTTACTTTCCATCTAAATAACTGTTCGTCCGTCTGTAAAATGTTATTGCTAAGTTTATATTTGTATTGATTATATAGTGTAATATATATAATATTATAGTATATATAGTAAAAACATAGTCGCAAATGTACCAGGAAATAATTAAATCTTGCGTAATAATTCTTATATATATACGTACCTATATAATAGGATATAGGAATTATTACGCAAGATTTAATTATTTCCTGGTATGTTTTTACATATGCAATTTTGTTTTTTTATATGTCGATTGTTCCTAGCAGGGAACTAGTATATATATATAAATCTCTATGCCTGATATTGGTTATGTTTCAGCTTTGTTTTATTTTTTGTATAAATAACTTGCCGTTGTGTATAATAATGCTTCTGTTTTCAGAGTGTGTTGTGTTTTTACGTTTATTTATCGTCGCTACCGGTTGCCCATATGAGCGACGCCTACTGAAAAGATTAATAATTTTAGATTTTGGAGGAAAGTGCAATGATACAGACAGAGACCCATTCCAGAATCTCCGCTGGGTCTTTTACGTGCCTGTTCTCAGATACACTTATACAATAATCTAAGTTTGCTATTATTCGCTTTTTTAGAACCCACTTTGAATAATAATAATAATAATAATAAAGACTTTATTTAACGAGAGTACTCATTTAACAAAAGTTAATCTACCATGAGGCCCTCAACATATATACAATCAAATGCAATCAAAAGATAGCACTATAAGTGAGAACTGCACATTGGAATAATATAGTAATGTAAAAGCTGAAAAATAGAGAAACTATATTTAATATGTAATGGAATATGATGATATATGGAATTGGCTAGCAGAGTAGAAAATGGGAATGAGAAAATTAATGATACTAGATCTATCTAACAATGTGCAAATTTGACTTGTAGTGGTATCTTCAATATATGTATGAAATCAACTTAAAGACAGCAATTTTCCGATTATAATAAATATAGCAATGGCAATACACGTTTATAATAACAGTAGAAGTACGCGATTAGTTTGAATGAATTCCAAATAGATGATCCTGAAAATTCAAATGTATTACGAAATAATTCACAATTTGGTCTTGGTGTGTATAGTTGATATTCTGAGGTTGATCTAAGAATTCTAGGATGTATATCAGAAGTAAAAGTGAAGGACGATTTTAAATAGTCTGGAGCAGCTCCATGTAATGTTTTATACATTTGTATAGCCTTCTGATATATGACTCGTTCTGGAAAGGTCATCCATTTTAGTTGGGAGAATAATAATTGCGATGGAGTGTCAAAGTCCTGATCTAGAATTAGTCTAGCTGCTCTCTTTTGTAACCGAACTATTTTATCTTCTAAAGATGAGTTGCAGTTACCCCAAATCACACAACAAAAGTCTAAGTGGGGCAATATGTAAGCATTGTAGAAGAGATTGCGATTGGGAATAGAGAGATACCTTTTTATACTAGACAATAAATATAAATAAGAGTTACATTTTTTGAGAACATTGGCAGTATGCTTATCCCAGGATAGTGTATTGTCAATCATAACTCCGAGTAGTCGTTCAGCAGAACTCGGATGTATGACGGTGTTGTTCACTTTCACTTCAAGAGCAGACTCACTGATACTATGAGCTTTTGATTTAGAGGAAATATACATGATTTTGGTCTTAGAAGTATTGAGAATCATACGATTGTCTAAACACCACTGTTGAACATTTATCAAATCAGTCTTTACTTATTTATCTTGCAATTACACAGCACATTGTATATTCATGTCAAGTTGTAACACCAGTTACCGTCACATTTAAGTCAGTAAATGGAACACTACCACGTGATCAAGCACTGTCGTGACGTCATACCTTTGTACTTGAAGTCCATTATTATTAATATTGGACTGGTGTCAAAAGGCCAGAGTATTATATTAAATCCTACGCGTAAAAGTACGAAATTAAAAATTTTAATTAGTAGAATCTTGTTATATAAGTGTGTGTTTTAAGTAAGATATAAGCCTCAAACGGATCCAATATATAATAGTCCAATATTTTACATATTGGATCGTTTTCGGCTTATATCCTATACATAAAGCACGCCAAATTAAGGCAGCTTTCTATTGACATTTTCTTAAACAATTAATTTGCTTCAATCTCAATCATCTAGCAATCGATACGTAACCATTAATTGTAAAGTCCAATTCCGACATGTAAATATAAAACCATTAATTGTATAGTCCAATTCCGACATGTAAATATAAAACCATTAATTGTATAGTCCAATTCCGACATGTAAATATAAAACCATTAATTGTAAAGTCCAATTCCGACATGTAAATATAAAACCATTAATTGTAAAGTCCAATTCCGACATGTAAATATAAAACCATTAATTGTATAGTCCAATTCCGACATGTAAATATAAAACCATTAATTGTAAAGTCCAATTCCGACATGTAAATATAAAACCATTAATTGTAAAGTCCAATTCCGACATGTAAATATAAAACCATTAATTGTAAAGTCCAATTCCGACATGTAAATATAAAACCATTAATTGTATAGTCCAATTCCGTAAATATAAATTACTTATCCTGGTTAAATTGACCTCCATCAACTAAGTAGCAAACTTATAACGCTTACATATATCCCAGAAGCGATTCTAGTTTGGTCTCCATTTAAATTTGATTTGTTGGGCCCATCTTAACGTTAGCTCGGCTTTCTACACTCATGTAAAAAGGTGTAATAAAGTTCCCAGTTTTAATTAATTGTGCATACAAAGTAAGGTTCTACGTCTGCATACGTTTCGTTTGATCCTGATTGTTCACGTATTATTTCCTTGAAACTTGAAGCTTGTTTATTTGCTTAACTCTTTCACCACCAATGTCGCATAAAAGCGACTTTGTAAAAAAGTAGAGAACCCGATCGGACAGAACAGAACATGCCGTCTGATCAGGCTGTATGCTGATTGCTCTTCAGACAGTGGAGCTGAAGCACCTATCCGATTAGCAAACAACATAGATCCTGATCAGACGCGACGTTACGCCGCGGCTGATCTGGATATATGTTGTTTGCACATGCTCTGAATTTATTCGGCGCTGAAAGAGTTAAACGCCTATTTCTACATATAAAATACATATTCAATGGTGTTGTACACTAATGAATTAAAAGATAATAAAATCAGTACATCAATCCAAACACAAACATTAAATAACCAGTCATCAATGAAGAACTCGCATTAGAATATTCAGAACAATGCGTAGTCGTCTCTGAAGAGTTTTCAATTGTTTCTTGAATATGTTACTTGTCTTGTCTAAGACTCAAAGGCAGTTCATTCCAAAACTTGGGTCCAACAGTACTAACACTTCTGTCACTGAAGGTCTTTTTCTTATTATAAGGAACACGGTAGCATCCTACTGATGATTCAGAGGATCGTAGTGAGCGTTTTGAGACTTTACTGGACAAAAGTTCAATAATGTATTGAGGAGCATTTCCAACAGAACAGTTGTACATATAAGTGAGAATTTTAAAATTAATTCTTGCCTTAATAGGTAACCAATGCATATCATGTAATGCCTGTGTTGAACTATCACACCTATTGCGGTTGAGAACAAGTTTAACACACATATTTTGGATACGTTGTAATTTACCTAACTCTCACCGAGTACTTCCATAACGAATAACGTTACAATAATCCAAGTGAGATATACGTGGAGGTTAGTACGTGGCTAGTTTCAAAGCAGCCTATAGGTATCGATCCATACAGAATAACGTTACAATAATCCAAGTGAGAAATTACTAATGGCAGCATCTCAGTGGCTTCTTTAGTTAGACATTTACGGATACTTTTGGTCTTAAAATAGTTCAACATTGCAATTTTACACTTTCTTTTAATATGTTCCTTGAAATTAAGTGTATCATCTAGAAAAACATCCAAATATCTGATACAACTTTGCAGTTCGATTTTATCACTGCATATTTCAATTTCCTTGGTGTTACATTTAGGGCGGCTACCAAACATGATAAATTCTGTTTTGGATTCATTCATTTTAGTTTGTGTTTGTTCATCAAATAATGTCCATCTCTCAGTGCTGAATGTCAGCAGTTAACCCTTCCATCTGCTGTTCACATTTCCCCTCACTCCTCATTTCGATTTCCTGTATATCAAGATTACAACAAAGCCGATTACAAGATCTGCAACTTAGTATGCCAGAATCTCTATGCAACCAAATAAATGATCATATTACAAACATCGCCATTGCAACTAAATGTATATTAGTAAGTAAGTAAGAAAGTAAGTTAAGTGTTTTATTAAAGTGACATATGTAAACACAAACATTCAGTACAAAATATTTGCACAACTTTAAGATGCACCGGGTCCGATGGGCCTATTTGTCACATAATGCCTGCATAACAATATAAATGAAAGCAAGACATTATCAAAACGTCAACACAAGAATAAAGATTGGTCATTGAACTTACACGACTGTCAGAATAGTCTCATATAGAAAGCGAATAGTTTTAATGCATACATTCTCCAAGTATTATTGAACTTGCACGACTGTCAGAATAGTCTCATATAGAAAGCGAATAGTTTTAATGCATACATTCTCTAAGTATTATTGAACTTGTAAATAGTCATGCCATGAATTGTTTGTGTAAATGATTTAGCAAGGAGATGACAACCATAAGCTGTATAGCATTCTGTTCAATAACTTATTTCAATTGTTGTAAATAATCATGTACAAACTAATCACCAACTGAATATGTGTCACGGCGTGCACGGCCATCTGCGCGCCACATCTCATAGCAGAAGCCTAGGTTAAAGAGATCTTCAACGTGTAGTGTGGTACTCTCTACACGTGTACACAAGAGTAGTGGCGGCTGAGTCATTCTGATCGCGTTAGCTGACTTGGTTTAGCCGTTGAAGCCGATGCCAAGCCGGGAAGCGACATACAACACGTTGGTGTTAACTTCCCAGTCCAGGTCGGTGTTCATGCTGGCGTGACAAGGTCAAGCGGACATTGTGTCTTACACCGACGTTCTTTCTTATATATTGAATTATCATATGTTACTCGTGCCTTGCCATTTTAGCATGTTGTAAAACACTGATGTGACGTCATACCGTTGCACTTGTAGTCCATTATTATCAATATTGGACTGCTGTCAAAAGCCCAAAGTATTATATTAAATCTTACGCGTAATTGTACGAAATTAACAATTTTAATTAGTAGGATCTTGTTATATAAGTGTGTGATTTAAGTCAGAAACAAGCCTCAAACGAATCAAATATGTCAAATAGTGGTACTCACAGTCCAATATTTTACATATTGGATAGTTTTCAGCTTATATCCTATACAGAAGTAATGCTCATGGCATGTTATGCCTCGCGGAATATAAATAATAAACTTGTCAAACGTCATACTGCTTTTATTGAACATACTGTACTGCTCTGTGTATGGTCTGTGTACTTCTACGTGTGTGTGTTTTACGTTTATTTATCGTCGCTACCGGTTGCTCATATGAGCGACGCCTCCTGAAGAGATTAGTTATTTTAGATTTTGGAGGATAGTGCAATGATACAGACAGAGACCCATTCCAGAATCTCCTCTGGTTCTTTTACGTGCACGGTGTAAAGCACCGACACAAGACCTCGGTTTAACGTCCCATCTGAAAGACTGTTAATTTTATTAGGGTCAGACGGGGGATCGAAATGTACTTCTACTTGTATTTCATACATGTATATATAAGATAGTTACTTATTACAATGCATATTATTATTTGTGAACTTATTTATTATCGTTTTGTTGTTTGGTTAAAAATAAATCAACAAGCATACTGAATCGTTTCCCTTTCTTTCTAAGTTTAAACATTATTTATTTCAGTATTGTATATGTACATAATATAATTAACAGTTTACATATAAATTAACAGCAATAGACTGAAAGGGATTAGAACGAAAGAAAAAACTTATATAGTTCTTCTCCCTATCAATTGGTTGCTATACAATAGGCCAGAGCATGTATGTGAGATGGTACGGTGATCACCAGATCGGACAGGTGAGTTTTTCTCCGGGTACTCCTCACGAATGACCACATTTACGCTTTCATCCGCACCAACGAGAGTGATCAATGTAAGATGTAAAAGCTTGCTTCGCAATCGTTGTAAAATAAATAAAGTTTTAAACAATTAAATATATTAATCCTAATCACGATATATATTAAACATTTTCAAATGTTTACGTTAAACTATTGATGATATTAGTGTGTAAATATTTGAGGATGTTAAAAAAATGGTTAACATTTAAATGAATATTTGAAGTAAGTCCAAAAACATAAGATATCCAATTTGAGCACGAAAAGATTATTTACTTTGAAGAGTCATGTTGACTACACGGAGGGGGAATTCGTTACTATACAATTGAAAGTGATATATATATATAACCTCTGTGCATTACACTTATATGTATGCTATTTATGTTATTCATAATTTATAATAATTGTTTTATATGTAATGTGTTGTAAATGTAATTGTTAATGTAATGTCAATATATATGTGAATCTCCCGAGAGGAGGAAATAAAGATTCAGTTCAGTTCAGTACATTAACTAATGCAACAAGGTATGATACAATATAAATATAGTAAATGGTAAATCACTGGACGCCCTCAAATCTTCAGCGAATAGTGTAGACCAGTCCATTGCAATATAGTTCGTCAACTAGCAGATTCAAATCTGTTTGAGGAATATTGTTTAAACATTATTTATTTTACAACGATTGCGAAGCAAGATCTAACAATTTATATTAATAACTCTCGTTGGCGCGGATGAAAGCATAAATTATGGTCATTCGTGTGGGAGGAAACCGGAGTGACGACCATCGTACCATCTTTGTTAACAACCATACAATAGTGTTCTAACCTAGGTCATGACGGTCCAGTTGCTTCACTGTGACCTTTTTGTTAACAACCATATAATAATGTTCTAACGTAGGTCATGACGGTCCAGTTGCTTCACTACGACGTTTTTGTTAACAACCATATAATAATGTTCTAACCTAGGTCATGACGGTCCAGTTGCTTCACTGTGACCTTTTTGTTAACAACCATAATTGTAATAATGTTCTAACCTAGGCCATGACGGTCCAGTTGCTTCACTGCGACCTTTTTGTTAACAACCATATAATAATGTTCTAACCTAGGTCATTACGGTCCAGTTGCTTCACTGCGACCTTTTTGTTAACAACCATATAATAATGTTCTAACCTAGGTCATGACGGTCCAGTTGCTTCACTGTGACCTTTTTGTTAACAACCATATAATAATGTTCTAACCTAGGTCATTACGGTCCAGTTGCTTCACTGTGACCTTGTTGTTAACAACCATATAATAATGTTCTAACCTAGGTCATGACGGTCCAGTTGCTTCACTGTGACCTTTTTGTTAACAACCATATAATAATGTTCTAACCTAGGTCATTACGGTCCAGTTGCTTCACTGTGACCTTTTTGTTAACAACCATATAATAATGTTCTAACCTAGGTCATGACGGTCCAGTTGCTTCACTGTGACCTTTTTGTTAACAACCATATAATAATGTTCTAACTTAGGTCATTACGGTCCAGTTGCTTCACTGTGACCTTTTTGTTAACAACCATATAATAATGTTCTAACCTAGGTCATGATGGTCCAGTTGCTTCACTACGGCCTTTTTGTTAACAACCATATAATAATGTTCTAACATAGGTCATGACGGTCCAGTTGCTTCACTGTGACCTTTTTGTTAACAACCATATAATAATGTTCTAACCTAGGTCATTACGGTCCAGTTGCTTCACTGCGACCTTTTTCTTAACAACAATATTAAAATATTCTAACCTAGGTCATTACGGTCCAGTTGCTTCACTGCGACCTTTTTCTTAACAACCATATAATAATGTTCTAACCTAGGTCATTACGGTCCAGTTGCTTCACTGTGACCTTTTTGTTAACAACCATATAATAATGTTCTAACCTAGGTCATGACGGTCCAGTTGCTTCACTGTGACCTTTTTGTTAACAACCATATAATAATGTTCTAACCTAGGTCATGACGGTCCAGTTGCTTCACTGTGACCTTTTTGTTAACAACCATATACTAATGTTCTAGCCTAGGTCATTACGGTCCAGTTGCTTCACTGTGACCTTTTTGTTAACCACCATATAATAATGTTCTAACATAGGTCATTACGGTTCATTGTTCCACGTAGGCCTAGTTCTTGGCAACTATGTTCTGCCATAGGTCACTACCACGTCAGGCTTGCTATTGGAACCTATATGATTCTAAGCTATGTCTATACGGTTCAGTTGTTTCATTTCGGTCAAACTGTTGGCAACTATGTTCTACTTTATGTCATTGTGGTCCCGTTATTCAATTTCAGCATTGTTATTGGCAACTATGTTCAACCCTAGGTCATTACGGTTCCACTTATGCCTTGTTATTGGCAACCATAATTCTACCCTATGTCACGACGGTCAAGCAACCATGTTCTACCCTATGTCATGACGGTCCAGCAACCATGTTCTACCCTATGTCATGACGGTCAAGCAACCATATTCTACCCTATGTCATGACGGTCCAGCAACCATGTTCTACCCTATGTCATGACGGTCCAGCAACCATATTCTACCCTATGTCATGACGGTCCAGCAACCATATTCTACCCTATGTCATGACGGTCCAGCAACCATGTTCTACCCTATGTCATGACGGTCCAGCAACCATGTTCTACCCTATGTCATGACGTTCCAGCAACCATGTTCTACCCTATGTCATGATGGTCAAGCAACCATGTTCTAACCTATGTCATGACGGTCCAGCAACCATGTTCAACCCTATGTCATGACGGTCCATCAACCATGTTCTACTCTATGTAATGACGGTCCAGAAATCATATTCTACCCTATGTCATGACGGTCAAGCAACCATGTTCTACCCTATGTCATGACGGTCCAGCAATCATGTTCTACCCTATGTCATGACGGTCCAGCAATCATAGTCTACCCTATGTCATGACGGTCCAGCAACCATATTCTACCCTATGTCATGACGGTCCAGCAACCATATTCTACCCTATGTCATGACGGTCAAGCAACCATGTTCTACCCTATGTCATGACGGTCCAGCAACCATATTCTACCCTATGTCATGACGGTCCAGCAACCATGTTCTACCCTATGTCATAACGGTCCAGCAACCATGTTCTACCCTATGTCATGACGGTCCAGCAACCATATTCTACCCTGTGTCATGACGGTCCAGCAACCATATTCTACCCTATGTCATGACGGTCAAGCAACCATGTTCTACCCTATGTCATGACGGTCAAGCAACCATGTTCTACCCTATGTCATGACGGTCCAGCAACCATATTCTACCCTATGTCATGACGGTCAAGCAACCATGTTCAACCCTAGGTCATTATATCAGCTTTCTGTACTTTGAAAAGAAGACTAAATCCGTTTAACAGTTTCAACATAAGTGTGTACATTACAGCTTTAATATCGTATTTGCGAAGCTTCCAGACGAGTGTGGATCTCTTCTGTCTTGTGAACGATGGTACAAGATACTTAAAACGCTATAAATCCAGAATATTGCTCGGTTCTTTCACGTGCATGGTGTATAGCACCGACACATGGGAAGTCGGTTCATAGTCACACCAGGAATACTGTTGGCATTTTAGTGTGCGACGGTGGAACGAACTCACGACTTACCGTCGGATTTGCAGTGCAACGCCTTAAACACCTGTCCACTAATAAGTCGCTTGTACAATAGTCGTTACAGACAATGCATTTTATTTGTACAGATCAAAACACAATTAATAACGATTTATTGGAATTATAATTATTTGTATATAAACAAAGTGTCCTTGTTGCGGTATATTCAGTGCGGTTTCTCGTATCAGTGGAGAGGTGTGTACGTATGTACTTCGGAATCGATCCGTTAACTTTGACAATATTGAAATAAATATGTTATTGCTGGATTTAATATGATAAGTGATAACCAAACAACCGCAATAAGTACTTCGAAGTGTTGTATCTTGACTAGTGGACATATGTATAGGTGTATGTACGCTTATAAATGCATGTATGCATATGAAAATACTTCAGTAGAGATATATGTATGTACGCTTATATATATATAGATAGATATGGATACTACGGCAGTAGACATATGTGAATGTACGCTTATAAATATAGAGAGAGTGATATGGAAATACGGCAGTAGAGGTATGTGTATGTACGCTTATATATATAGAGATATATATGGATAATACGGCTGTAGAGATATATGTATGTACGCTTATATATATAGAGAGAGATATGTAAATACGACAGTAGAGATATGTGTATGTACGCTTATATATAGAGAGATATATATGGATAATACGGCTGTAGAGATATATGTCTGTACGCTTATATATAGAGAGAGAGATATGGAAATACGACAGTAGAGATATGTGTATGTACGCTTATATATAGAGAGAGAAATATGGAAATACGACAGTAGAGATATGTGTATGTACGCTTATATAGAGAGATAGAGATATATGAATAATACGGCAGTAGAGATATGTGTATGTACGCTTATATATATATATAGAGAGAGATATGGAAATACGGCAGTAGAGATATGTGTATGTACGCTTATATATAGAGAGAGATATATGGAAATACGACAGTAGAGATATGTGTATGTACGCTTATATATATAGAGATATATATGGATAATACGGCTGTAGAGATATATGTATGTACGCTTATATATAGAGAGAGAGATATGGGAATACGACAGTAGAGATATGTGTATGTACGCTTATATAGAGAGATAGAGATATATGAATAATATGGCAGTAGAGATATGTGTATGTACGCTTATATATAGAGAGAGATATATGGAAATACGGCAGTAGAGATATGTGTATGTACGCTTATATATATAGAGAGAGAGATATATGGAAATACGACAGTAGAGATATGTGTATGTACGCTTATATAGAGAGAGAGAGATATGGAAATACGACAGTAGAGATATGTGTATGTACGCTTATATATAGAGAGATATATGGAAATACGACAGTAGAGATATGTGTATGTACGCTTATATATAGAGAGAGAGAGATATATGGAAATACGGCAGTAGAGATATGTGTATGTACGCTTTTATATATATAGAGAGAGAGATATGGAAATACGGCAGTATAGATATGTGTATGTACGCTTATATATAGAGAGAGAGAGATATGAATAATACGGCAGTAGAGATATGTGTATGTATGCTTATATATAGAGAGAGAGGTATGGAAATACGGCAGTAGAGATATATGTATGTACGCTTATATATAGAGAGATATATGGATAATACGGCAGTAGAGATATGCGTATGTACGCTTATATATAGAAAGAGAGATATATATGGATAATACGGCAGTAGAGATATGTGTATGTACGCTTATATATATATAGAGAGAGATATATGGATAATACGGCAGTAGAGATATGTGTATGTACGCTTATATATAGAGAGAGATATGGATAATACGGCAGTAGAGATATGCGTATGTACGCTTATATATATATAGAGATATGGATAATACGGCAGTAGAGATATATGTATGTACGCTTATATATAGAGAGATATATGGAAATACGACAGTAGAGATATGTGTATGTACGCCTATATATAGAGAGATATGGATAATACGGCAGTAGAGGTATGTGTATGTACGCTTATATATATAGAGAGATATATGGATAATACGGCAGTAGAGATATGTGAATGTGCGCTTATATATATAGAGAGAGATATATGGATAATACGGCAGTAGAGATATGTGTATGTACGCTTATATATAGAGAGATATGGATAATGCGGCAGTAGAGATATATGTATGTACGCTTATATATAGAGAGATATATGGAAATACGGCAGTAGAGATATGTGTGTGTACGCTTATATATATAGAGAGATATATGGAAATACGCCAGTAGAGATATGTGTATATACGCTTATATATATTGAGATATATGGATAATACGGCAGTAGAAATATGTGTATGTACGCTTATATATATAGAGTGATATATGGAAATACGACAGTAGAGATATATGTATGTACGCTTATAAATGCATGTATGCATATGAAAATACTTCAGTAGAGATATGTGTATGTACGCTTATATATATAGAGAGATATATGGAAATACGACAGTAGAGATATGTGTATGTGCGCTTATATATATAGAGAGAGATATATGGAAATACGGCAGTAGAGATATGTGAATGTACGCTTATATATATATAGAGAGAGAGATATATGGAAATACGGCAGTAGAGATATGTGAATTTACGCTTATATATATATATATAGAGAGATATATGGAAATACGGCAGTAGAGATATGTGTATGTACGCTTATATATATAGAGTGATATATGGAAATACGACAGTAGAGATATATGTATGTACGCTTATAAATGCATGTATGCATATGAAAATACTTCAGTAGAGATATGTGTATGTACGCTTATATATATAGAGAGATATATGGAAATACGACAGTAGAGATATGTGTATGTGCGCTTATATATATAGAGAGAGATATATGGAAATACGGCAGTAGAGATATGTGAATGTACGCTTATATATATATAGAGAGAGAGAGATATATGGAAATACGGCAGTAGAGATATGTGAATTTACGCTTATATATATATATAGAGAGATATATGGAAATACGGCAGTAGAGATATGTGTATATACGCTTATATATATAGAGAGAGATATATGGAAATACGACAGTAGAGATATGTGAATGTACGCTTATATATATAGAGAGAGATATATGGAAATACGGCAGTAGAGATATGTGTATGTACGCTTATATATATAGAGAGAGATATATGGAAATACGACAGTAGAGATATGTGAATGTACGCTTATATATATAGAGAGAGATATATGGAAATACGGCAGTAGAGATATGTGTATGTACGCTTATATATATATAGAGAGATATATGGAAATACGACAGTAGAGATATGTGAATGTACGCTTATATATATATAGAGAGATATATGGAAATACGGCAGTAGAGATATGTGTATATACGCTTATATATATATAGAGAGATATATGGAAATACGACAGTAGAGATATGTGAATGTACGCTTATATATATAGAGAGAGATATATGGAAATACGGCAGTAGAGATATGTGTATGTACGCTTATATATATAGAGAGAGATATATGGAAATACGACAGTAGAGATATGTGAATGTACGCTTATATATATAGAGAGAGATATATGGAAATACGATAGTAGAGATATGTGAATGTACGCTTATATATATAGAGAGAGATATATGGAAATACGGCAGTAGAGATATGTGTATGTACGCTTATATATATATAGAGAGATATATGGAAATACGACAGTAGAGATATGTGAATGTACGCTTATATATATAGAGAGAGATATATGGAAATACGGCAGTAGAGATATGTGAATGTACGCTTATATATATATAGAGAGAGAGATATATTTGGAAATACGGCAGTAGAGATATGTGTATGTACGCTTATATATATATAGAGAGAGATATATGGAAATACGGCAGTAGAGATATGTGAATGTACGCTTATATATAGAGAGATATGGATAATACGGCAGTAGAGATATGTGAATGTGCGCTTATATATATAGAGAGAGATATATGGATAATACGGCAGTAGAGATATGTGAATGTGCGCTTATATATATATAGAGAGAGATATATGGATAATACGGCAGTAGAGATATGTGTATGTACGCTTATATATAGAGAGATATGGATAATGCGGCAGTAGAGATATATGTATGTACGCTTATATATAGAGAGATATATGGAAATACGGCAGTAGAGATATGTGTGTGTACGCTTATATATATAGAGAGATATATGGAAATACGCCAGTAGAGATATGTGTATATACGCTTATATATATTGAGATATATGGATAATACGGCAGTAGAAATATGTGTATGTACGCTTATATATATAGAGGGATATATGGAAATACGACAGTAGAGATATGTGTATGTGTGCTTATATATATAGAGAGAGATATATGGAAATACGGCAGTAGAGATATGTGAATGTACGCTTATATATATATATATAGAGAGAGAGAGATATATATGGAAATACGGCAGTAGAGATATGTGAATTTACGCTAATATATATAGAGAGAGATATATGGAAATACGGCAGTAGAGATATGTGTATATACGCTTATATATGTAGAGAGAGATATATGGAAATATGACAGTAGAGATATGTGAATGTACGCTTATATTATAGAGAGAGATATATGGAAATACGACAGTAGAGATATGTGAATGTACGCTTATATATATAGAGAGAGATATATGGAAATACGGCAGTAGAGATATGTGAATGTACGCTTATATATATAGAGAGAGATATATGGAAATACGGCAGTAGAGATATGTGTATATACGCTTATATATATATAGAGAGATATATGGAAATACGACAGTAGAGATATGTGAATGTACGCTTATATATATAGAGAGATATATATGGAAATACGGCAGTAGAGATATATGTATGTACGCTTATATATATAGAGAGAGATATATGGAAATACGACAGTAGAGATATGTGAATATACGCTTATATATATAGAGAGAGATATATGGAAATACGGCAGTAGAGATATGTGTATGTACGCTTATATATATAGAGAGAGATATATGGAAATACGACAGTAGAGATATGTGAATGTACGCTTATATATATAGAGAGAGATATATGGAAATACGATAGTAGAGATATGTGAATGTACGCTTATATATATAGAGAGAGATATATGGAAATACGGCAGTAGAGATATGTGTATGTACGCTTATATATATATAGAGAGATATATGGAAATACGACAGTAGAGATATGTGAATGTACGCTTATATATATAGAGAGAGATATATGGAAATACGGCAGTAGAGATATGTGAATGTACGCTTATATATATATAGAGAGAGAGATATATTTGGAAATACGGCAGTAGAGATATGTGTATGTACGCTTATATATATATAGAGAGAGATATATGGAAATACGGCAGTAGAGATATGTGAATGTACGCTTATATATATATAAAGAGAGAGATATATGGAAATACGGCAGTAGAGATATGTGAATTTACGCTTATATATGAGAGAGATAGAGATAGATATATGGAAATACGACATTAGAGATATGTGAATGTACGCTTATATAGAGAGAGATATAGAGAGAGATATATGGAAATACGGCAGTAGAGATATGTGAATTTACGCTTATATATAGAGAGAGAGAGATATATGGAAATACGGCAGTAGAGATATGTGCATGTACGCTTATATATAGAGAGATATATGGAAATACGACAGTAGAGATATATGTATGTACGCTTATATATAGAGAGAGATATTTGGATAATACTGCAGTAGAGATATGTGAATGTACGCTTATATATAGAGAAATATATGGAAATACGGCAGTAGAGATATGCGTATGTACGCTTATATATAGAGAGATATATGGAAATACGGCAGTAGAGATATGTGCATGTACGCTTATATATAGAGAGATATATGGAAATACGACAGTAGAGATATATGTATGTACGCTTATATATAGAGAGAGATATTTGGATAATACTGCAGTAGAGATATGTGAATGTACGCTTATATATAGAGAAATATATGGAAATACGGCAGTAGAGATATGCGTATGTACGCTTATATATAGAGAGATATATGGAAATACGGCAGTAGAGATATGTGCATGTACGCTTATATATAGAGAGATATATGGAAATACGACAGTAGAGATATATGTATGTACGCTTATATATAGAGAGAGATATTTGGATAATACGGCTGTAGAGATATATGTATGTACGCTTATATATATAGAGAGATATTTGGAAATACGGCAGTAGAGATATGCGTATGTACCCTTATATATAGTTTTTACAAATTTATTTTAGCTCGATTGTGAAACAGGTTCTTACAACATATATTAGTCACTCTCGAGACCTCATTCCTGATGGAATCCATTGTCACGAGGGAGAGAGAAGAGGCAATGTGGAATTTAAATACCGTGACTCAGGGCACAATCGTAACGGCCGTATATATATATATATATATATATATATATACAATGTAATTTATAAATTAAATTAAGGACAACATGGCAATATTGCAAAACCTATAAATGAAAAATTAATATTTGCAAAGCAAATTACATGTAGATAAAACTTTGAAATAATCAGTTAAGTAAACCAATAAAGCGTTTATATTAGTCTGGGTGCCAGTTTGTCGATTTTTCACTTTTTAACTTCTAGCAAAATGATCAGAAACTCAATATGGCACAATTAATAGTCTCGGTGACCAGACAAAATATATCAACGCCTGTTCCCAGGCTACGTTTAAGTGGATTTAATGTAGTTACTCTGAGAAACTTGTGATATTCATTTTAAATATAAATTGAATTGTGTGTGTGTGTTATGTTTATTTATCGTCGCTACCGGTTGTCCATATGAGCGACGCCTCCTGAAGAGACAAGTCATTTTAGATTTTTGAAGGATAGTGCAATGATACAGACAGAGACCCATTCCAGAGTCTCCTCTGATTCTTTTACGTGCACGGTGTAAAGTACCGACACGAGACCTCAGTTAAATGTCCCATCTGAAAGACTGTTAATTTTATTAGGGTCAGGCGGGGGGTTGAACCTGCGATCCCTGGATTACTAGTCCAACGTGTTACCACTGGACTACAGATCCGTCTGTAATGAATGAATGAATGGTGTTTTACGGCGCATCGACATCTAAGGTAATGTAGCGCGCATTAAAGTTATGTTTATTGTCGAGTGTATGAAATAAAATTCTATATAAGTATATGCATTACGTAAAAATTAATACTAAGAAGTTATAAAGACGTAAGATTAATTACAGGTAATATATGAATGAATGATTACTACAAAGGCATGATTAACAATTGATATCACAGCAGATCCGTCTGTAAAAAAAAAATATATATATATGTATAAACAACTACTAATATAACACGTAATTATTTGGGGGAAGTTATATATAGCAATTCCTATAAATACAATAACCTAATATTATTGTATTGCTTTAATAATAACTACACATGTATTGTACCACACTCAATATGTTATTCACTATCGGCTTATAATAATAGTTTTAGTACATAGGGCATAAAAAGTGATTTATATTATATACACATTTAAATGGGCAAATCTAACGTATAAGAGATATAAAATTCAAAAACTGTAGAACACTAGTTATTCGCGAGCATTTATAGTTCTCTAAGTGTCGCCATTTAAGTTGAGATTCGTGAATATACTGTGCGTCCGAATGTAGAGTTATATCCATATATATGTGCATTTTATCACAATTTTGAATCTCGGTACAATTAGAAGCGGTATCTATTATACATAAACATTCAGCTTTAATGTTCGCAATACACCATGGATGCGCGAATTCAAAACTCCGCGAATTAACTGAAAATACTCATACTCGTCTAAATCGCGAAATAACGTATTCGCGAACTTATAGTACTCTACAGTATATTGGTTGTGTTAGTATCCCTCTAACTTTAACTCGTTCGGGATTGCATTGAGATTAAAGGTCCATTATATTTGCCTGTACAAACAATTTAATACCGTACGTACATCGCACTAACTTGAATTAGCTTCAAAATTGCTCTCGACACAGTTTTGCCGGCGAATTGTGTTTACGTTAAGTGTTAGTCTTGAAGCGTCATCACTCAGAATAAGACAGCAGCATAAACGGTGTTTGAGCTTGTTTAAACTCACCGCTCACCGGCGAACCATAATGGCGAGCGATATAAACCATGCATCTTCAATAGTGTGTACCGTTACCTGTTCTCCAGGAACATCATTCACCCTGTATAACACGATAAATCATTCACCCTATGTAACACGATATATCATGCACCCTATATAACACGATAAATCATTTACCCTATGTAACACGATAAATCATTCACCCTATGTAACACGATAAATCATTTACCCTATGTAACACGATATATCATGCACCCTATATAACACGATAAATCATTCACGATACGATAAATCATTCACCCTATATAACACGATAAATCATTCACCCTATGTAACACGATAAATCATTCACCCTATGTAACACGATAAATCATTCACCCTATGTAACACGATAAATCATTTACCCTATATAACACGATAAATCATTTACCCTATGTAACACGATAAATCATTCACCCTATGTAACACGATAAATCATTCACCCTATGTAACACGATAAATCATTCACCCTATATAACACGATAAATCATTCACCCTATATAACACGATAAATCATTCACCCTATGTAACACGATAAATCATTCACCCTATATAACACGATAAATCATTTACCCTATGTAACACGATATATCATTCACCCTATATAACACGATAAATCATTCACCCTATATAACACGATAAATCATTCACCCTATGTAACACGATAAATCATTCATCCAATGTAACCAGATATCACAAATCATTCACCCAATGTAACCAGATATCACAAATCATTCACCCAATGTAACCATATATCACAAATCATTCATCCAATGTAACCAGATATCACAAATCATTCACCCAATGTAACCAGATATCACAAATCATTCACCCAATGTAACCAGATATCACAAATCATTCACCCAATGTAACCAGATATCACAAATCATTCATCCAATGTAACCAGATATCACAAATCATTCACCCAATGTAACCTGATATCACAAATCATTCACCCAATGTAACCAGATATCACAAATCATTCATCCAATGTAACCAGATATCACAAATCATTCACCCAATGTAACCTGATATCACAAATCATTCACCCAATGTAACCAGATATCACAAATCATTCATCCAATGTAACCAGATATCACAAATCATTCACCCAATGTAACCTGATATCACAAATCATTCACCCAATGTAACCTGATATCACAAATCATTCACCCAATGTAACCAGATATCACAAATCATTCACCCAATGTAACCTGATATCACAAATCATTCACCCAATGTAACCTGATATCACAAATCATTCACCCAATGTAACCAGATATCACAAATCATTCACCCTATGTAACCTGATATCACAAATCATTCACCCAATGTAACCTGATATCACAAATCATTCACCCTATGTAACCTGATATCACAAATCATTCACCCAATGTAACCAGATATCACAAATCATTCACCCAATGTAACCAGATATCACAAATCATTCACCCAATGTAACCTGATATCACAAATCATTCACCCTATGTAACCTGATATCACAAATCATTCACCCAATGTAACCTGATATCACAAATCATTCACCCAATGTAACCAGATATCACAAATCATTCACCCAATGTAACCAGATATCACAAATCATTCACCCAATGTAACCAGATATCACAAATCATTCACCCAATGTAACCAGATATCACAAATCATTCACCCTATGTAACCAGATATCACAAATCATTCACCCAATGTAACCAGATATCACAAATCATTCACCCTATGTAACCAGATATCACAAATCATTCACCCAATGTAACCAGATATCACAAATCATTCACCCAATGTAACCAGATATCACAAATCATTCACCCTATGTAACCAGATATCACAAATCATTCACCCAATGTAACCAGATATCACAAATCATTCACCCTATGTAACCAGATATCACAAATCATTCACCCAATGTAACCAGATATCACAAATCATTCACCCAATGTAACCAGATATCACAAATCATTCACCCTATGTAACCAGATATCACAAATCATTCACCCAATGTAACCAGATATCACAAATCATTCACCCTATGTAACCAGATATCACAAATCATTCACCCAATGTAACCAGATATCACAAATCATTCACCCAATGTAACCAGATATCACAAATCATTCACCCTATGTAACCAGATATCACAAATCATTCACCCAATGTAACCAGATACTAATTTAACCCTATACGATCATTAGCATGCCCTATGTAACCCGATAGGACCAATAAATCGACCACCCTATTCGACACGCCACAATGCCATGCAATTCCTACTTGAATTAAAATTAGTAAAATGATGCCTCCATGACCGAGTGGTTACCGTCGTTGACCTCCACATGCCCCTCGTCGCTGTAGGTGCAATCCACGTGCCCCTCGTCGCTGTAGGTGCAATCCACGTGTCCAATTATTTAGCTTATACAAATTGATTTTAGCTCGATTTGGTGTTTTACGTTTATTTATCGTCGCTATCGGTTGCCCATATGAGCGACGCCTCCTGAAGAGATTAGTTATTTTAGATTTTGGAGGATAGTGCATAATACAGACAGAGACCAATTCCAGAATATCCTCTGGTTCTTTTACGTGCACGGTGTAAAGCACCGATGTGAGACCTCGGTTTAACGTCCCATCTGAAAGACTTAATTTTATTAGGGTCAGACGGGGGATCGAACCTGCGATCCCTGGATTACCAGTCCAGCGTGTTACCACTGGACTGCAGAGCCGTCGATTTGGTAACAAGTTCTTACAATTTATATTAATAACTCTCGAGACCTCATTCCTGATGGAATCCATCGCCACGAGGGAGAGAGAAAATGCACAATGGAATTTAAATGCATTGCCTAATGGTACAAACGTAACTGCTCCAGCGGGGCTCGAACTCCGAGCCTCTCGCACCTGAAGCGAAAGTTCTACCACTGCACCATCACGACATCCATAATTATTTCATGTGAAGAATGTATCCAACTAGCTTGCTGAATATTGGAGGTTTTACCTGGGTGCCTGTCCGTGTCTGAAACAATGCTTGGAGGTTCTACCTGGGTGCCTGTCCGTGTCTGAAACAATGCTTGGAGGTTCTACCTGGGTGCCTGTCCGTGTCTGAAACAATGCTTGGAGGTTCTACCTGGGTGCCTGTCCGTGTCTGAAACAATGCTTGGAGGTTCTACCTGGGTGCCTGTCCGTGTCTGAAACAATGCTTGGAGGTTTTGGGTGCCTGTCCGTGTCTGAAACAATGCTTGGAGGGACACCCGGTGTCTTCCTCTGCCAATAACAGCTGGCGAGTCGTCGCAATATCATCTAGGCTGTCGGTGCTACCCAAACCCTCAAATCAATTAATAACAATTCATTACCACACCAGTTCGTACGGTTGCATTTATATAATTTAAATTGTTAATTAATTTTAATTAATTTTAATTTAAATGTTTTGACAAAATAATTCTTACTTTACATCATGCAGTCAGTAATTGCGTGTGTGAAAGAACATTTTAATTTCAACGGCAGGAATTATATTTAATGGTGGGCGCTGAAATCAATCATTGCTTCCAATTAATTTGTTGTGTTACGTGTGTACTTTTATCTTTTTAAACATTCGCATTAATAACAATTATACCAAGTGGGTTTTTTGTACTTGACAGCCCTATACACTGTACGTATATCTCCTGTTCGTAAACAGTCAAATGTGTAATTGTAGTAACTACAAAACGCTTTCCTTTCTTGTTAAATCGGTAAATACGGTTTAGGGTCGGATACATGTGTTGGTGTTAGAGGGGCGTTAGTTGACTACGGGGATCGAATGTGCTTTGTTTGATTCAATGAGAGACATCGGTCAGTTACTGCCATTGAATACTCCCTAAAACGTGTGGCGTCCGTGGTCCAGTGGTAGAGCGTCGGATTTGAATCGAACGATCCCGGGTTCGATACTCTGTCAGGCCACGTATGTAGTGTCGTTGAGCAAGGCACCTCACTCGCATTGCTTAGTACTGGTTAACCACTTAGGTCGGCTAAGTCTACCCAGGAAAACATGTCTAGGTCCCCGAAAGGGGTTTGACATTAATGGAACATATACATACATACATACATACCTACCTGCCTACCTACCTACCTACATACATACATACCACACCACACCACACCACACCACACCACACCACACCACACCACACCACACCACACCACACCACACCACACCACACCACACCACACCACACCACACCACACCACACCACACCACACCACACCACACCACACCACACCACACCACACCACACCACACCACACCACACCACACCACACCACACCACACCACACCACACACACACCACACCACACACACCACACCACACCACACCAACACACCACACCACACACACCAACCACCCACACCACACCACACCACACCACACCACACCACACCACACCACACCACACCACACCACACCACACATACATACATACATACATACATACATACATACATACATACATACATACATACATACATACATACATACATACATACATACATACATACAAAAATAAATAGGTCCTATTAAGTGTTTTCCTCTGTTTTTATCGTTGTTTCCTTTGCACAACATGCTAACAATTGTAATCACCATTACTTCTTATGATTATTAAATTACTATATATCGACAGATCTCGTACAGTATATGCAATGGGTACTTATTTGTAAAACAATGTTATCAGTTAATTAACACGCGTTTGATAAAATCACATTTATCATACCGCAACATCTGTTAGGGCACAACAGTAAACACAAAGGATTCTAACTAAAAGGACCGATTCACATATTGGAATAAATCAGACTTTATCTGCCAAGGGAGGTAATAGAAGATTACAGATGTCTCTCATTGTAACACATTAATATATCACCCGTATTCGATGAAAATTGTTTTCATCGAGCGAGAGAGAAATGTCGACCAATTCTAGCATACTATACGCTCTAAGACTTAACAGTAGCGTATCCCCGCCCATATTGAACCTCTGACATACTTTAGGGGGTAGAGCCCCCCGTCAAACCCGCCACTGTGGATTATCTAGTATGCTTAGTTTATCGAAGTAGTTCATGTTCCAAATTACAATACCAACATGAAATTTAATATCAGTCAGTAAATCTATTGATTCGAACCGTATAGTCCTTTCAAATTAATATGTTAAAACAAGACGTATCTCCTTACCTCTTCAATGAAAGTGAACTGTTCCAGTAGGACACGCTTCCTAAATCCACCAGACATGTTTCACAGTCGTATTAAACGAATACACATAGTGACTGTTGTTAGCTACATGTGTATGTAGTAACATACGTCAACTACATGAATACTCAAACTTAAAGAAGATTGTGTTCATTTCTGTGTTTATTCCATAATTATGTTAGACGTGAGACTGGAAACTGAATGATTATGATACTAAACGATTATGCTACTAAACGATTATGATACTAAAGGATTATGATGCTAAACGATTATGATACTAAAGGATTATGATACTAAAGGAGTATGCTACTAAACGATTATGATACTAAAGGATTATGCTACTAAACGATTATGATACTAAAGGATTATGCTACTAAACGATTATGATACTAAAGGAGTATGCTACTAAACGATTATGATACTAAAGGAGTATGCTACTAAACGATTATGATACTAAAGGATTATGATGCTAAACGATTATGATACTAAAGGATTATGATGCTAAACGATTATGATACTAAAGGATTATGATACTAAAGGATTATGATACTATATTATTCTGATGTAGTAAAAAGGTCGAACCGGGTACTCCGGTTTCCTCCCACACGAATGACACACATTAGCTATCATCAGCGCCAACGAGAGTGATTAATATAAGTTGTTAAAGCTTGTTTCGCAATCGTTGTAAAATAAATAAAGTAAAACTTTTAAAAGATTTGTGAAAAACCTGTATATTATACTTTATTCATAGTCCGATCATGAAGGATATTGGAATGGAAACAAAGAACATGCGCGTTATTGAGATATTGCAAACTTAAAATAAGTCATTTTCCCCTAAAGGGTTCGTCCACATGCCGGATATTGTGATGATGCAATCAGAATCCTCGGTCACGTGTTCGACGGATGTAGCCAATCAGATCAGAGATCTCACGGAGTGCATGGACAGTGTGGAGTGTATGGCAGACGGGTTTAGTGACTGCGATGAAAGCTCGGAAAACGAAGACTCGGTGTACCAACCAGTCTCAAAACACACACAAGAAATTATACAAACCGAGAAACGTATGTTACATACACTTGGTCTAAGAAATGGATTATTTGAACGCCATGTTCCTTTAAAGGTTTACAAAGGCAAGAAAGTGCATGATAAATATGACCAGCATGCGCATGTGCGCCCACAATCGACAGGCACAAGGAACGATAATAAAGCGGAAACGCATTCCGAAAAAAATCACCACGACAGAACAAATCACGAGAAGGGTCGTCACGAGGTAAAAGGACATCAAAATGACAAGATGCATCACGAACATTCACATCAGCACGAGAAGTCTCGCGTGCATGTACAAAATCACACTGAGGACACACATCGGGCACAGAATCATGAAAAAACACATTATCTTGAAAACCTGTCTGAAAAGAGCCACCATGAAAAAGCACAGCATCTTGAAAACCTGTCTGAAAAGGGCCACCATGAAAAAGCACAGCATCTTGAAAACCTGTCTGAAAAGGGCCACCATGAAAAATCACAGCATCTTGAAAACCTGTCTGAAAAGGGCCACCATGAAAAATCACATCATCTTGAAAACCTGTCTGAAAAGGGCCACAATGAAAAATCACATCACGAAATAGGGCATAATAATCGATTAGATGGCCACGATACGTCGGACAGAGAGTCCATGGACTCTATTGACGCCACTGTTATCGAAACTGTTTTGGCGGGACAATCAAAAGACCTCGTGCACGTGCCAATAATGTCACCTCCACCTGAAGCGAGGACAGAACATTCTAGAATTAGGCCTAGCAGTTCATACTATTCCAGACCTATGTCCTTTAATTTTCTTCTGGCCGGAGAAACACTGCCGTGCAATTTTGACGAAGACTCATACAGGTCAGCAGCAGCCGGTTTATTATCGGGTCCGGATAAAGACAGCTCGCCTGTATGTTTCTGCTCGTCCTGTAACGTATATGATGAGCTCTATTCTGGCTGGGACGCCCCGCAAAAGGGAAACAAAACAAAATTAGGGCGTCGTAGGAAACCGTCAACAAAACCTGGTTCCTCGGATATAACGTTTAGCAGATTAACACAGACAATGGGCAAAGACCCGGTTATCTTTCACCATTATAAGGATATCATTAAATACATAGAGCGTTATCGATTCTACCATACGGTAGGGAACGTCGGACGGCCGTTATCCTACGCAAAGTATGCGGGAATTGGAGTAGAGAACGATCCCTATTACTGCCGAGTGAAATCAAATGTAACCAGGTGAGTGATTTAACTCCGGCATATAAAAATAGTTCTTGAAACAGCCATACGCAACCCAATACAACATTACTGGCTTACGGTGAAGTACACCAAATTCACGTTTTACCCTTATCGTAGGCACAGGGATTCGGCTGTTTGGGGGTACTAGTATATATATTTAAGTACTTAAACTGGAAAGGAATTAATATAAGTTGTTAAAACTTGTTTTCCAATCCAATACTTACATTATGTAATTTGTGTATATTATATATACGTATTTGTAAAATGTATGCTTTAATAAATAAAGTTTAAACTAAGTACTTAAATATATATACTAGTACCCCCAAACGTGCCGAATCCCTGTGATCGTAGGTAGATAATTTAGGTAACGGTGCAGTAAATAAAATGTGATAGCTCCGGGCTAGGCAGGTTATATACCCCGTAAAATACAAACCTTTCGCGTACAGACGGATCTGTAGTCCAGTGGTAGCACGCTGGACTGGTAATCCAGGGATCGCCGGTTCGATCCCCCGTCTGACCCTAATAAAATTAACAGTCTTTCAGATGGGACGTTAAACCGAGGTCTCGTGTCGGTGCTTTACACCGTGCACGTAAAAGAACCAGAGGAGACTCTGGAATGGGTCTCTGTCTGTATCATGCACTATCCTCCAAAATCTAAATTAACTAATCTCTTCAGGAGGCGTCGCTCATATGGGCAACCGATAGCGACGATAAATAAACGTAAAAAACAAAAACCCTTTCGCGTGCCTAACGATTCTTAAAATAAAACCGATGATTCAAAAAGCAGTCTTAATGTTTTAAGCACTCTATGGCCTAGCATTCAGACTTACTTCCGATATTCGAACTCAATACTTGCAATCACCCGCCAATCTCCAACTCTACCCTCCTACGTCAACCTGAACTTGTTAGACAATATTTCTTATATGCAGGGTCACACTTGTGGAACTCCATCCCTTATCGCATCAAAACAGCACATTCTGTTCCACTATATTATATTCTCTATATACCAGGTGGTGCAAAGAACATCCCCGCGATGGGTTCGACATTAGAGGAAGATTGATATAGTCTTTCATGTTCAAAATAGATACGTTGTTTTCTACATCCTCTGTTGTTTCACGCATGCGCACTGTGCGTGTTTACATTTCGTGTGTTGATAAACAAATTCGCGTATACGACTATTTCGATTTTTGTAAACACACACACACATTAGTATTTATATTTTACCCAAAACATCCTTTATTACGATGTAATGCTGCTTTAATCTAATAAATTGATAAATTATAATTATACATGTATACACAGACACAATTTTGTTTGCCCTATGGTCATATAGTAAGTAAGTAATATTTACTGTAAACATTACTTACTATATGACCATAGGGCAAACAAAAATAATGTGTGTCTTGTGCCTGTACATGTATATAAGTGTGTGTTTTTACGTTTATTTATCGTCGCTACCGGTTGCCCATCTGAGCGACGCCTCCTGAAGAGATTAGTTATTTTAGATTTTGGAGGATAGTGCAATGATACAGACAGAGACCCATTCCAGAATCTCCTCTGGTTCTTTTAGGTGCACGGTGTAAAGCACCGACACGAGACCTCGATTTAACGTCCCATCTAAAAGACTGTTAATTTTATTAGGGTCAGACGGGGGATTGAACCTGCGATCCCTGGATTACCAGTCCAGCGTGTTACCACTGGACTACATATCCGTCTGTTGTATATAAGTATTAGTTCTTGCAGCTTTTATATCTTATTTCCTATGAACGTTTTACTGGTCATTGTTTTCGTGTTTCATTATGCTATTTGATGTTTTAATTTGTTGAGGGTCTCATGTAGCCTGGGTTCCATTCTGTCGATTTTTCACTTTTTAACTTCTGGCAAAATGACACGTTGATACCAGAAACTCAATACGGCCAAATTAATAGTCTCGGTGTTAAAATATATTTATTTGACTGACCAGGCAAAATATATCGACGCCTGTTCCCAGGCTAGGCCTCGTGGTAGATTGACTTAATTGTTCAGATGAGTTCTCTAGTTATATAAAGTCATTATTATTATTATTGATGCGTAATGCATCTGTACAAGACGCTGAAATAAATACGGAGCTATAAGAAAATCCCAATACAAAAGTGATTGAAAACGCAGTTGTTATGATGAAAACATTTTTTCCCAGCATAATAAAACTGTTATTTGGTTTGCTGACAGGGTAAATGAGAATATAATGCTGGCCGTGAGTGATATATATACAAGAATATATATATATCAAGTGAACCATATTGCTTATATTGCTGTATAGTAATATTATATATAATAGATACATTGTTAAATAACAGTTATCAGACTAGATATCAGTTATGCCTAATTAAAACAGGTTTATTCCTCGGAAATTGTATTGATATACATGTATATTTTATTTCAAAAAAGCCTTATTTTTTCTAAAAGCCCTACATGTAATTAGTTTATACAAATTTATTTTAGCTCGATTGCGAAACAAGTTCTTACAACTTATATTAATCACTCTCGATACCTCATTCCTGACGGAATCCATCGCCACGAGGGAGAGAGAAGCAACATGGAAATTAAATGCCTTGCCTAAAGGCACACTCATAACGGCTCCAGCGGGGCTTGAACTCCGGACCTTTCGCACCTGAAGCGAACATGCATCCACTGCGCTATCACGACTTCCACATACATGTAGTTGATTCCATTCTGTACCATTTCATATTCTTATTTATTCCAGTCTTCTTCAATGATTGCAGCACTGTTCGTGGTATATATTAGCAATGCACTAGATGTAATAATATCATTGAAACACAATTATGTATACTAAATGACAACTATTTTGTATGCTAAGTGACAACTATTATGTATGCTAAATGACAACTATTATGTATGCTAAATGACAACTATTATGTATGCTAAGTGACAACTATTATGTATGCTAAATGACAACTATTTTGTATGCTAAGTGACAACTATTATGTATGCTAAATGACAACTATTATGTATGCTAAATGACAACTATTATGTATGCTAAGTGACAACTATTATGTATGCTAAATGACAACTATTTTGTATGCTAAGTGACAACTATTATGTATGCTAAATGACAACTATTATGTATGCTAAATGACAACTATTATGTATGCTAAGTGACAACTATTATGTATGCTAAATGACAACTATTTTGTATGCTAAGTGACAACTATTATGTATGCTAAATGACAACTATTATGTATGCTAAATGACAACTATTATGTATGCTAAGTGACAACTATTATGTATGCTAAATGACAACTATTTTGTACTATATAATTTCAGTATAAGCAGTCAGTTTATGGTCTATCCCATCTACGTGACGAAATAGTCGAGTGAGTATGTACAATTACACGTTACAATTGATCGATATGGATATAACCGATATGGATATCATATAACCGATATATATATACATAATACACCAACAGTAGTGTATCTCTAGCAGCCCGGTCCTGCAGATACAAGACCTATATAAATAAAATATACATGTAGTTTGAATAGTCTCCATGTGTGAGTGTATCTTGCAACTGTAGAAGATAGCATGACAAGATCATTCATTCAGACCAAGACATATCGCCAAATATTGAACAAAAACAGCATGACAAGATCATTCATTCAGACCAAGACATATCGCCAAATATTGAACAAAAACAGCATGACAAGATCATTCATTCAGACCAAGACATATCGCCAAATATTGAACAAAAACAGCATGACAAGATCATTCATTCAGACCAAGACATATCGCCAAATATTGAACAAAAACAGCATGACAAGATCAGTCATTCAGACCAAGACATATCGCCAAATATTGAACAAAAACGCTTATGTGAGAAACAACATTTAAATGCGATATTTACAAGTTAACAACTACTGCATGTATTATGTGTTGGGTATTCCACACAAAAATATGATTGACTCACCAAAGAAGACGAGAAAGGCATATTATACATCTTTCATCATGTTGGTAACTCTACTTAAAACACTGTCGTCACGTCATACCTTTGTACTTGCAGTCCATTATTATTAATATTGGACTGCTCTCAATAGTCCAAGCGTATCATATCAAATCCTACGCGTAAATGTACAAAATTAACAATTTTAATTACGAAGATCTTGTTATATACAGGGTTCATTCTAGGTCAGAATTTTTGGGAGAAGTGATAAAGCGCGTGATCGCTTCCTTAAATGGTGTTCTTTAATATACTTCTGCAAAATAGGGTTAAAATGCACAGGAGATGGAGGGCGAAGTCAAGGTCCCTAGGGCGACAATTTCGCCCACATCGCCCTCTAAAATGATCCCTGTATATAAGTGTGTGTGTTTTAAGTAAGATATAAGCCTCAAACGGATCCAACATGTATTATTATTATTATACTTATATTATATAACGATTGCGAAGCTGGAGCCGTTACGATTGTGCCCTTAGGCAAGGCATTTAAATTCCACGTTGCCTCTTCTCTCTCCCTCGTGGCGATGGATTCCATCAGGAATGAGGTCTCGAGAGTGATTAATATAAGTTGAAATAACTTGTTTCTCAATCGAGCTAAAATAAATTTGTATAAACTAACATTGTGGAGAGTTTGATCATTTTCCCACAAATAGCACGATTCTTGTCCCGATATTAATTCGGATGGACAGACCAAACCAAAACAAAACACGAAGTTCGTGTGTTAGCAAAAGAAAGCCCCAACACTTTACTGTTATGTGACAAACACAATTTAAATACGATATTTAGAAGTTGACCCTTTCCTTCATAGAGATTTAGATTAATATACTATTATATCTCCATACAAATGACAACCATTTAGCTATCATGCAGTGGATAGATAAGTCGTCGCTATATCTATCCCACCGCCATAGATATTACTGGAACTACATGAGATTCTAGCCTTAATTATGATTGGTTTGGCTACTACATTGTCAATGTATGTCGTATTGGTAATGGCGTCAAGAGGTGCTTCTATGAGGGAAAGGGTTTATGAACATTGGTTTGGCTACTACATTGTCAATGTATGTCGTATTGGTAATGTCGTCAAGAGGTGCTTCTATGAGGGAAAGGGTTTATGAACATTGGTTTGGCTACTACATTGTCAATGTATGTCGTATTGGTAATGGCGTCAAGAGGTGCTTCTATGAGGTAAAGGGTTTATGAACATTGGTTTGGCTACTACATTGTCAATGTATGTCGTATTGGTAATGTCGTCAAGAGGTGCTTCTATGAGGGAAAGGGTTTATGAACATTGGTTTGGCTACTACATTGTCAATGTATGTCCTATTGGTAATGGCGTTAAGAGGTGCTTCTATGAGGGAAAGGGTTTATGAACATTGGTTTGGCTACTACATTGTCAATGTATGTCGTATTGGTAATGGCATCAAGAGGTGCTTCTATGAGGGAAAGGGTTATTGAACATTGGTTTGGCTACTACATTGTCAATGTATGTGGTATTGGTAATGGCATCAAGAGGTGCTTCTATGAGGGAAAGGGTTAACAACTGCATGTATTAGAATGTATCGGTTAATCCCACAAAATGAAAGAAACACTTGCCGATTGACACATCCAACTAGACAAGAAACACTTGCCGATTGACACATCCAACTAGACAAGAAACACTTGCCGATTGACACATCCAACTAGACAAGAAACACTTGCCGATTGACACATCCAACTAGACAAGAAACACTTGCCGATTGACACATCCAACTAGACAAGAAACACTTGCCGATTGACACATCCAACTAGACAAGAAACACTTGCCGATTGACACATCCAACTAGACAAGAAACACTTGCCGATTGACACATCCAACTAGACAAGAAACACTTGCCGATTGACACATCCAACTAGACAAGAAACACTTGCCGATTGACACATCCAACTAGACAAGAAACACTTGCCGATTGACACATCCAACTAGACAAGAAACACTTGCCGATTGACACATCCAACTAGACAAGAAACACTTGCCGATTGACACATCCAACTAGACAAGAAACACTTGCCGATTGACACATCCTACTAGACAAGAAACGCTTTGCCTACTACTGGATACAACAGTATATGCTACAATGCAATGTTTAATCTAGACTTTCATTCTATTTCAGTTCGGCTTCTAGTGCAGGAAGTGCACACGAACGAGTGCGTTCCGACGACGATAGCATTGAAGGGAGCAGCGAAGACGTCAAACCCTACTCCATGCGTGACCGGGGCAAGGCTCTCAATCTGGCCCCTGTGCGCGAGTGCACAGTCCCGAACCTCAGACCCACAGATAAAATTGACCTCATACAACTCAATAAATATTTGAACCTTACCACACCACCTGTGCCAAGTAATTGTTTACAATTTGATTTAGAGGGTGTGAAGACAAAACGCTACGGTTGCCGTGCAACGAATTCTAGCGACAGTAATTTGTTTCCGGCATCTACACCACGGCGAGGTGCACGAACACTACGGCTAGGCAGTGCAGAATTTGTGAAACCAGGGACGCCAGAGTCATTCATAAGATGGAATTCTGAAAAACGCAGGACATCTAGGCCTTCGTCGACTTTAACAGCTTCGGTAAACGGTAATCTAATTGTGGGCAGTACTGTGTCGTCACCAGTTCCACCAAATACACCACATACTAAAAGTGGTGGGAAAATGACATCGTATGTTCAGTTTCAGAAAGAACGTACATTGACACCTTCAACACCGCCACACCAGGTTTCAGGACAAAAGTTCAAGGCATGTGAGCGCGTTTCGGAGCTGAGCAGCAAAGAACGTGGCGGGAAATTCAGTTATACACACGCTGCGAACGATGAAAAGCGGTCACCCGCACCACGTAACACTAAAACAGTGGACTTCAGGGAAACATATATACCTCGCGACAGATCTCGAACTATTACACTTGATGTTAACCACCTTGGTATTAGAGGCCAACCATATAAACAACGAGAGCAAATAGTTCTTTACAAGAACAGAAGAACTCAAATTATACGATCGTGAGACCAGGCCTCGGGGTTATAAAGCTTTTCTCCTATCTCAAACTCAGTCTCAAGCTTCTGATTGGTTCAGCTGGCAGTAAAATTCAGAATCAACCAATCAAATCATTTGAGTTTCAGATCTGAGAAAGTGTTATAACCTCGGGCACAGTTGTAGATGTCACAATTACCTAGAATACTGCTTGTTTGTAATACGGGGAAAGGTTGAGCGGGCCAGAGTACAGACGCTTCGCGTCTGGACAAGTGGTTTCGTATTCAAAACCATTATAACCTGAAGCCAGACCCAGACCCCAAGCGTCTGTGGGCAAAGTTCCTCTCTGGAAAGACCGCCTATCTATAATGGAATGAGACTCCCACCCTTAATTGGTGTTCCCGGTTGATAGTTAGTGCCTATTTCATATCTATAACAGATATGAGACTTCAACCCTTAATTGGCGTTCCTGGTTGATAGTGCCTATTTCATATCTATAACAGATAGGAGACTTCAACCCTTAATTGGAGTTCCCGGTTGATAGTTACGTGCCTATTTCATATCTATAACAGATAGGAGACTTCAACCCTTAATTGGCATTCCCGGTTGATAGTGCCTATTTCATATCTATAACAGATAGGAGACTTCAACCCTTAATTGGAGTTCCCGGTTGATAGTTACGTGCCTATTTCATATCTATAACAGATAGGAGACTTCAACCCTTAATTGGAGTTCCCGGTTGATAGTTACGTGCCTATTTCATATCTATAACAGATAGGAGACTTCAACCCTTAATTGGCGTTCCCGGTTGATAATTAGTGCCTATTTCATATCTATAACAGATATGAGACTTCAACCCTTAATTGGCATTCCCGGTTGATAGTGCCTATTTCATATCTATAACAGATAGGAGACTTCAACCCTTAATTGGAGTTCCCGGTTGATAGTTACGTGCCTATTTCATATCTATAACAGATAGGAGACTTCAACCCTTAATTGGCGTTCCCGGTTGATAATTAGTGCCTATTTCATATCTATAACAAATATGAGACTTCAACCCTTAATTGGCATTCCCGGTTGATAGTTAGTGCCTATTTCATATCATTATACGTACGTAGTTAGCAGTGTCACACCACCAAATACAACATTAAAAACTAAATCATGTGAATTTAGAGCACTGATTTGGGGCCTGTATGTAAAACAATCAAATTTGCTAGTATAGTAGAATTATAAAATGAAAACATGTTCACTTTTGTACTTTCTTATCTCAGTCTCCCAGCCACATTGCCTGTAATTACAAGCAACAATTAATTCCTGATCTTCACACGAAAAACATAGAATCAACATTTTCATACTATAGTAATGCACTTTTTTGGATAGGTTTATGTATCGTAGCAACCTGGTTAATCGGGAGGTGCCTCCAGAAGTATAGCGGCTGTCCGATTAGCGCAGTGGTTAGCGCGCTCACTCTCACCAATGCAACCCGGGTTCGATCCTCGGATCGGGAAGTATGCGAGATGGTACGGTGGTCGCCAGATCGGACAGGTGGGTTTCTCCAGGTACTCCGGTTTCCCCCCACACGAATGACCACATACAGTGGAACCTCCCAAAACTGGACCCTCTCTAAATCAGAATACTCCCAAAACCGGACGTTTTTGAAAGTCCCGAATTGTTTCTTCTTTATTTCTTACATAAAATCACTCTAAAAACCGGAACCTCTCAACTCCGGAAACCGGACGAAAAATTTGCATAATTTGGGTACAGTTTTATGTAATTTCACCTCCCAAAACCGGAACAACTTTTAGGCGACATAGGTCTTCATCAATAAACTAAAGTGTTGAATTTGTTTGTGTATTCCGTCATAAATTGACACGCTGCTGACACTTTCCAATCTCGTTTTTAACGGTGCGCGTTTGATCTATGAATATGTGTGATAATCGCGCAAGATTATAAGATGTCAGGCTGATTGATGACTACTGCAATTAGCACTCATGTACAGTTAATTTGTCGGCTAACTGGGGGATGCTATAATCACGTGTAGATTACTATCCTATAGGCAATTATAAAACTTGTTTGATAACGAATAATGGATTTTGTGAATCTCGTAATTTATTGTTTGATGCAACTGTTTGATCACCTGTGAAAGCACAATATAATCCAGTCACACAAGATAATTATGATTTTCGCAACTTTTGACCATTTGTTACGTATAAAGGTTATATGCAGTTTTGAAAACACATCAATAAAAAACCTCTGAAAACCAGAAACCTCTGTAAACCGGACTTTTTATCCAGTCCCAAAGATGTCCGGTTTAGAGAGGTTCCACTGTATACGCTTTCATCCGCGCCAACGAAAGTGACTAATATAAGTTGTTAAAACTTGCTTCGCAATCGTTGTAAAGTAAATAAAGTTTAAAGAAGTATATCGGTCATTTTATTATTTGGATGATAGTGCAAGATGCTAGAAAAGCATTCCTGGTTCTTTTACATACTCAGTGTACAGCGCCGATACATGAGACCATTATGGTCAGACAGGGGATCGAGTCTGCGATCCCTGAATTAGCAGTCCAACAACGTGTTGACCACAGGTTCAATTGTCCCAACCTTTGGTATTCTAATGAAGAGAGATACAATAGATAATTCAATATCCCTCTTCCTTCATTAGAATACCAAGGTTTTATTGTCCCAACAAGTCCAGATATTTTTGATTTTATTGGTTATACAAATTTATTTTAGCTCGATTGTGAAACAAGTTCTTACAACTTATATTAATCACTCTCGATACCCCATTCCTGATGGAATCTATCGCCACCAGGGAGAGAGAAGAGGCAACATAGGATTTAAATGCCTTGCCTAAGGGCACAATTGTAACGGCTCCAGCGGGGCTCGAACTCCGGACCTTTCGCACCTGAAGCGAACGCGCATCCACTGCGCTATCACGACTGCTAGGTCCAGATTAAAACTGGAAATTCAATTCCTCACCTCCTTACCATAACAATGTTTCGATTTTCTCACAAAGTCTGGATTAAACACAGAATTCAATATTTGTCTTCATAAGAATGTCGAGGTTTCGATTTTCTCACAAAGTCTGGATTAAAAACAGAATTATAACCCCTATCTCTGTCATTCACTGGCTCCTGCATGACCTTTCCTTTCTGACCTTGACCCCCAGATAAGAGGTCAAGCGCTCGTTGTCGCTCCTGTCTTTCCCTGTTCAAGCGTTCCGCTCTCAGCTGCTCGACAGTTTTAGTTGCAGACGAGTGCTTATCAGGTTTTCTGGATTCTTTCTCCCGGCTTCTCTTCTTGTGTTTATTTCTATCATGTTTTTCCTGTGAATACAAACAAATAAATATACTCAGCTAATAAGGCTGTCCGATTAGCGCAGTAGTTAGTGCACTCACTTCTCACCAATGCAACCCGGGTTCGATCCTCGGACAGGGAAGTATGTGAGATGGTATGGTGGTCGCCAGATCGGACAGGTGGGTTTTCTCCGGGTACTCCGGTTTCCTCCCACATGAATGACCACATATACGCTTTCATCCGAGCCAACGAGAGTGATTAATATAAGTTGTTAAAACTTGCTTCGCAATCGTTGTAAAATAAATAAAGTTTAAAACAAATACAGCTAATTATATAGGTTATTTGGACTGTCGCAATTTCTCTTACGGGTCGGGTCGTGAATGGTTTCATATTTGTCATTTGGGCCTGAAAAAAGGAAACAAATAAATGTAACATTTTTATTTATCACATAACTTTGCTTGTATTCCGTTTCATACAGCCATCACATATTGTCTTATATGTACACATGTTTAATACAACCTGGAAGGATTCTGATTGATTGAGAGAATAATCCATATAATTGTTAAATTAAACTCTATTTCTATGTGAATTGCCACATAACTATTTCTACAGTTCATGGTGGACACCTCTCTTTCCCAATTATTTCTACAGTTCCTGGTGGACACCTCTCTTTCCTAATTATTTCTACAGTTCATGGTGGACACCTCTCATTCCCAACTATTTCTACAGTTCGTGGTGGACACCTCTCTTTCCCAACTATTTCTACAGTTCATGGTGGACACCTCTCTTTCCCAACTATTCTACAGTTCATGGTGGACACCTCTCTTTCCCAACTATTTCTACAGTTCATGGTGGACACCTCCCTTTCCCAACTATTTCTACAGTTCATGGTGGACACCTCTCATTCCCAACTATTTCTACAGTTCATGGTGGACACCTCTCTTTCCCAACTATTTCTACAGTTCATGGTGGACACCTCTCTTTCCCAACTATTTCTACAGTTCATGGTGGACACCTCTTTTCCAACTATTTCTACAGTTCATGGTGGACACCTCTCTTTCCCAACTATTTCTACAGTTCATGGTGGACACCTCTCTTTCCCAACTATTTCTACAGTTCATGATGGACACCTCTCTTTCCCAACTATTTCTACAGTTCATGGTGGACACCTCTCTTTCCCAACTATTTCTACAGTTCATGATGGACCTTCTTCCACTATTTCTACAGTTCATGGTGGACACCTCTCTTTCCCACTATTTCTACAGTTCATGTGCCTCTCTTTCCCAACTATTTCTACAGTTCATGGTGAACACCTCTCATTCCCAACTATTTCTACAGTTCATGGTGGACACCTCTCTTTCCCAACTATTTCTACAGTTCATGATGGACACCCTTTTCCAACTATTTCTACAGTTCATGGTGGACACCTCTCTTTCCCAACTATTTCTACAGTTCATGGTGGACACCTCTCTTTCCCAACTATTTCTACAGTTCATGGTGGACACCTCTCTTTCCCAACTATTTCTACAGTTCATGGTGGACACCTCTCTTTTCCAACTATTTCTACAGTTCATGATGGACACCTCTCTTTCCCAACTATTTCTACAGTTCATGGTGGACACCTCTCTTTCCCAACTATTTCTACAGTTCATGGTGAACACCCTACCCTCTCTTTCCCAACTATTTCTACAGTTCATGATGGACACCTCGCTTTCCCAACTATTTCTACAGTTCATAGTGAACACTCTTTCCCAACAATTTCTACAGTTCATGATGGACACCTCATTCCCAACTATTTCTACAGTTCATGGTGGACACCTCTCTTTTCCAACTATTTCTACAGTTCATGGTGGACACCTCTCTTTTCCAACTATTTCTACAGTTCATGGTGGACACCTCTTTTCCAATTATTTCTACAGTTCATGGTGGACACCTCTCTTTCCCAACTATTTCTACAGTTCATGGTGGACACCTCTCTTTCCCAACTATTTCTACAGTTCATGGTGGACACCTCTCTTTCCCAACTATTTCTACAGTTCATGATGGACACCTCTCTTTCCCAACTATTTCTACAGTTCATGATGGACACCTCTCTTTCCCAACTATTTCTACAGTTCATGGTGGACACCTCTCTTTCCCAACTATTTCTACAGTTCATGGTGGACACCTCTCTTTCCCAACTATTTCTACAGTTCATGTGGACACCTCTCTTTCCCAACTATTTCTACAGTTCATGGTGGACACCTCTCTTTCCCAACTATTCTACAGTTCATGGTGAACACCTCTCTTTCCCAACTATTTCTACAGTTCATGGTGGACACCTCTTTTCCAACTATTTCTACAGTTCATGATGGACACCTCTCTTTCCCAACTATTTCTACAGTTCATGGTGGACACCTCTCTTTCCCAACTATTTCTACAGTTCATGGTGAACACCCTCTCTTTCCCAACTATTTCTACAGTTCATGGTGGACACCTCTTTTCCAATTATTTCTTCAGTTCATGGTGGACACCTCTCTTTCCCAACTATTTCTACAGTTCATGGTGGACACCTCTCTTTCCCAACTATTTCTACAGTTCATGATGGACACCTCTCTTTCCCAACTATTTCTACAGTTCATGATGGACACCTCTCTTTCCCAACTATTTCTACAGTTCATGGTGGACACCTCTCTTTTCCAACTATTTCTACAGTTCATGATGGACACCTCTCTTTCCCAACTATTTCTACAGTTCATGGTGGACACCTCTCTTTTCCAACTATTTCTACAGTTCATGGTGAACACCCTCTCTTTCCCAACTATTTCTACAGTTCATGGTGGACACCTCTTTTCCAATTATTTCTTCAGTTCATGGTGGACACCTCTCTTTCCCAACTATTTCTACAGTTCATGGTGGACACCTCTCTTTCCCAACTATTTCTACAGTTCATGATGGACACCTCTCTTTCCCAACTATTTCTACAGTTCATGATGGACACCTCTCTTTCCCAACTATTTCTACAGTTCATGGTGGACACCTCTCTTTCCCAACTATTTCTACAGTTCATGGTGGACACCTCTCTTTCCAACTATTTCTACAGTTCATGATGGACACCTCTCTTTCCCAACTATTTCTACAGTTCATGGTGGACACCTCTCTTTCCCAACTATTTCTACAGTTCATGGTGGACACCTCTCTTTCCCAACTATTTCTACAGTTCATGGTGGACACCTCTCTTTCCCAACTATTTCTACAGTTCATGGTGGACACCTCTCTTTCCCAACTATTTCTACAGTTCATTGTGGACACCTCTCTTTCCCAACAATTTCTACAGTTCATGGTGAACACCTCTCTTTCCCAACTATTTCTACAGTTCATTGTGGACACCTCTCTTCCCAACATTTCTACAGTTCATGGTGAACACCTCTCATTCCCAACTATTTCTACAGTTCATGGTGAACACCCTCTCTTTTCCAACTATTTCTACAGTTCATGGTGGACACCTCTCTCCCAACTATTTCTACAGTTCATGGTGGACACCTCTCTTTTCCAACTATTTCTACAGTTCATGGTGGACACCTCTCATTTCCAACTATTTCTACAGTTCATGGTGGACACCTCTCTTTCCCAACTATTTCTACAGTTCATGGTGGACACCTTTCTTTCCCAACTATTTCTACAGTTCATGATGGACACCTCTCTTTCCCAACTATTTCTACAGTTCATGGTGAACACCCTCTCTTTCCCAACAATTTCTACAGTTCATGATGGACACCTCATTCCCAACTATTTCTACAGTTCATGGTGGACACCTCTCTCCCAACTATTTCTACAGTTCATGGTGGACACCTATCTTTTCCAACTATTTCTACAGTTCATGGTGGACACCTCTCTTTTCCAACTATTTCTACAGTTCATGGTGGACACCTCTCTTTTCCAACTATTTCTACAGTTCATGGTGGACACCTCTCTTTCCAAACTATTTCTACAGTTCATGGTGGACACCTCTCTTTCCCAACTATTTCTACAGTTCATGGTGGACACCTCTTTCCCAACTATTTCTACAGTTCATGGTGGACACCTATCTCCCAACTATGTCTACAGTTCATTGTGGACACCTCTCTGTCCCAACTATTTCTACAGTTCATGGTGGACACCTCTCATTCCCAACTATTTCTACAGTTCATGGTGGACACCTCTCTTTCCCAACTATTTCTACAGTTCATGGTGGACACCTTTCTTTCCCAACTATTTCTACAGTTCATGATGGACACCTCTTTCCCAACTGTTTCTACAGTTCTTGGTGGACACCTTTCATTCCCATACATGTGAACTATTTCTAGAACCCATACGGGAACACTTCTAAATCCAAAAGGCGAACATTTACAAACATTTACATGTATATAGAACAAAGACAGTAAAGTTACAGTTCTCAATGGGGAATCTTTGCATTTTAAAGAAATCTGTATTGTCTCAAGGGAGACAATCTACTAGGAATGTATACAGACTGGTACCGTATCACCATGTTTATGTATCAGGGAGACAGTCTACTAGGAATGTATACAGACTGGTACCTTATCACCATGTTTATGCTTGTGTTTATGTATCAGGGAGACAGTCTACTAGGAATGTATACAGACTGGTATCTTATCACCATGTTTATGTATCAGGGGGACAGTCTACTAGGAATGTATACAGACTGGTACCTTATCACCATGTTTATGCTTGTGTTTATGTATCAGGGAGACAGTCTACTAGGAATGTATACAGACTGGTACCTTATCACCATGTTTATGCTTGTGTTTTTGTTCCTTCTTGTGGATGTAGGATGTCATCTGATTCAGCGGATCCAGACTCGATTTTAACTTTCTGTCTTTTTCAACACTGGAAAGAGAAATGTACAGAATAATGTAGAATACTATAAATGGCATGCCAGATTACTAGATAAGATACAATATATCTTCTCTTTGAAACATCATTTACAAATTCACATTGGCACTGTCAACTCAAAGCACTGGATAGATAATAAACAGTCTGTCTTCTCTTTGAAATATCATTTACAATTTCATTAAAAAGACAATTACGTTTCTGAATAACGTATAGGACAAACTCTCCCACTTCCACATACTAACATTGAGAGAAAATCATCTCTGTCTTGTGGTCACATATTTCTAGTAACTTGTAAAATACTGGACAAACTTCTAGGTATTTTTAGAGCCTCCGCTGCAGAGTGGTATAGTGCACCGTCGTTAGAACTCGCCTCTCGGTGTTCTCGCTGCTAGGGCTGTGAGTCTGCTCCCTATCAAGGACTAGTGATAAATGGTGATATGTGTGAAAGTTGTCAGTCGCTTACACAGATTGATGAGTTGTGTACTGTTACTTACACATGAAATATGGGTGGTCTACCCTCTACCACGGACCACGGGTGGTCTACCCTCGGTTGTCTACCCTCTACCACGGGTTGTCTACCCTCTACCACGGGTTGTCTACCCTCTACCACGGGTTGTCTACCCTCTACCACGGGTTGTCTACACTCTACCACGGGTTGTCTACCCTCTACCACGGGTTGTCTACCCTCTACCACGGGTTGTCTACCCTCTACCACGGGTTGTCTACCCTCTACCACGGGTTGTCTACACTCTACCACGGGTTGTCTCCCCTCTACCACGGGTTGTCTACCCTCTACCACAGATTGTCTACCCTCTACCACAGGTTGTCTACCCTCTACCACAGGTTGTCTACACTCTACCACGGGTTGTCTACCCTCGACCATGGGTGGTCTACCCTCGACCACAACAGACTGACCTCTTAATAATAATCAGAAAATGATTGATGGGCAGTAATAGAAGGAAGAATGATAGCTCCATGTATAGACTTACGGATCAAATGTCTCCCCACTCTTTCCTAATGTCCCCTTCTCTCTCTTCCTGCCAGACAAATACCAAGATATATGTACTTACAGATCTAACGTCTCCCCTCTCTTCCCTAATGTTCCCTTCTCTCTCTTCCTACCAAACAAATACCAAGATATATGTACTTACGGATCTAAAGTCTTCCCTCTCTTCCTACCAGACAAATACCAAGATATATGTACTTACGGATCTAACATCTCCCCTCTCTTCCCTAATGTTCCCTTCTCTCTCTTCCTACCAAACAAATACCAAGATATATATACTTACGGATCTAACGTCTCCTCTCTCTCCCTGCCAGACAAATACCGAGATATATGTACTTAGGGATCTAATGTCTCCCCTCTCTTACCTAATGTTCCCTTCTCTTTCTTCCTACCAGACAAATACCAAGATATATGTACTTACGGATCTAACGTCTCCCCTCTCTCTCTCTTCCTACCAGACAAATACCGAGATATATGTACTTACGGATCTAACGTCTCCCCTCTCTCTCTCTCTTCCTACCAGACAAATACCGAGATATATGTACTTACGGATCTAACGTCTCCCCTCTCTCTCTCTCTCTTCCTACCAGACAAATACCGAGATATATGTACGTACGGATCTAACGTCTCCCCTCTCTCTCTCTTCCTACCAGACAAATACCGAGATATATGTACTTAGGGATCTAAAGTCTCCCCTCTCTTACCTAATGTTCCCTTCTCTCTCTCCCTGCCAGACAAATACCGAGATATATGTACTTACGGATCTAACGTCTCCTCTCTCTGCCCCAATGTCCCCTTCTCTCTCTTCCTGCCAGACAAATACCAAGATATATGTACTTAGGGATCTAATGTCTCCCCTCTCTCTCTTCCTACCAGACAAATACCAAGATATATGTACTTACGGATCTAACGTCTCCCCTCTCTCTCTTCCTACCAAACAAATACCGAGATATATGTACTTACGGATCTAACGTCTCCCCTCTCTTCCCTAATGTTCCCTTCTCTCTCTTCCTACCAAACAAATACCAAGATATATGTACTTACGGATCTAAAGTCTCCCCTCTCTTCCTACCAGACAAATACCAAGATATATGTACTTACGGATCTAACGTCTTCCCTCTCTCTTCCTACCAAACAAATACCGAGATATATGTACTTACGGATCTAAAGTCTCCCCTCTCTTCCTACCAGACAAATACCAAGATATATGTACTTACAGATCTAACATCTCCTCTCTCTTCCCCAATGTCCCCATCTCTCTCTTCCTTCCAGACAAATATCGAGATATATGTACTTACGGATCTAACGTCTCCTCTCTCTTCCCCAATGTCCCCATCTCTCTCTTCCTACCAGACAAATACCAAGGTGCCTTTTCTGTTAAATATTAAACAATTAAAGCATTCCAATCATTATGCTTAACAACTAAAACAGTTTGGTTAGTTCAAAGGTCAGAAGCATGTTGTTAGCATGTATGCAGCAGGAATCAGAATAGTTAAAGCAGATTGACCTTTCCTTCATGTGAGTCATACAAATATTCAAAAGGCATAGTCTATTGTTGAATAGTCTATTGTTGAATAGTCAAACATAACATACTGTCAACAACAGTCAAACATCACATAAGATACTGTCAACGATAGTCAAAATCACACACTATACTGTCAACAACAGTCACATAGCATATTGTCAACGACAGTCTAACATCACATAACATATTGTTAATGACAGTCAATCATCACATAACATACTGTCAACGATAGTCAAACATCACATAACATACTGTCAATGACAGTCAAACATAACATACTGTCAACGATAGTCAAACATCACACAACATACTGTCAACGATAGTCAAACATAACATACTGTCAATGATAGTCAAACATCACACAACATACTGTCAATGATAGTCAAACATCACACAACATACTGTCAATGATAGTCAAACATCACACAACATACTGTCAACGATAGTCAAACATCACACAACATACTGTCAATGATAGTCAAACATCACATAACATACTGTCAACGATAGTCAAACATCACACAACATACTGTCAATGATAGTCAAACATCACACAACATACTGTCAATGATAGTCAAACATCACACAACATACTGTCAACGATAGTCAAACATAACATACTGTCAATGATAGTCAAACATAACATATTGTCAACGACAGTCAAACATCCCATAACATATTGTCAACGATAGTCAAACATCACACAACATATTGTCAATGACAGTCAAACATCCCACAACATATTGTCAACGATAGTCAAACATCACACAACATACTGTCAATGACTGTCAAACATCACATAACATACTGTCAACGATAGTCAAACATCACACAACATACTGTCAACGATAGTCAAACATAACATACTGTCAACGATAGTCAAACATCACATAACATATTGTCAACGACAGTCAAACATCCCATAACATATTGTCAACGACAGTCAAACATCCCACAACATATTGTCAACGATAGTCAAACATCACATACTGTCAACGATAGTCAAACATAACATACTGTCAACGATAGTCAAACATCACACAACATACTGTCAACGATAGTCAAACATCACATACTGTCAACGATAGTCAAACATCACATACTGTCAACGATAGTCAAACATCACATACTGTCAACGATAGTCAAACATAACATACTGTCAACGATAGTCAAACACAACATACTGTCAACGATAGTCAAACATCACATACTGTCAACGATAGTCAAACATCACATACTGTCAACGATAGTCAAACATCACATACTGTCAACGATAGTCAAACATAACATACTGTCAACGATAGTCAAACATCACACAACATACTGTCAACGATAGTCAAACATCACATACTGTCAACGATAGTCAAACATCACATACTGTCAACGATAGTCAAACATCACATACTGTCAACGATAGTCAAACATAACATACTGTCAACGATAGTCAAACACAACATACTGTCAACGATAGTCAAACATCACATACTGTCAACGATAGTCAAACATCACATACTGTCAACGATAGTCAAACATAACATACTGTCAACGATAGTCAAACATCCCATAACATACTGTCAACGATAGTGAAACATCACATAACATACTGTCAATGATAGTCAAACATAACATACTGTCAACGATAGTCAAACATAACATACTGTCAATGATAGTCAAACATCACATACTGTCAACGATAGTCAAACATCACATACTGTCAACGATAGTCAAACATAACATACTGTCAACGATAGTCAAACATAACATACTGTCAACAATAGTCAAACATAACATACTGTCAACGATAGTCAAACATAACATAATGTCAACGATAGTCAAACATAACATACTGTCAACGATAGTGAAACATAACATAATGTCAACGATAGTCAAACATAACATACTGTCAACGATAGTCAAACATAACATAATGTCAACGATAGTCAAACATAACATACTGTCAATGATAGTCAAACATCACACAACATACTGTCAACGATAGTCAAACATAACATACTGTCAACGATAGTCAAACATAACATACTGTCAACGATAGTGAAACATAACATAATGTCAACGATAGTCAAACATAACATACTGTCAACGATAGTCAAACATAACATAATGTCAATGATAGTCAAACATAACATACTGTCAATGATAGTCAAACATAACATACTGTCAACGATAGTGAAACATCACATACTGTCAACGATAGTCAAACATAACATACTGTCAACGATAGTGAAACATCACATACTGTCAACGATAGTCAAACATAACATACTGTCAACGATAGTCAAACATCACATAACATATTGTCAACGATAGTGAAACATCACACAACATACTGTCAACGATAGTCAAACATAACATAATGTCAACGATAGTCAAACATAACATACTGTCAACGATAGTGAAACATCACACAACATATTGTCAACGATAGTCAAACATAACATACTGTCAACGATAGTCAAACATCACATACTGTCAACGATAGTCAAACATAACATACTGTCAACGATAGTGAAACATCACACAACATACTGTCAACGATAGTCAAACATAACATACTGTCAACGATAGTCAAACATAACATACTGTCAACGATAGTGAAACATCACACAACATATTGTCAACGATAGTCAAACATAACATACTGTCAACGATAGTGAAACATCACATACTGTCAACGATAGTCAAACATAACATACTGTCAACGATAGTCAAACATAACATACTGTCAACGATAGTCAAACATAACATATTGTCAACGATAGTCAAACATAACATACTGTCAATGATAGTCAAACATCACATACTGTCAACGATAGTCAAACATAACATACTGTCAACGATAGTGAAACACAACATACTGTCAACGATAGTCAAACATCACATACTGTCAACGATAGTCAAACATCACATACTGTCAACGATAGCGAAACATCACATATTGTCAACGATAGTCAAACATCACATACTGTCAACGATAGTCAAACATAACATAACATACTGTCAACGATAGTGAAACATAACATACTGTCAACGATAGTCAAACATAACATACTGTCAACGATAGTGAAACATCACACAACATACTGTCAACGATAGTCAAACATCACATACTGTCAACGATAGTCAAACATAACATACTGTCAACGATAGTCAAACATAACATACTGTCAACGATAGTCAAACATCACATACTGTCAACGATAGTCAAACACAACATACTGTCAACGATAGTCAAACATCACATACTGTCAACAATAGTCAAACATAACATAACATACTGTCAACGATAGTCAAACATAACATAACATAATGTCAACGATAGTCAAACATCACATACTGTCAACGATAGTCAAACACAACATACTGTCAATGATAGTCAAACATCACATACTGTCAACAATAGTCAAACATAACACAACATACTGTCAACGATAGTCAAACATCACACAACATACTGTCAACGATAGTCAAACACAACATACTGTCAACGATAGTCAAACATCACATACTGTCAACAATAGTCAAACATCACACAACATACTGTCAACGATAGTCAAACACAACATACTGTCAACGATAGTCAAACATAACATACTGTCAACGATAGTCAAACACAACATACTGTCAACGATAGTCAAACATCACACAACATACTGTCAACGATAGTCAAACATAACATACTGTCAACGATAGTCAAACATAACATACTGTCAACGATAGTCAAGCATAACATATTGTCAACGACAGTCAAACATCACATACTGTCAACAATAGTCAAACATCACATACTGTCAACAATAGTCAAACATAACATACTGTCAATGATAGTCAAACATAACATACTGTCAACAATAGTCAAACATCACACAACATACTGTCAACGATAGTCAAACATCACATACTGTCAACGATAGTCAAACATCACACAACATACTGTCAACGATAGTCAAACATCACATACTGTCAACGATAGTCAAACATAACATACTGTCAATGATAGTCAAACATCACACAACATACTGTCAACGATAGTCAAACATAACATACTGTCAACGATAGTCAAACATCACATACTGTCAATGATAGTCAAACATCACATAACATACTGTCAATGATAGTCAAACATAACATATTGTCAACGATAGTGAAACATCACACAACATATTGTCAACGATAGTCAAACATAACATACTGTCAATGATAGTCAAACATCACATACTGTCAACGATAGTCAAACATCACATAACATACTGTCAACGATAGTCAAACATATTCTTAAATCAGGAGGAATTAGGGTCAGTGGCTGCTAACACAGGTGGCTACATGTACCTAAAGGATATTAAATCATGAAATGTACAATGAAATGTTTGGGAAGCACGGAAACGGGTCTACCTGTCATTGGCCACATCAATACTCAAATAGTTTCTTTACCCCTGTGCAGCTCAGTATATTCCGGCTGCTTAATAAAGGTGACACAGTATATATATATTTTCTCTATACAAATTTATTTTAGCTCAATTGCGAAACAAGTTCTTATAACTTATATTGATCACTCTCGAGACCTCATTCCTCATGGAATACATCACCACGATGGAGCAAGTAGAGGCAATGTGGAATTTAAATGCCTTGCCTAAGTGCATAATTGTAACAACTCCAGCGAGTATGCACAATATGAAATGAATCCTCATACACTGAAGCCTTAGGACAGACGGAGCTGTAGTCCAGTGGTAACACGCTGGACTGGTAATACCAGGGATCGCAGGTTTGATCCCCCGTCTGACCCTAATAAAATTAACAGTCTTTCAGATGGTACTTTAAACAGGTCTTGTGTCGGTGCTGTACACTGTGCACGTAAAAGAATCAGAGGAGACTCTGGAATGGGTCTCTGTCTGTATCATTGCACTATCCTCCAAAAATCTAAAATGACTAATCTCTTCAGGAGGCGCATTCATACAGGCAACCGGTAGCGACGATAAATAAACGTAAAACATACAATGAAGCCATAGTTATGTTATATTTCTGGTTTTACACCTGCATCAGCACCATTTTGGGCTATATCGCCGGCGGGCAGTTTACTTAACAACACCTTTCCTGGGCAGGCTCCAACGGTTAATCAGTAGTTGGGTGCATCAACCTCCGTAAGAAACTGCCAACTTTTTCATATAAATGAGATACGGTGTGAGCGAGGAATGAAGCCTTAGTTATAGTATAGCCAGTTATAACAGTTTACCTTTAGATTCTACAGAGCTCTGACCGAGGTATGTAAGCAGCCCGATATCTTTTTCCCATTTCTCCTTCTCTGCATTCTTTTCTTCTTCATGTTCTGTGTTCTTTCCTTGTTTAACATCCTGTTAAACAGAATAATTTGGCTAAGATTATAGTATTCAGGTTATAATGTACAGAACCCATGTGGTCTAAATGAAATGCAGTGGTAGTGCGGTCGCTTCAGGTACAAAAGGCTCGGAGTTGGCGCCCCACTGGAGCCAGTACGATTGTGCCCTTAGGCAAGGCATTTCAATTCCACATGCCTCTCTCCCTCATGGCGATGGATTCCATCAGGAATGAGGTCTCGAGAGTGATTAATATAAGTTGCAATCAAGCTAAAATAAATTTGTATAAGATACATGCATGTACAAGACGATACACAGAACATAGCATATGACAAATTACATGTACCTGGCCTGGGGATATAAAGCATCTCTAATTTCGAACAAGTCTGAAGCCTTTGGTTGGTTTAGCTAAATGCACATCTCAGGGAACCAACCAATCATAGCACTAGAGCTTGAGATACCTAGTTCCAAGTTATAAAACTTATCTCCAACTCCCATCTGATGTTCTACAGACAGGTCACTCACTCAGTAGTCCAGTGGTTAACACGCTGGACTGTGAATCAAGGGATTGCAGGTTCGATCCCCGCCTGATCATAATATTAAATATTAACTTTAAACCGAGGTCTCGTGTCGGTGCTTTACACTGTGCATGTAAAATAACCAGAGAAGATTCCAGAATGGGTCTCTTTCTGTATCTGGGAATGGAACGTGTAGGTATAAATGAACCAGAGGAGACTCTGGAATGGGTCTCTGTCTGTATCATTGCACTATCCTCCAAAGTCTTAAATGACTAATATCTTCTGGAGGCGTCGCTCATATGGGTAACCGGTAGCACCGACAAATAAACGCATAACACATATCTGATGTTCTTGAGCACATTGACAAGTCTGACAGAGTATTAGGCCCTGTATACACATATACTAGTAACATACCCCAGTCTCAATATCTTTGAAGAAATTGATATGTCCAGCGTGTGTATATATATCTGTGACGACATCAATTCCATCTGCTGTTTTGGAAGTGGCAACCTCATCTGGAGTATAGGAAACAAGTTCTATTACACGTATACAACAAGTTATCAGAAGAATATGCCACAGACACTTGGGGCCTGGTTCTATTACATACCACAGACACTTGGGGCCTGGTTCTATTACATGCCACAGACGCTTGGGGCCTGGTTCTATTACATGCCACAGACACTTGGGGCCTGGTTCTATTACATGCCACAGACGCTTGGGGTCTGGTTGTATTACATGCCACAGACACTTGGGGCCTGGTTCTATTACATGCCACAGACGCTTGGGGCCTGGTTCTATTACATGCCACAGATGCTTGGGGCCTGGTTCTATTACATGCCACAGACACTTGGGGCCTGGTTCTATTACATGCCACAGACGCTTGGGGCCTGGTTCTATTACATGCCACAGACACTTGGGGTCTGGTTCTATTACGTATACAACAAGTTATCAGAAGACTATGCCACAAATGTTTGCGGGTTTAAAAACCACAAAACTAATAAACTTTTCTTTCTTTTTTTTGGTCTTTAAGAACACTACAGGCTTGACACTATACCCAAAAAAATGCACACCATTCCAATCAAGTTTTATAAACGACACCTCAAGACTATACAACAGGCACAAGACACAAACAAAATTGTGTCTTGTGCCTGTGGTATATACTTAGCACAAGGTGTCTCTTCTCCAAGCAGTATTTCATGCTTCTCCAAGCAGTATTTCATTCTCCAAGCAGTATTTCAGGCTTCTCCAAGCAGTATTTCATTCTCCAAGCAGTATTTCAGGCTTCTCCAAGCAGTATTTCCGGCTTATCCAAGCAGTATTTCAGGCGTCTCCAAGCAGTATTTCAGACTTCTCCAAGCAGTATTTCAGGCTTCTCCAAGCAGTATTTCAGGCTTCTCCAAGCAGTATTTCAGGCTTCTCCAAGCAGTATTTCAGGCTTCTCCAAGCAGTATTTCAGGCTTCTCCAAGCAGTATTTCAGACATCTCCAAGCAGTATTTCATGCTTCTCCAAGCAGTATTTCAGGCTTCTCCAAGCAGTATTTCAGGCTTCTCCAAGCAGTATTTCAGACTTCTCCAAGCAGTATTTCAGACTTCTCCAAGCAGTATTTCAGACTTCTCCAAGCAGTATTTCAGGCTTCTCCAAGCAGTATTTCATGCTTCTCCAAGCAGTATTTCAGACTTCTCCAAGCAGTATTTCAGGCTTCTCCAAGCAGTATTTCATGCTTCTCCAAGCAGTATTTCAGGCTTCTCCAAGCAGTATTTCATACTTCTCCAAGCAGTATTTCAGGCTTCTCCAAGCAGTATTTCATGCTTCTCCAAGCAGTATTTCAGGCTTCTCCAAGCAGTATTTCATACTTCTCCAAGCAGTATTTCATGCTTCTCCAAGCAGTATTTCATGCTTCTCCAAGCAATATACTTCTCCAAGCAGTATTTCAGGCTTCTCCAAGCAGTATTTCATGCTTCTCCAAGCAGTATTTCATGCTTCTCCAAGCAGTATTTCATGCTTCTCCAAGCAGTATTTCAGACTTCTCCAAGCAGTATTTCATGCTTCTCCAAGCAATATTTCATGCTTCTCCAAGCAGTATTTCAGACTTCTCCAAGCAGTATTTCATGCTTCTCCAAGCAGTATTTCATGCTTCTCCAAGCAGTATTTCATGCTTCTCCAAGAGTGATTAATATAAGTTGTTGAAGCTTGCTTCGCAATCATTTAAAAATAAATAAAGTTTACTTATGTTAATGCAAATGGATTAGGCCACAAATTAAACTATTTTAACAACATTAAAAACTAAAAGCACAACATCGAAACTGCACAAAAAACAAGCTGGATAGCTTCGTCACGTGAAATAATTTGACATTCCCAGTTAGATTCAAACATAGCAGTGAGGGGCAAGTTATTTGAAGTCAAATGACCGTAACCACTTGGCCACGGAGGCCCTGAAATGTAAGTCAATGACCGTAACCACTTGGCCACGGAGACCCTGTAATGTAAGTCAATGACCGTAACCACTTGGCCACGGAGGCCCTGAAATGTAAGTCAATGACCGTAACCACTTGGCCACGGAGGTCCTGTAATGTAAGTCAATGACCGTAACCACTTGGCCACGGAGACCTTGTAATGTAAGTCAATGACCGTAACCACTTGGCCACGGAGGTCCTGTAATGTAAGTCAATGACCGTAACCACTTGGCCACGGAGACCCTGTATGTAATCATGACCATAACCCTGGCCACGGAGGTCCTGTAATGTAAGTCAATGACCGTAACCACTTGGCCACGGAGGTCCTGTAATGTAAGTCAATGACCGTAACCACTTGGCCACGGAGGCCTTAATGTAAGTCAATGACCGTAACCACTTGGCCACGGAGGTTCTGTAATGTAAGTCAATGACCGTAACCACTTGGCCACGGAGACCCTGTAATGTAAGTCAATGACCGTAACCACTTGGCCACGGGGGCCCTGTAATGTAAGTCAATGACCGTAACCACTTGGCCATGGAGACCCTGTAATGTAAGTCAATGACCGTAACCACTTGGCCACGGAGACCCTGTAATGTAAGTCAATGACCGTAACCACTTGGCCACGGAGGTCCTGAAATGTAAGTCAATGACCGTAACCACTTGGCCACGGAGACCCTGTAATGTAAGTCAATGACCATAACCACTTGGCCACGGAGACCCTGTAATGTAAGTCAATGACTGTAACCACTTGGCCACGGAGACCCTGTAATGTAAGTCAATGACCGTAACCACTTGGCCACGGAGACCCTGTAATGTAAGTCAATGACCGTAACCACTTGGCCACGGAGACCCTGTAATGTAAGTCAATGACCGTAACCACTTGGCCACGGAGGTCCTGAAATGTAAGTCAATGACTGTAACCACTTGGCCACGGAGGCCCTGAAATGTAAGTCAATGACCGTAACCACTTGGCCACGGAGGTCCTGTAATGTAAGTCAATGACTGTAACCACTTGGCCACGGAGACCCTGTAATGTAAGTCAATGACCGTAACCACTTGGCAACGGAGGCCCTGAAATGTAAGTCAATGACCGTAACCACTTGGCCACGGAGGTCCTGTAATGTAAGTCAATGACCGTAACCACTTGGCCACGAAATTTAAGTCAATGACCGTAACCACTTGGCCACGGAGGTCCTGAAATGTATCTTTATTTCTTACAGGTTGACATGCCTTGTACAAAAGTTGTATCATAAACATATACTGGTTAGAACAAGATTGAAATGTTAATGGTAGCGAATTATGATCTATTTATCACCACATGGATTTGTTGCCAATGACTGCAAACTGAAATGGTTTCTAATTATCACAAAATTGCATGGGTATTCATTTTTGTTGGATTTCTTATTTAAAATTCAAATTATCGTCCCACTATCCATGTAGTTTATAGTACATGATACATAAAAACGTATATAGTACCTGAATCACCAATCCTAGGTATCTTATCTGCGGAGTGTTCTATTTGGTCGTCACGATGTCTGTCCTTTGCACGTTTCCTCAGTAAATCTGTCCTTGCTTCTTGTTCCTGAAATTGTGTGTGTGTTTTACGTTTATTTATCGTCGCTACCGGTTACCCATATGAGCGACGCCTCCTGAAGAGATAAGTCATTTTAGATTTTGGAGGATAGTGCAATGATACAGACAGAGATCCATTCCAGAGTCTCCTCTGGTTCTTTTACGTGCACGGTGTAAAGCACCGACACAAGACCTCGGTTTAACGTCACATTTGAAAGACTGTTAATTTTATTAGGGTCAGACGGGGGATCAAACCTGGAACATAATCCATTACACCTTTATATCATGTACCACAGGGCTACAGATAGAGGGCTATTTAGGGAGAAATAGTTTCAATTAGCTGCCTCATTTCTCCCAAATTTGAGAAGAGGGAGAAGTTGTTTCATATAGAATATATAAAACAAACAAACAAGCAACATTTATTTAGCAAATTTAATTAGAACATGCCTTTGGCTAATGAACAATAAATATATAAATACATGTATAATACATACAGGTACATAACAGACGGATATGTAGTCCAGTGGTTAACACATTGGACTGGTAATCCATGGATCGCAGGTTCAATCCCCCCGTCTGACCATAATAAAATTAACAATCTTCCAGATCGGACAGGTGGGTTTTTTCCGGGTGCTCATGTTTCCTCCCACACAAATGACCACATAATTATACGCTTTCATCCGCGCCAACGAGAGTGATTATATGACATATAACTCAGTATCTTCTCGTAAGTTCTCGTATAAATATTGGCCATTTTTCAGACAACAGAGACATAGCATTAGACATGAAAAATCATTTCTCCTTAATTAATGCTAAGTTAATATCTAATTAAATCTAATTTCAGGTGTTTAAACTGGTTCGAAGAGCATTGAGTTACTGAGGTCCAGATGTAACTATTCTATAACATACAGCAAGTGCAATCTTCCGCTGTCTTTCTTTCTCCTCGTCAGCTGCTTGTGCCTCATCTCGTCTCACACGCTCAATGTTATTTTTGTTCCGGACATGCCAGCTGTAGACAAAGAGACAATTATTACATAGATTACAATCACCTGGTCAATTACAAAGCGATGTCGCCATCTTGTGGACTTAGTCTACAATAAGCAACACGTACATCTTATAGATTTGCTCACTTTCAATCATGTTTGTGTGGCATAAGTGGCCCAGTGGTAGAGCATCGGATTTTGAATCGAACGGTCCCGGGTTCGTTACTATCCAGACCATGTGTGTAGTGTCATTGAGCACACACTGCTTAGTACTGGTTAACTGCTTAGGTCAGCTAAGACTGCCAAGAAAAACATCTAGAGTGGTGGAACCATGCTCGGCGTAAATCCAACATATAATGACCAGTATAAAATGTTAATGTATTTGCCGTATATTATTATTTTCTCAAGTCGTGAAAACAACTTTCAAAAAACTCTTGTTGACAGTTTTTGCTTCATCACGTGAACTTGCTGCTCAATTCAGCTACCGCAATGGTGTCGGTCGGCAACCGTTTATATGGTGAACTGAAGACTTCAGGGCACCTATGCACGGCATACTTGTTATTTTTTATTTATCCACCATAACGTGTTGAATATATTATTTTGATATAGTACATCATTGAGTAAAAACATTTATTGGTCTTAATCAGAAATGGTATAGAAACTATTTTTCAGGTTAGGTGTAGATTTGTGAAATTCGGATAGCTACCCGAATTGATCATACAACATAACAGTTTCGGTGATTTGTTTGTTTATATTCACGTGACAATTGCATCAGGCTACCGATACACTCAACGAAATGCTATTGAACCATGCTTCAGCTCTGTCAGCGAAAATAGGTTAAAACTATTTAAATATTTTAAATACGGATGTAAATGGACAAATACACCAAGCATAAGAATATGCCGAGCATAGGTTCCACTACTCTATCTATCTCCTTCTAATGTCAAACTCATTGCGGGGTCCACTGAACGGGTTTGACATTGTATGTATGTATGTTCCATTAATGGCTACCACTTGCAGCTACCTAGAAATAAATGGAAACAAACTTTCATTAGCTAATCTGTATGTATGTATGTTCCGTTAATGTCAAACCCCTTGTGGGGACCTAGACATGTTTTCCTGGGCAGGCTTAGTCGACCTACAGGCTTAGTCGACCTAAGTGGTTAACCAGTATTAAGCATTGTGTGTGAGGTGCCTTGCTCAATGACACTACATACGTGACCTGACCGAGTATCGAACCCGGGACCGTTCGATTCCAAATCCGACGCTCTACCACTGGACCACTCCTACTATCCGATTACTACTGTAGTGTACTTCATGAAATTGTTTATTTTTTAGTTACAGTAAAAGGTGAATTAATGTTTATGTTCTTCCGAATGAATGCACAATATATATACTACTAGTTTAGTGAAACAAGAATAATATTTACCTCTTATGGTGGAGAATGTTCATTGTTTATGTTCTGTTTTGCTTGGAAAACGTAGATAACCACTGAAAGGGAGGCAAATCATTATGATTTTGTGTATGACAGTTACGCCCCTTACCAATTTCCCATAATGCAACCTATCGCTGAAGACTCAAAGACCGGAAGCGAATATCGCACTTGTTCGCGCCACTCAATTTCAGGGTGAAAACAGAAGCACATCGATGATTTTGGGGAAACCCGTCTACGGGAAAAACCCACGATTTGCAGTGTAACTTCTAGAATAATAACAGTAGAGAAAGGTATATTTCTTAGCTTATTTCTAAATATACTGATCTAGTGTCAGTATGTTCTGTTTGATTCGCCTTTTATGGAGTGATGGCCCTTTGTTCTTGCCATCAGAGGCATTGCTGGTTGCTGGACTAACTCGTAGTCCAAATTATGCAAATATTGGACTTGAAAACTGTGAGTGTGATATTTTACTACTATCAAGACATTTTTCAAATCTCGAAATAACAGATCGAAAAAATAATAATGTAGAGGTCTTATAGGACTAGATTAACTCAGTAACTGCTCCATAAATGGGATCATCAAATCCAGTTGTTCAAAATGTATGCAGAAAATACCTGGAAAATGTCACATTTTACTAACCAGGCATTTTGCAAAGTCTAAGCGCTAAACCTCAATTATGCAAGTAGCATATTTTATATTATAAAAAGTCGTTTTTATAAATTAAAATTGTCAGCAAGATGAACACACATGTACCGTTGTTTGAATTCTGCATACAGTCTATAACGTCTCTTGACACAATATTAATCAAGAAATCAACGTTTAAATTTCATGGCAGAGTTTCACCATTCCAAATCTTCCATTTTGAATATTTGATTATTGCGAAAAATAAAAATAATTAGACAAAATGTTATCTCGCATGCCATTACGGTCACAGGGATTCGGCACGTTTGGGGGTACTAGTATATATATTTAAGTACAGGGATTCTACTCTGTGGGATGTCAGATTTCGCATCGATCAGTAAATTGGCCCTATCTGAAACAATTGTGTACACATCTGTCCAAATATAGCACCTATCCCGAGTCTTTATATTGTTCTTCAAATAAAACACAACTTTAAGCTCCATGCATGTATACTTTGCAAAACAATTGCCAAAGACATTGGCCATAGCAGGTCACATTTCCAAACTAGGACACGGGTTCTGTCAGCAACAACAAAAAATCTTCGACGGGAGAGTTTTAACAGTGAATAACATTATCAATAAAATGTGTTTCCACTAACGTGTAGGTTTATTCGGCAAAAATGTACGTCAAAAATAGATTTCGGAGAATTTTTCAATTTGTTTTGAAAATTTCTCAAGCGGCGCAATTCGCGTTGAAACGAGCGTTCTGATTGTATTATGATTATTCTTCATATAAAAAAACAACATCTTGTTACATTCTAATAATCCAACCAGAACGCTCGTTTCAATGCGAATTGCGCCACTTTAGAAATTTTCAAAACAAATTGAAAAAGTCTACGAAATCTCTTTTTGACGTACATTTTTGCCGAATAAACCTACACGTTAGTGGAAACACATTTTATTGATAATGTTATTCACAGTTAAAACTCCCGTCGAAGATTTTATTTTGTTGCTGACAGAACCCGTGTCCTAGTATGGAAATGTGACCTGCTATGGCCAATGTCTGTGGCAATTGTTTGCAAAGTATACATGCATGCAGCTTAAAGTTGTGTTTTATTTGAAGAACAATATAAAGGCTCGGGATAGGCGTTATATTTGGACAGCTTTGTACAAAATTGTTTCAGATAGGGCCATTTTACTGATCGATGCGAAATCTGACATCCCACAGAGTAGAATCCCTGTACTTAAATATATATACTAGTACCCCCAAACGTGCCGAATCCCTGTGATTACGGTGAACCTACATATAAGATTACGTTCAATATATCAAATTGTTATTATCTATGAAACATAATTCATTATTACGTATAAAACATAATTCATTCGGATTTCTTTTGTGAAGACTGCGCAGAAAATATGGGAGAATCTCACCTGTCCACTTCAAACAGCTAATTGATGTGCACAACGGTAAAACAATATATGTTCAACGTTCATAATATCTATATTTATGATTATTCTTAACACCAATGCACACATTTATAACCATTCTTGTTCGTAAAACTTCAAAATATTGGCCAGAAATCCCGCCATCGGATCAAGGCAGAAAGTGCTATGCGAAAATGAGCTTTAACGATAAGACCTCGAAATAACAGAAAAACAAATTAATGTAGAGGTCTTATTTATAGGACTAGCAGAATATGTGTGTGTATGTAATTGTATTACGGAAAGGGATTCGAATAAGTTACTATGTAACTTTTCCCCAATCCTAACTGCTATTGCAACTATTCCTATGTTATGTAGCATTCTTGAATAAAATATTGTTTAAACTAAAATGTATGCATGTATGTTCCATGACCAAAGTCTGGAAGCATTTAATTCTTGAGAGTGCGTGGTGAAAGCATTTAATTCTTGAGAGTGCGTGGTGAAAGCATTTAATTCTTGAGAGTGCGTGGTGAAAGCATTTAATTCTTGAGAGTGCGTGGTGAAAGCATTTAATTCTTGAGAGTGCGTGGTGAAAGCATTTAATTCTTGAGAGTGCGTGGTGAAAGCATTTAATTCTTGAGAGTGTGTGGTGAATCTGCAAGTAGTGCATGCATAACATTAAAAGACACATATAAGAAGCATACATGCAAGAGATGAATCCTAGCCCTGACGTAAAGTTAAACCAAATCCTAACACTAACCATGCACTCTCAAGAGTGAAATCACCACGTAATCTCTCTACGTAATTTCTTCCAGTCCAATCCCATGCGGAGACCTAGACATGTTTTCCTGGGCAGGCTCAGCCAACCTAAGCGATTAACCAGTACTAAGCAATTTGTATGAGGTGCCTTGCTCTAAGTTGCTCAATGACCTGACTAAGTATTGAACCCGTATCGTCGATGTCAAATCCGACGCTCTACCACTGGGCCACAGACGCCACACTTACGAGTACAAATACGCAGTTCAGACCTTGAATTTGGCGATACCAAGAGTGAACAAAAGATAAAACTAAATTCCTTCACCCACCGAGTTGTGAATTATTGGACTACCTAGTAAATGCTAAAAATGTAGATTATTTCAAAACTAAATTGACATATACTGGAGAGAGCAACGATTTAATACTTCAGAAGTTTATTAACCCTTTCAACACCACAGACCTCTAAATAGGCTTGCAAAAAGTGTAGATCCAGATGAGCCGGCTCGTGACGAGCCGTCTCATCAGGATCTGCACTTTTTGCCAGTGATATGACTATTTTTAGACATAATTACCCATTTTGATAAATGAACTTGTCCAAATGTGATTTTCTGATTCATTTATTGGTTTATGAATATCATGGACCAGTCCATGTCAGTTACTTGGTGTTGAATGGGTTAAGTACCGGAGACATCAAGTGAAAACCAGGGAGGCGACAAGCCTTTGGGGCGTAACTATTTCCCTATCATCACAAGGTATCGTTTAACAAATTTGAACCAGACTTGCAGGGAACAGGTGAAGCATCACTATGAAGTCTATTAGTAGATGTTTCCTGGAATCCACAGAGTTATGAACTAATGATCCATTGATATTTCCATATGCTTACAATGTGATTATTGCTTGTCTGACTAGCTTGTACAATGTGATTATTGCTTGTCTGACTAGCTTGTACAATGTGACTATTGCTTGCCTGACTAGCTTATACAATGTGATTATTGCTTGCCTGACTAGCTTGTACAATGTGACTATTGCTTGACTGACTAGCTTGTATAATGTGATTATTGCTTGTCTGACTAGCTTGTACAATGTGACTATTGCCTGCCTGACTAGCTTATACAATGTGACTATTGCTTGTCTGACTAGCTTGTACAATGTCACTATTGCTTGTCTGACTAGCTTGTACAATGTCACTATTGCTTGTCTGATTAGCTTGTACAATGTCACTATTGCTTGCCTGACTAGCTTGTACAATGTCACTATTGCTTGCCTGACTAGCTTGTACAATGTGATTATTGCTAGCCTGACTAGCTTGTACAATGTCACTATTGCTTGCCTGACTAGCTTGTACAATGTGATTATTGCTTGTCTGACTAGCTTGTACAATGTGACTATTGCTTGCCTGACTAGCTTGTACAATGTGACTATTGCTTGCCTGACTAGCTTGTACAATGTGACTATTGCTTGACTGACTAGCTTGTACAATGTGATTATTGCTTGTCTGACTAGCTTGTACAATGTGACTATTGCCTGCCTGACTAGCTTGTACAATGTCACTATTGCTTGTCTGACTAGCTTGTACAATGTGACTATTGCTTGCCTGACTAGCTTATACAATGTGACTATTGCTTGCCTGACTAGCTCGTACAATGTCACTATTGCTTGTCTGACTAGCTTGTACAATGTCACTATTGCTTGCCTGACTAGCTTGTACAATGTCACTATTGCTTGTCTGACTAGCTTGTACAATGTCACTATTGCTTGCCTGACTAGCTTGTACAATGTGACTATTGCTTGCCTGACTAGCTTGTACAATGTGATTATTGCTAGCCTGACTAGCTTGTACAATGTCACTATTGCTTGCCTGACTAGCTTGTACAATGTGATTATTGCTTGTCTGACTAGCTTGTACAATGTGACTATTGCTTGTCTGACTAGCTTGTACAATGTGATTATTGCTTGCCTGACTAGCTTGTACAATGTGACTATTGCTTGCCTGACTAGCTTGTACAATGTGACTATTGCTTGTCTGACTAGCTTGTACAATGTGACTATTGCTTGTCTGACTAGCTTGTACAATGTCACTATTGCTTGTCTGATTAGCTTGTACAATGTGACTATCTGACTAGCTTGTACAATGTGACTATTGCTTGTCTGACTAGCTTGTACAATGTGATTATTGCTTGTGTGACTAGCTTGTACAATGTGATTATTGCTTGTCTGACTAGCTTGTACAATGTGACTATTGCTTGTCTGACTAGCTTGTACAATGTCACTATTGCTTGTCTGACTAGCTTGTACAATGTCACTATTGCTTGCCTGACTAGCTTATACAATGTGACTATTGCTTGCCTGACTATCTTGTACAATGTGACTATTGCTTGCCTGACTAGCTTGTACAATGTGATTATTGCTTGCCTGACTAGCTTGTACAATGTGATTATTGCTTGTCTGACTAGCTTGTACAATGTGATTATTGCTTGTCTGACTAGCTTGTACAATGTGACTATTGCTTGCCTGACTAGCTTGTACAATGTGATTATTGCTTGCCTGACTAGCTTGTACAATGTGATTATTGCTTGCCTGACTAGCTTGTACAATGTGACTAGTGCTTGCCTGACTAGCTTGTACAATGTGATTATTGCTTGCCTGACTAGCTTGTACAATGTGACTATTGCTTGCCTGACTAGCTTGTACAATGTGATTATTGCTTGTCTGACTAGCTTGTACAATGTGATTATTGCTTGTCTGACTAGCTTGTACAATGTGACTATTGCTTGTCTGACTAGCTTGTACAATGTGATTATTGCTTGCCTGACTAGCTTGTACAATGTGACTATTGCTTGCTTGACTAGCTTATACAATGTGACTATTGCTTGCCTGACTAGCTTGTACAATGTGACTATTGCTTGACTGACTAGCTTGTACAATGTGAGTATTGCTTGTCTGACTAGCTTGTACAATGTGACTATTGCCTGCCTGACTAGCTTGTACAATGTCACTATTGCTTGTCTGACTAGCTTGTACAATGTGACTATTGCTTGCCTGACTAGCTTATTCAATGTGACTATTGCTTGCCTGACTAGCTTGTACAATGTCACTATTGCTTGTCTGACTAGCTTGTACAATGTCACTATTGCTTGCCTGACTAGCTTGTACAATGTCACTATTGCTTGTCTGACTAGCTTGTACAATGTGACTATTGCTTGCCTGACTAGCTTGTACAATGTCACTATTGCTTGCCTGACTAGCTTGTACAATGTGATTATTGCTTGTCTGACTAGCTTGTACAATGTGACTATTGCTTGTCTGACTAGCTTGTACAATGTGATTATTGCTTGCCTGACTAGCTTGTACAATGTGACTATTGCTTGCCTGACTAGCTTGTACAATGTGATTATTGCTTGTCTGACTAGCTTGTACAATGTGACTATTGCTTGTCTGACTAGCTTGTACAATGTGACTATTGCTTGACTGACTAGCTTGTACAATGTGACTATTGCTTGCCTGACTATCTTGTACAATGTCATTATTGCTTGTCTGACTAGCTTGTACAATGTCATTATTGCTTGTCTGACTAGCTTGTACAATGTGATTATTGCTTGTCTGACTAGCTTGTACAATGTGACTATTGCTTGCCTGACTAGCTTGTACAATGTGACTATTGCTTGTCTGACTAGCTTGTACAATGTGACTATTGCTTGCCTGACTAGCTTGTACAATGTGACTATTGCTTGCCTGACTAGCTTGTACAATGTCACTATTGCTTGCCTGACTAGCTGGTACAATGTCACTATTGCTTGCCTGACTAGCTTGTACAATTTTTAATGGATTTGGACCAGCAGTCTTGCAGAAATCATTACTATGGAGTGTAATTCCGCATCGTGCTATGATCTACAAGGGCCTATATATGTAAGTAAAGGTAACTGTGATCTACAGAGGCCCGTCTGGGGCCTATATATTTATGTACAGGTAACTGTGATCTACAGGGGCCTGTATGGGGCCTATATATGTAAGTAAAGGTAACTGTAATCTACAGGGGCCTGTATGGGGCCTATATATGTATGTAACGGTAACTGTGATCTACAGGGGCCTGTCTGGGGTCTATAGAGTGGTGGAACCTATGCTCGGCATATTCCTATGATCGTCGTATTTTCCATTTTCATCCGTATTTAAAATATTTATATAGTTCTAGGCTAATTTCGCCGACAGAGCTGAAACATGGTTCAATAGCATTCCGTTAAGTGTATCGGTAGGTTGATGCAACTGTCATGTGACTTGTCCAGCAGACGAATATAAACAAGCAAATCATTGGGAGAATATTTCCACCGAAACTCTTACGGTGTATGAGCAATTCGGGTAGCTATCTGAATTTCACAAATCTACACCTAACCCGAAAAATAGTTTCTATACCATTTCTGATTCAGACCAATAAATGTTTTTACTCAATGATGTACTATATCAAAATAATATATTCAACACGTTATGGTGGATAAATAAAAGTATGCCGTGCATAGGTGTCCTGAAGTCTTCAGTTCACCATATAAACGGTTGCCGACCGACACCGTTGCGATAGCTATATTGAGCAGCAAGGTCACCAGATGATGCTAAAACTGTCGACAAGAGTGTTTTGAAAGTTGTTTTCACGACTTAAGAAAATAATAATATACGGCATGTGCATTTAACAGTTTATGTTGGTCATTATATGTGGGATTTACGCCGAGCATAGGTTCCATCACTCTATGTGTAAGTAAAGGTAACTGTGATCTACAGGGGCCTATCTGGGGCCTACATATGTAAGTAAAGGTAACTGTGATCTACAGGGGCCTGTCTGGGGCCTATATGTGTAAGTAATGGTAAGTGGTATTCATATGGATCAATGGTCCAGTGGTTAACATGCTGGACTTGTAATATAGGGGTTGCACGTTTGATGCTCCGCTATGCCATAGTACGATGACTCATATCAGTGTCTTTCATATGTGACATTAAACCGAGGTCTTGTGTCGGTGCTTTACACTGCCCACGTAAAGTACCAGAGGAGACTCTGGAATGGCTATCTGTCTGTATCATTGCTCTATCCTCCAAAATCTCAAATGATTAATCTCTTCAGGAGACGTCGCTGATATGGGCAACCGGTAGCAACGATAAATAAGCGCAAAAACACACCCACTGTGCCAATCATTAGCAAATCCAAATCCTTAAATTTTACATTTAGGCTTTTGTGTAATATGTATTTATACAAATTTATTTTAGCTCGATTGTGAAACAAGTTCAAGATTACAACTTATATTTATCACTCTTTAGACCTCATTCCTGATGGAATCCATCGCCACGAGGGAGAGAGAAGAGGCAACGTGGAATTTAAATGCACTAAGGGCACAATCGTAACGGCTTCAGCGGGGCTCGAACTCCGGACCTTTCGCACCTGAAGCGAACACGCATCCACTGAGCTATCACTACTTCCATATGTATCTATATGAGTATACAGGTAGGTGATATAAATTCATGTAATAATTATTTACGCAACCTCTTCAGTCCCACTTTTCCCACAGACAAATTTTATATGTATGGTGTTCTTCTCTTTCAGAATTACAGGAAGCTAGTATAACTGGAGGCTGACACACGGATATTGAGTAGGCATTCCACAATGCCCGGGGATGATCGTAAGAGATTTTCATTTATTGTTCCATTAAATAAGTTAACAGGGAACATTCTAGAGGGTGATGTGGGCGAAATAGTTGCCCTAGGCACCCTGACTTCTCCCTCTGGGGGCCCCACTTCACCCTATTTGTTTTTATTATTTTTACAATTTTCATACAAATTTTGGCCAGTTCGATAAACTGGCCCATTATATCCTTCTAGTCAAATGTTGTATGGTCCAACTGTGCATTTTAACCATATTTTATTGAAATTTATTAAATAACACCATTTAAGGACGCACGCTTTATCACAAAAATTCTGACCTAGACTGAACCCTGAGTTAATTAACATAAATCGATAAACTATCTAACGAATCCTAACATGTTGTGGAATAACGATATAGTAATTAATTAATGCATGTTCGTTTTGTACAATATTAACATTATTTATTAATTCATATACTTTTAAGTTTATTAATTAATTAATGCATATTCATATAATATTTAAAGGAAAATACTTTGGCGAACTGTTTTCCCAATTAATGACCATCTAATTGGAAATGTGAACATACAATTGACTTTTGACAAAGTAATACTTGTTTGATTGAATAAAGACTCGTGTTGAATCAGTGATTATTTAAAAATCGAAGTTAAATCAGTGATTATTTAAAAATCGAAGGAAGACTTTTTCTTTCTTTTTTAAAACTTTATTTTTTTACAACGATTGCGAAGCAAGTTTTAACAACCTATATTAATCAATCTTGTTGGCACTGATGAAAGCGTATATGTGGTCGTTCGTGGAGAAAACCCACATGTCCGATCTAGGCTAGCGACCACCATACCATCTCACATACTCCTAGGTCCGAGAAGGAAATCTTTGGCTAGAAACACAGGACAAAAGAGTGTCAGCCCTTGTTTGGTCGTGTATACAACTGTGACCAAATTTATTGTTTAGTTGCCTACTGTTGTGAATGTGTAAGCATGCATGTTTATTGTTTAGTTGCCTACTGTTGTGAATGTTTAAGCATGCATGGTTATTGTTTGTTGTGAATGTTTAAGCATGCATGTTTATTGTTTAGTTGCCTACTGTTGTGAATGTTTAAGCATGCATGTTTATTGTTTGTTGTGAATGTTTAAGCATGCATGTTTATTGTTTGTTGTGAATGTTTAAGCATGCATGTTTATTGTTTGTTGTGAATGTTTAAGCATGCATGGTTATTGTTTGTTGTGAATGTGTAAGCATGCATGTTTATTGTTTAGTTGCCTACTGTTGTGAATGTGTAAGCATGCATGTTTATTGTTTAGTTGCCTACTGTTGTGAATGTGTAAGCATGCATGGTTATTGTTTAGTTGCCTACTGTTGTGAATGTGTAAGCATGCATGGTTATTGTTTAGTTGCCTACTGTTGTGAATGTGTAAGCATGCATGGTTATTGTTTAGTTGCCTACTGTTGTGAATGTTTAAGCATGCATGGTTATTGTTTGTTGTGAATGTGTAAGCATGCATGTTTATTGTTTGTTGTGAATGTTTAAGCATGCATGTTTATTGTTTGTTGTGAATGTTTAAGCATGCATGTTTATTGTTTGTTGTGAATCTTTAAGCATGCATGTTTATTGTTTGTTGTGAATGTTTAAGCATGCATGTTTATTGTTTGTTGTGAATGTGTAAGCATGCATGTTTATTGTTTAGTTGTCTACTGTTGTGAATGTGTAAGCATGCATGTTTATTGTTTAGTTGCCTACTGTTGTGAATGTGTAAGCATGCATGTTTATTGTTTAGTTGTCTACTGTTGTGAATGTGTAAGCATGCATGTTTATTGTTTAGTTGTCTACTGTTGTGAATGTGTAAGCATGCATGTTTATTGTTTAGTTGCCTACTGTTGTGAATGTTTAAGCATGCATGGTTATTGTTTGTTGTGAATGTTTAAGCATGCATGTTTATTGTTTAGTTGCCTACTGTTGTGAATGTTTAAGCATGCATGGTTATTGTTTGTTGTGAATGTTTAAGCATGCATGTTTATTGTTTGTTGTGAATGTTTAAGCATGCATGTTTATTGTTTGTTGTGAATGTTTAAGCATGCATGTTTATTGTTTGTTGTGAATCTTTAAGCATGCATGTTTATTGTTTGTTGTGAATGTTTAAGCATGCATGGTTATTGTTTGTTGTGAATGTTTAAGCATGCATGTTTATTGTTTGTTGTGAATCTTTAAGCATGCATGTTTATTGTTTGTTGTGAATGTTTAAGCATGCATGGTTATTGTTTGTTGTGAATGTGTAAGCATGCATGTTTATTGTTTAGTTGCCTACTGTTGTGAATGTGTAAGCATGCATGTTTGTTGTTTAGTTGCCTACTGTTGTGAATGTGTAAGCATGCATGGTTATTGTTTAGTTGCCTACTGTTGTGAATGTGTAAGCATGCATGGTTATTGTTTAGTTGCCTACTGTTGTGAATGTGTAAGCATGCATGTTTATTGTTTAGTTGCCTACTGTTGTGAATGTGTAAGCATGCATGTTTATTGTTTAGTTGCCTACTGTTGTGAATGTGTAAGCATGCATGGTTATTGTTTAGTTGCCTACTGTTGTGAATGTTAAGCATGCATGGTTATTGTTTGTTGTGAATGTGTAAGCATGCATGTTTATTGTTTGTTGTGAATGTTTAAGCATGCATGTTTATTGTTTGTTGTGAATGTTTAAGCATGCATGTTTATTGTTTGTTGTGAATGTTTAAGCATGCATGTTTATTGTTTGTTGTGAATCTTTAAGCATGCATGTTTATTGTTTGTTGTGAATGTTTAAGCATGCATGGTTATTGTTTGTTGTGAATGTGTAAGCATGCATGTTTATTGTTTAGTTGCCTACTGTTGTGAATGTGTAAGCATGCATGTTTATTGTTTAGTTGCCTACTGTTGTGAATGTGTAAGCATGCATGGTTATTGTTTAGTTGCCTACTGTTGTGAATGTTTAAGCATGCATGTTTATTGTTTGTTGCCTACTGTTGTGAATGTGTAAGCATGCATGTTTATTGTTTAGTTGTCTACTGTTGTGAATGTGTAAGCATGCATGTTTATTGTTTAGTTGCCTACTGTTGTGAATGTTTAAGCATGCATGGTTATTGTTTAGTTGCCTACTGTTGTGAATGTGTAAGCATGCATGTTTATTGTTTAGTTGCCTACTGTTGTGAATGTTTAAGCATGCATGGTTATTGTTTAGTTGCCTACTGTTGTGAATGTTTAAGCATGCATGGTTATTGTTTGTTGTGAATGTTTAAGCATGCATGTTTATTGTTTGTTGTGAATGTTTAAGCATGCATGGTTATTGTTTGTTGTGAATGTTTAAGCATGCTTGTTTGTTGTGAATGTGTAAGCATGCATGGTTATTGTTTGTTGTGAATGTGTAAGCATGCATGTTTATTGTTTGTTGTGAATGTTTAAGCATGCATGTTTATTGTTTGTTGTGAATGTGTAAGCATGCATGGTTATTGTTTGTTGTGAATGTGTAAGCATGCATGGTTATTGTTTGTTGTGAATGTTTAAGCATGCATGTTTATTGTTTGTTGTGAATGTTTAAGCATGCATGTTTATTGTTTGTTGTGAATCTTTAAGCATGCATGTTTATTGTTTGTTGTGAATCTTTAAGCATGCATGTTTATTGTTTGTTTTTATCAGGCGACATATATTCCTGTTTATTTTCAGAGCTAGGTGCTGTCATATATACATCATTGTCAGAAAGATCGAAGCCTTGTTCTTTAGAAGAGATGTGCCTAGAAGTTAAAGGGTTACGGAAGAGACAAGAGCGCGTAGTCATGCTACTAGACAGAATGGTCCGTAATGATATAGTGGTGGCTGTTGGAAATGAACAGTACATCCTGAAAGAGAAATACACGCCTGATTTAGGTAAATAGTGTGAGCACTAGGGCAGAGATTGCTCTTGTCAGGTTATGTATAAAGATGGAGGCCTCATCTTACAATCGCAGACAGATCTGTAGTCCAGTAGTTACACACTGGGCTGGTAATCCTAAGGTCGCAGGTTCGATCCCCCGTCTGATCCTAATAAAATTAACAGTCATTCAGATGGGACATTAAACCGAGGTCTCGTGTCGGTGCTGTACACCGTGCACGTAAAAGAACCAGTGGATGTCTGTATCATTGCACTATCCTCCAAAAATCTAAAATTACTAATCTCTTCATGAGGCGTCTCTCATATGGGCAACCGGTAGCGATGATAAATAAACGTAAAACACATACAATCGCAGATTTGATCCCCCGTCTAACCCTAATAATATTAACAGTCCAAAGGGGACTTTAAACCAAGGTGTCATGTCATGTTTTACACCGTGCACGTAAACAAGCAAGAGGAGACTCCGGAATGGATCTATGTCTGTATTATCTTCCAAAATCTAAAGTGACAAATCTCTTCAGGAGGCGTTGCTCATGCGGTACATAGGTTTGATCCCCTGTCTGACTTTAAAACAGTCTTACAGAAATGGACTTTATCGTGTCGTGTTTTACACCGTGCACGTAAACAAACAAGAGGAGACTCCGGAATGGATCTTTGTCTGTATTATTGCACTATCTTCCAAAATCTAAAGTGACAAATCTCTTCAGGAGGCGTTGCTCATGCAGTACATATAACGTAAAACACACATATACACGGTTATCAAAATCAAACTTGAATCAGCCCAACATAACTCAATGTCTGAAAGCTGAACTACATGTGTGTGACCAGGACATTTTATCCTAGCGTAGAAGAGGCCAGTACCTTGATAATAGAATGAAAAGTCCAATACACATTCAAGAAATTTGAATTTCACAAATTGGCATAAAATATTTTCATTACCTTTTCATAATATTAATAAATTGGGTGTGTGGGGGGAGGGATGTGGTGCCGTTGAAGCAATTTATAATTGACATGCGCTATACTCGTAAATATGATCTTTGTACAAACATGGATGTTAGTACTCACAGTATAGTATTGCATGAAACAGATATAAAAAATAGTGAAGCCCCCCCCCAGGACAAGTGTTTGAACCCCACCAGGACCACGGTGGAGGTTGCTTAGGCAAATAATTTAAATCAACATTGATTCTTCTTTATCCCTCATGGCAATGGATTCCATCAGGAATAAGGTCTTGAGAGTGATTAAATGAATACTGCAAGAACTTGTTTCGCAATCAAGATAAAGCATATTTTTATCAAATAAACTGTCTCGAAAGCAGGTTTTTTATCCACTCCATTTCTGTTTAGTCGTCCCTGCGTTCGTCCGGTTCTCAGTAACCATTGGGTGGCATTTAATGATACTTAACCCTTTCCTTCATAGAGATTTAGGTTAATATACTATTATATCTCCATACAAACGACGACAGCCATTTTGCTATCATGCAGTGGATAAGTAGTTGCCATAACTATCCCACCTCCATAGATATTACTGGGACTGCATGAGATTTAGGTTAATATACTATTATATCTACATACAAACGAAGACAGCCATTTAGCTATCATGCAGTGGATAAGTAGTGGCCATATCTATCCCACCTCCATAGATATTACTGGGACTACATGCGATTCTGGCCTTTATTATGAGCATTGGTTTGACTACTACATTGTCAATGTATGTTGTATTGGTAATGGCATCACAAGGTGCTTCTATGAGGGAAAGGGTTAAAATAAATTTGTAGTAACATTTATAGTATGGTGATGCACATACACTTTTCGCAAGGTTTGGCCCAATAACAGTTATTGCCCTTTAATTGACTAAATAATTCACATATTTGTCAGTCCAGCTCCAGTTATTGCCATTTAATTGACTAAATAATTCACATATTTGTCAGTCCAGCTCCAGTTATTGCCCTTTAATTGACTAAATAATTCACATATTTGTCAGTCCAGCTCCAGTTATTGCCCTTTAATTGACTAAATAATTCACATATTTGTCAGTCCAGCTCCAGTTATTGCCCTTTAATTGACTAAATAATTCACATATTTGTCAGTCCAGCTCCAGTTATTGCCATTTAATTGACTAAATAATTCACATATTTGTCAGTCCAGCTCCAGTTATTGCCCTTTAATTGATTAAATAATTCACATATTTGTCAGTACAGCTTCAGCTCATTGTGGGATATCAATTCATCAAATTTGCTTGTTCTATTTAATTTTAATTTCTAGTTCATCTTAGCCAGGTTTAATGTTAGCGACATATGTTGTGGCATTGTGATTGCTTACATAACTGAACCAGTGTTCTACATGTTGTATGTTTCCATATGTGAAGAATGTTCAAAGACACCCCTTCTAGTGGAAGTCGTGATAGCGCAGTGGCAGCGCATTCGCTTCAGGTGAGAAAAGCCCCGAGTTTGTGCCACACTGGAGCCGTTACGAGTGTGCCCTTAGGCAAGGCATTTAAATTACACATGCCTCTTCTCTCTCCCTTGTGGCGATGGATTCCATCAGGAATGAGGACTCGATAGTGATTAATATAAGTTGTAAGAACTTGTTTTGAAATCAAGCTAAAATAAATTTGTATAGACTAAAGACACACAATTTAGTTATGTTTAAGTCTTTAGTTTAATACAATTGTTTTGATTAAGGTCAAAGAGGCACGTGTCTACAATCGGATCTAGCCTGTGATGGACCAACTCCAACTACTACCAACCAACATAGGATAGGTGATTTCTTGTATTATAATAAATTGCACAGCATGGGTTGAGTGACCATAACCACTCGACCACAGAGGTGGACCATCAGTGATGATAGGTTACTGTTGTAAACAAGTCAGCGACCATAACCACTCAACCACAGAGGTGGACCATTCCATGAGATTAATCTGAAGCATTTAGATTTTTCTTATGAAAGATTCACCTGTCATCATGCTTGTGGTTTAGGTTTGTTTGGGTTAAACGTCACACAAAGAGCTTAGGTCATATGGCGACTCTTCAGCTATTATTAGTGGAGGAAGACTCTGCATGACATGAACGTGCGTAGAACCACCGACCTACCGCTAGCCAGCTGGATAGCTTCCTCACTTGAAAGAATTTGACATCCCAGTGGGATTCGAACCTACAGCGGTGACAGACAAGTGATTTGAAGTCAATGGACCGTAACCACTTGGTCACATATTATATATGGGATATATTTTACATATATATATGGCCACGCTAGGATTGAGCTTTGAGCAGGTTCATTGTTAACCCTATGACCGCTGAGAAAATAAAATCACATTTTCTGCTGAGTAAATAAAATCACATTTTCTGCTGAGTAAATAAAATCACATTTTCTGCTGAGTAAATAAAATCACATTTTCTGCTGAGTAAATAAAATCACATTTTCTGCTGAGTAAATAAAATCACATTTTCTGCTGAGTAAATAAAATCACATTTTCTGCTGAGTAAATAAAATCACATTTTCTGCTGAGTAAATAAAATCACATTTTCTGCTGAGTAAATAAAATCACATTTTCTGCTGAGTAAATAAAATCACATTTTCTGCTGAGTAAATAAAATCACATTTTCTGCTGAGTAAATAAAATCACATTTTCTGCTGAGTAAATAAAATCACATTTTCTGCTGAGTAAATAAAATCACATTTTCTGCTGAGTAATAAAATCACATTTGCCTGCTGAGTAGATAAAATCACATTTGCCTGCTGAGTAGATAAAATCACATTTGCAAGCAACGTAAATCCAAATCAGGATCTATGATATTTGCTATTCAGCCAAGTGTTTTAGCTTCACTATCCAAATACCAAACAACATAGAGCCTGATCAGACGGCACAATCTGTTCCATCTAAACTAGCTCTATGCTGTTGCAAACGTAATTTTATATGCAGTTAGCGTGCACAGGGTTAATATATATACATACACATACATACAACATACATACATACATACATACATACATACATACATACATACATACATACATACATACATACATACATACATACATACATACATACATACATACATACATACATACATACATACATACATACATACATACATACTACATACATACATACATACATACATACATACATACATACATACATACATACATACATACATACATACATACATACATACATACATACATACATACATACATACATACATACATACATACAAAGCAATGCAGTGAATTAAATAATGACATTTTATATTATTAATATAAAAAAAATTATATAAATATTGCATTCCATCTGTATACAAAACTGGTGTGTGTAGTGTTTACCCCAGTGTGAGAAATAGAAGGGGAAAATAGTAATAAAAAAGTCAAACTTTGCAGGAGTGCGGACTTTTGTGTCACAGCACAGTACCGACTTGTATTAAATTATGCGCATATAAATTGTTTTTTAACAGCAGATTTGAACACAAAATATGAAAGTTACTTGTAAAGAGAATTGAATAACGCTAAAATTATCAAGCTATCCTGATAACTATTGTGATCTTAGTGTAGGCATTCCTTATCAAGACATAATTGGTCGATCTCTGTTTGAAGTGTTTCATAGATTACATTTATTTCAGCTGTTCGTCATGAGAGTGGCAACCCTGTACAATCTGCAACCAGAGCACTAGGTAGGGACATGTATGTACATAGAATGCATTTAATCACTAATAAATGGAATTATAAGCTTTTTTAATGTTAGAGAAATATTCTGTTTTCAAAATAACATGATACTGGCTGGCTTCCCAAAACTAGCATCATCGTTTTCAAAATAACATGATACTGGCTTCCCAAAACTAGCATCATCGTTTTCAAAATAACATGATACTGGCTTCCCAAAACTAGCATCAACATTTTCAAAATAACATGATACTGGCTTCCCAAAACTAGCATCAACGTTTTCAAAATAACATGATACTGGCTTCCCAAAACTAGCATCATCATTTTCAAAATAACATGATACTGGCTTCCCAAAACTAGCATCATCATTTTCAAAATAACATGATACTGGCTTCCCAAAACTAGCATCATCATTTTCAAAATAACATGATACTGGCTTCCCAAAACTAGCATCATCGTTTTCAAAATAACATGATACTGGCTTCCCAAAACTAGCATCAGTATATGGTTCGTGCTGTGTATGAGAATACGTGTTGGTGGTAACATACAAGTTATAATTACGTAACAACTTATATTAATCAATCTCGTATCGGCGGGTGAAAGCATATATTTAAGTTTATGCTGCATTTATTCTACAACGATTGCGAAGCTTTTAACAACTTATATTAATCAATCTCGTTGGCGCAGATGAAAGTGCAAATGTGGTCATTTGTGTGGGCGGAAACCGGAGTACCCGGAGAAATCCAACCTGTCCGATCTGGCGACCACCGTACCATCTCACATACTTCCTCGGTCCGAGGATCGAACCAGAGTTGCATTGGTGAGAAGCGAGCATGCAAACCACTGCGCTAATCGGACAGCCGAAGCATATATGTGATCCTGTGGGAGGACACCTGAGTTGCAGGAGCAACCACCATTTCATCTCGCATATTTCCCAGTTCGAGAATCAAACCCGGGTTGCATTGGTTAGAAGCTTGTGTTCTATCCACTGCACTATTGGATAGCAATATCTTAAGAGATTCCATGGTGTAAGGAATACAGTCGGCCTCATAAGACCCATGGTGGTGGTTTCTTAGGCAAGTCAGTTGAATCCACATTGTCTCTGCTCACATCCTCATGGTGATGGATTCCATTAGGGAATGGGATCTCGTGTACCATTAATACACGATTTTAAGAACTTTTTTCGCAATCAAACGAAAAGTAAACTTGTGTACACCTTGAAAAGTAGTTTTGTGGGAAGAGCCGTCTCTAATGTTGTAGGGAGAAGAACTATATAAGTTTTCTTTCGTTCTAATCCCTTTCAGTATACTGCTGTTAAATTATATGTAAAATGTTCATTTCTTGATTACATGTACAAATACTGAAATAAATAATGTTTAAACTAATGTTGTAAGAACTCAGAGATCATTTTAAAGGGCGATGTGGGCGAAATTGTCGCCCTAGGGACCCTGACTTCACCCTCTGGGGGCCCCATTTCTCCCTAAAAAAAATATATATATATTTTGTTTTTTTACGATTTTCAAACAAAATTTGGTCTAGTAAGATACACTGGCCCATTATAAAGCACTCCTATTCAAATGTTGTATTTAATGGTTGTGCTGTGCATTTTAACCCTATTTTGCAGAAGTATATTAAAGAACACCATTTAAGGAAGCGATCACGCGCTTTCTCACTTCTCCCAAAAATTCTGACCTAGAATGAACCCTGGAACTTGTGCCTCGACCAATTTTTTGCTTTCTTTGCATACCCGGTATATATTGTATGTAGATTCTGTGTCATAATAGAACAAAATAAAATATGATTAAACTAAACTAGAAATATGGCTTATGGTGATTGCACATTGTAGAGCTGTATTTTGCAATATATGATTATGTGCCCTCTGGTGGCAGCCTTTGTATCGTTTGTATTATTTTGTTTTATTCGTATTCCTTGTTGTGGGTCAGTGGCCTAAAATAATTAAAATAGAATTATATAGTTCTCTAGTTTAACTTTGTGCACATGACTTATTCAAGTAATTTGTAGTTCCAGTACAGCAGAGGGCAGTACAGACATCTAGTTCCTCTGTGTCTACATGTGATTCTCCAGTATTAAAGAAATATACAGGTAGGCGTCTCCATTTATCATGTGATTCTCCAGTATTAAAGGTATGCACAGGTAGGTGTCTCCATTTATCATGTGATTCTCCAGTATTAAAGGTATACACAGGTAGGTGTCTCCATTTATCATGTGATTCTCCAGTATTAAAGGTATATACAGGTAGGTGTCTCAGTTATCATGTGATTCTCCAGTATTAAAGGTATACACAGGTAGGTGTCTCCATTTATGTGATTCTCCAGTATTAAAGGTATACGCAGGTAGGTGTCTCCATTTATCATGTGATTCTCCAGTATTAAAGGTATACACAGGTAGGTGTCTCCATTTATCATGTGATTCTCCAGTATTAAAGGTATATGCAGGTAGGTGTGTCCATTTATCATGTGATTCTCCAGTATTAAAGGTATACACAGGTAGGTGTCTCCATTTATCATGTGATTCTCCAGTATTAATGGTATACACAGGTAGGTGTCTCCATTTATCATGTGATCCTCCAGTATTAAAGGTATATGCAGGTAGGTGTCTCCATTTATCATGTGATTCTCCAGTATTAAAGGTATGCACAGGTAGGTGTCTCCATTTATCATGTGATTCTCCAGTATTAAAGGTATACGCAGGTAGGTTTCTCCATTTATCATGCAATCCTCCAGTATTAAAGGTATATGCAGGTAGGTGTCTCCATTTATCATGTGATTCTCCAGTATTAAAGGTATACACAGGCAGGTGTCTCAGTTATCATGTGATCCTCCAGTATTAAAGGTATACACAGGTAGGTGTCTCCATTTATCATGTGATTCTCCAGTATTAATGGTATACACAGGTAGGTGTCTCCATTTATCATGTGATTCTCCAGTATTAAAGGTATACACAGGTAGTTGTCTCCATTTATCATGTGATTCTCCAGTATTAAAGGTATATACAGGTAGGTGTCTCAGTTATCATGTGATTCTCCAGTATTAAAGGTATACACAGGTAGGTGTCTCCATTTATGTGATTCTCCAGTATTAAAGGTATACACAGGTAGGTGTCTCCATTTATCATGTGATTCTCCAGTATTAAAGGTATACGCAGGTAGGTGTGTCCATTTATCATGTGATTCTCAAGTATTAAAGGTATACACAGGTAGGTGTCTCCATTTATCATGTGATTCTCCAGTATTAATGGTATACACAGGTAGGTGTCTCCATTTATCATGTGATCCTCCAGTATTAAAGGTATATGCAGGTAGGTGTCTCCATTTATCATGTGATTCTCCAGTATTAAAGGTATACGCAGGTAGGTGTCTCCATTTATCATGTGATTCTCCAGTATTAAAGGTATACACAGGTATGTGTGTCCATTTATCATGTGATTCTCCAGTATTAAAGGTATACACAGGCAGGTGTCTCCATTTATCATGTGATTCTCCAGTATTAAAGGTATACACAGGCAGGTGTCTCAGTTATCATGTGATCCTCCAGTATTAAAGGTATACGCAGGTAGGTGTCTCCATTTATTATGTGATTCTCCAGTATTAAAGGTATACACAGGTAGGTGTGTCCATTTATCATGTGATTCTCCAGTATTAAAGGTATACGCAGGTATGTGTGTCCATTTATCATGTGATTCTCCAGTATTAAAGGTATACACAGGCAGGTGTCTCCATTTATCATGTGATTCTCCAGTATTAAAGGTATACACAGGCAGGTGTCTCAGTTATCATGTGATCCTCCAGTATTAAAGGTATACGCAGGTAGGTGTCTCCATTTATTATGTGATTCTCCAGTATTAAAGGTATACACAGGTAGGTGTGTCCATTTATCATGTGATTCTCCAGTATTAAAGGTATACGCAGGTAGGTGTCTCCATTTATAATGTGATCCTCCAGTATTAAAGGTATACACAGGTAGGCATCTCCATTTATCATGTACTGGTATCTTGTGAATATAGTGATGTACTGGTATCTTGTGAAGATAGTGATGTACTGGTATCTTGTGAAGATAGTGAGGTACTGGTATCTTGTGAAGATAGTTAGGTACTGGTATCTTGTGAAGATAGTGAGGTACTGGTATCTTGTGAAGATAGTGATGTACTGGTATCTTGTGAAGATAGTTAGGTACTGGTATCTTGTGAAGATAGTTAGGTACTGGTATCTTGTGAAGATAGTGAGGTACTGGTATCTTGTGAAGATAGTGATGTACTGGTATCTTGTGAAGATAGTGATGTACTCATATCTTGTGAAGATAGTTAGGTACTGGTAGATTGTGAAGATAGTGATGTACTGGTATCTTGTGAAGATAGTGAGGTACTGGTATCTTGTGAAGATAGTGATGTACTGGTATCTTGTGAAGATAGTTAGGTACTGGTATCTTGTGAAGATAGTTAGGTACTGGTATCTTGTGAAGATAGTGAGGTACTGGTATCTTGTGAAGATAGTGATGTACAGGTATCTTGTGAAGATAGTGAGGTACTGGTATCTTGTGAAGATAGTGATGTACTGGTATCTTGTGAAGATAGTGATGTACTCGTATCTTGTGAAGATAGTTAGGTACTGGTAGATTGTGAAGATAGTGATGTACTGGTATCTTGTGAAGATAGTGAGGTACTGGTATCTTGTGAAGATAGTGAGGTACAGGTATATTCTGAAGCATTTTCATGTCTGCTCGATGTCTGTGGAACTGCTCAGCTAAATTTAGATTAAATTTGCCGTTTTTTCAATTAACTTCACTCTTATTTTCACAAATTGAGTGGATTTGTTGTGCACATATCACATACATTGTCTGTAACTGCATGTTCAAGGTCACAAATTGAGTGGATTTGTTGTGCACATAACACATACATTGTCTGTAACTGCAAGTTCAAGGTCACAAATAGGTGCACTATTTTGTGTCTGCACTATATTATTCAAAGTAATCGACCTGTTTTGATCAAACTTGACCTATTAATCTAACACCATAGTTATGTGCACTACCCAGTTCTGTACCTGCTCAGTGAAGGTCACACTTGACCGCCAAAGGTCAAATACATCTAGTATTTTGTGTATGTTCCGTTCCATATGTGTGAAACTGATCGGCCTGTTTTGAAATAACTTCATAGAGAATTAATATACACAAGATTGAGTCGACATGTCCAGTGCAAGGTCACACTTACCCAGCAAAGGTCAGAAATATATTGTGTTCAATCCATATCTTTTAACCCTTGACCGTCATAGAGATTTAGGTTAATATACTATTATATCTCCATACAAACGACAGCCATTTAACCCTTTCCTTCATAGAGATTTAGGTTAATATACTATTTTATCTCCATACAAACGACAGCCATTTACCTATCATGCAGTCGCCATATCTATCCCACCTCCATATATACTACTGGGACTACATAGAGATTTAGGTTAATATACTATTATATCTCCATACAAACGACAGCCATTTACCTATCATGCAGTGGATAAGTAGTCGCCATATCTATCCCACCTCCATAGATATTACTGGGTCTACATGAGATTCTGGCCTTTATTATGAACATTGGATTGGGTACTACATTGTCAATGTATTCATATTGGTAATGGCATCTATGAGGGAAAGGGTTAAACCAATCGGCATATAGTGAAATAACTTAATTAAGTGGCATGATATGTTTTACAAATATCTTGTTTTTATTACACTTTGTTTAAACATATTTATTTTCTATCATGTACATGATTATTTACAATTGAAATAAGGAATTGGACAGAAAGCTATACAGCTTATGGTTGTCCTCTCCTCTATTACACTTTGATGTTTAATGGGTAATTTGGTCCTGGGTCAGTAGATATTTTGTGCAGACTCTTGATTGGTCAATATACTGACCAGTGTAGACCATAATGCAATAGATGACAAACATATGACCCAAGCCGGTTGCACAACTTTCTCGATCATACCAGTACCACTCTATCGTAACTAGTGACGTAATGATCTCTCACTCAATTAATATCACTCGTATGCATCTGATGCCCCCAAATTTCACACATGTATAAAAAGACAAAATGAGTATTAACTAACTTTTCAGAACACTTTGGGAAAATTCTGGACATATTTCGGGAGCACTCGAACCCAATAAAGGCTAAAGATGTTGCACAGTGGACAAGAATGGGCCAATCAAAATCAGCTGTAAATAGATACCTATACATTTTAAAAGAACACGGTGTCTTGCAGGAAAATGGAAGAGCTGAGTGGAACATTATACGAGAAGTTAAGGGTATGTAAACCAGTTATCTTATATCAGCCCATGCATACAAGTTTATTTCATGTGTTCCAGGGTAGATTTCTTTAATAATAGCATGAACATGAATCATTCATGTGCAGAAATGTGGGGTTTTGGATAGTTCAGGAACGATTATAATATAGACAGTTAAAACCAATGCAGCAGGGCTCATTCTAGAGAGTGACTTAGCCGAAATAGTTGCCCTAGGGACCCTGATTTCGTCTCCCTAAAAAATATTCAAGTAAAAGAAAAATTCAATTTTCATACCAAATTGTGTCCAGTAAGATACACTGGCCCATTATAAAGCACTCCTTCTATTCAAATGTTTGTATTTAATGGTCATAATGTGTATTTTAACCCTATTTTGTTGATATTTATTAAATAACATTCAATTATGCAATCACACGCTTTCTCACTTCTCCCAAACATTATGACCTAGAATGAGCCCCGTGCCATCACGTTTCCTTCTTTTGTTTGTACTGCTTTCCAATAGTTGTCTCTTATTTGGCAGAAATTTGCCTCAAGATAATTTTTATAGGCCTTGACAGATGTTTTAACTTTATTTATTTTACAACGATTGCGAAGCAAATTATAACAACTTATATTAATCACTCTCGTTGGCTCGGATGAAAGCGTATATGTGGTCATTCATGTGGGAGGAAACCGGAGTACCCGGAGAAAACCCACCTGTCCGATCTGGCGACCACCGTACCATCTCACATACGTCCCGGTCCGAGGATCAAACCCGGGTTGCTTTGGTGAGAAGCGATGGCTGTGAGTTGTGTTTCGTATACACATGACAGATTTTAGTTCTGTATTTAGGCATTATATATAGCCTCTGATAAACAGCCTGTGCTCATTGGTCAATCGTGTTTAATATGATTTTTTGTTTACGTCCATTATTTATGTAGGATGCATTATGGGTATTTCGCGGTACTAGCTATTAAAAACCAAACTACAGATATACTATTATATACCTGAATTTAAAACTCATTTTGCTTCATCCTATGACTTCTCCACTTCAACATTACAAATACACAAAGAAGAAATACTATTGGGAATCACTTGTGTTTATCATGTTTTTGGCGCCATCGTGTCAGCAGTTACGTAGCCAATTGTTCCGAGTATACCGTGGCAAATGGCCGAGGCCCTGATTTGGGTGTCTCTGACCTTAAAATTATGCCCCTATTTGGAATAAAGGGAATTATGTAGTAACCTAAACACGTGATCAAAACAGTTTCATTCATAAATATCAGATAGCAGACCGCCATTTTACAAAGTTGGAATGAACATAAATATATATCATGGACATTTGGAGCATATTTTCAGATAAAGGGGTGGGGTAATTTTACATAGAACTTGATATTCAGGTAAACATCTTGCATCAGTAGTTTACTCACCACTTACGTTGACAGTTTATGATTTCTTGTTTATCAACACATGTTTACCTTTCTGGGTCAACATTGATCCAATGGAAAGAATGATAGGTGGCGTTATTTTACCTCGTTCTGAAAATTTGCAGATGCCTCGGTATGTTACGACCAGCTGTATGTCAATCGTGTTTAATATGATTTATTATTTACGTCCATTATTTATGTATGTCTATGTTTGTGTACTGTTTACCCAAGTTGTTTGATACGGATTTTAGCATACATTTATCTGCTCTATTTTATTATTTACGTCCATTATTTATGTATGTCTATGTTTGAGTACTGTTTACCCAAGTTGTTTGATACGGATTTTAG
>CM026403.1:18235445-18446445 GCA_014843695.1 Archivesica marissinica | reverse complement strand
TATGTCTATGTTTGAGTACTGTTTACCCAAGTTGTTTGATACGGATTTTAGCATACATTTATCTGCACTATTTTATTATTTATTAGGTGATGATCTCGTGATTTTTGGTGCTCAGCTGGCCAAAATACCCTCTAAATCTAAACAAGCAGAGCCACCATTGCGTAAGTTTCTCAACGTCCACCCATATGTCCATGGTTTCGTTATCTCCTACTATATTTTGTTGTTGGAAAGTGTTACAGTTTGTCCGACTCAAGTTGTGTCCTCTCCAAATTCTCTTAAATCGTTTAATTTTGAAAGACTGGTCACACTATTCGTAATATCAGGATAATGTGCATTGCATGACTTTCAACCGCATTGAGGTTAAATGCCATATGCACAATATGCCGCAAACTGTAAGCTATATTTGTGTCCCTTAACCCTTTCCTTCATAGAGATTTAGGTTAATATACTATTATATCTCCATACAAACGGCAGCCATTTAGCTATAATGCAGTGGATAGGTAGTCGCCATATCTATCCCACCTCCATAGATATTACTGGGACTACATGAGATTTAGGTTAATATACTATTATATCTCCATACAAACGGCAGCCATTTAGCTATAATGCAGTGGATAAGTAGTCGCCATATCTATCCCACCTCCATAGATATTACTGGGACTACATGAGATTTAGGTTAATATACTATTATATCTCCATACAAACGGCAGCCATTTAGCTATCATGCAGTGGATAGGTAGTCGCCATATCTATCCCACCTCCATAGATATTACTGGGACTACATGAGATTTAGGTTAATATACTATTATATCTCCATACAAACGGCAGCCATTTAGCTATAATGCAGTGGATAAGTAGTCGCCATATCTATCCCACCTCCATAGATATTACTGGAACTACATGAGATTCTGGCCTTTATTATGAACATTGGTTTGGCTACTACATTGTCAATGTATGTCATATTGGTAATGGCGTCGAGAGGTACTTCTATGAGGGAAAAGGTTAAACTGAAATATCATTGCACAAATGTACAACATATCAAGAGGATATACAGAGTGCATGTCAATTCAAGATCAAAGGGTATATGCAGGTTTGACCTCCCTGCAAACTGAAGTTATGTATCAATGTATCAACATATTTTGTCTTATCAGTATCTCTTAAACAGCTTGAGGGAGTTTGATATTATTGGTTTAAACAGTATTTATTCCAATAAATTTACATGTATAACACAAACAATGTTACAAATTACATAAATTGTGAATGGTTTGGATTGGAAAACAAGTTTTCAGAAAACTTATATTAATTCCTCTCCAACATTTGATATTATTGACATAGGCTAGCTGTTCACCGTATCTGGCCGATGATAATTCAATGTCAAGGTCACAGGTCATATGTACAATATATTATTGTTTTGTAAAATCAACTTGGCACTTATGTTCAGCTCTACCAATCGTAGATGGCTTGATTTTGAAATAAACGTTCACCATATCGAGACAATGTTCAGAGCATAAGTTTCAGCCAGGTCGGTTTACGGTTAAATGTTGTATACATACATTGTGTCTACTGTATCACTCTTGAAACAGATGGATCTGTAGTCCAGTGGTTAACTGGTAATCCAGGGATTGCAAGTTCGATCCCCCATCTGACCCTAATAAAATTAACAGTCTGAGATGGGACATTAAACCAAGGTCTTGTTTCGGTGCTTTACACCGTGCACGTAAAAGAACCATAGGAGATTCTGGAATGTGTCTGGTCTGTCTGTATCATTGCACTATCCTCGAAAAATCTAAATTGACTAATCTCTTCAGGAGGCACCTCGCTCATATGGGCAACTGGTAGCGACGATAAATAAACGTAAAACACACACCCCATCACAGAGTTCCAGAATGTATATAAAGTCTTTAACCTACTAATGAATGTTCGAGTGAAGATGAAATAAATTGATACATCAAGATAGTTGTAGCTGAAAATCGTCATTTGAGTTTGTGGGACATACAGGGTGTTACTGGGAAATTTATCACCTTTAGTGATGGATTTAATTAACTTTAACCCATTCAACACCAAGTAACTCACATGGACTGGTCCATGATATTTTTAGACCAATAAATTAATAACAAAATTACATTTGGATCAGTTCATTTATCAAAATGGGTAAATGTTTTTCTAAAAATAGTTATATTACTTGAAAAAAGTGCAGATCCTGATGAGACGGCTCGTCACGAGCTGGCTCATCTGGATCTACACATTTTTGTAAGCCAATTTAGAGGTCTGTGGTGTTGAAAGGGTTAATGGAAGAGGTCTCAACTGTATACTGGCACCTTAGTTTTAGGGGAAAATTATAATTCATTGTTATAAATAGGTGCATGTGATTGTCCCAACGCTGGTCCAACTTGTGTTCACAACCACATCACCAACAACATGCAGCAGAACATCCATCATCATCACCACTATACCCAGGTGGGAGATCACAACCAGATGATGGGAGATTATACCCAGATGATGGGAGAAAACAACCAGATGATGGGAGATCACAACCATATGATGGGAGATCACAACCATATGATGGGAGATTATAATCAGATGGATGTGAAACCACTAGAGAGAGATGACCCTTGATACAACCATATGCAGCTACGCAAGATTAATAGTTAAAGTGTAAAACTTTATTCAAAAGTTTAAACTTTATTCATTTTACAATGATTGCGAAGCAAGTTCTAACAACTTATATTAATTACTCTCGTTGGCGCAGGTGAATGCGTGAAATCCACCTGTCCGATCTGGCGACCACCCGTACCATCTCACATACTTCCCGGTCCGAGGATCGAACCCGGGTTGCATTGGTGAGAAGCAAGCGTGCTAACCACTGCGCTAATCGGACAGCCAATTAATAGTTAATTGCTATTGTTATTTTGTCAAATTGTCTCATTATTTTTACCCAGATTTTAGCTCACCTAACCCACAATCACCAGGCACAATATGGGGTGAATAAGTAGTGGTCATATCTATCCCACCTCCATAGATATTACTGGGACTACATAGATATTTAGGTTAATATACTATTATATCTCCATACAAACAACTGCCATTTAGCTATCATGCAGTGGATAAGTAGTCGCCATATCTATCCCACCTCCATATATATTACTAGGACTACATAGAGATTTAGGTTAATATACTATTATATCTCCATACAAACGACTGCCATTTAGCTATCATGCAGTGGATAAGTAGTTGCCATATCTATCCCACCTCCATAGATATTACTGGGACTTCATAGAGATTTAGGTTAATATACTATTATATCTCCATACAAACGACTGCCATTTAGCTATCATGCAGTGGATAAGTAGTCGCCATATCTATCCCACCTCCATAGATATTACTAGGACTACATAGAGATTTAGGTTAATATACTATTATATCTCCATACAAACGACTGCCATTTAGCTATCATGCAGTGGATAAGTAGTTGCCATATCTATCCCACCTACACAGATATTACTGGGACTACATGGGATTCTGGCCTTTATTATGAACATTGGTTTGGCTATTACATTGTCAATGTGGGTCGTATTGGTAATGGCGTCAAGAGGTGCTTCTATAAGGAAAACGGTTAAATTTGTAGGCCTGACTAATAAATTGAGCACTGAAGTATGATGGTGCTTGGAGGGTCCTCCACTAAATGTTTGAATCCTAGAATGTCGATTGTACACTCTTGACACATTTTAATATATGTTCAGATGTTTAAATTTTCAAAGATATATTTTTCAAACTGATACCAAATTCAGTCTAAAATTGCTATACATAAATGAAATGTTACATAGACTACAAAAAATATATATATATACAGTCAAACTATACAGAAATGAAATGTTACATAGACTACAAAAAATATATATATACAGTCGAACTTCGTTGACTCGAACTCTTCGGGCCCGTGAATAATGGTTTGAGTCAAGGATTGTCAGACTGGAGTGACCCGTGATATTTAAAACTAACCTATATATATACACATGTACAGTTTACATCCATTATGTCGATTTCCGTCGGACCGAACAAAATACTTTGACATAGCCGAAGTTTGACTTACCAGAATTCGATATAAACGTAGCCAGTTATATATACGAGGGGGGTTCAAGAAGTTCGCGGAAAGTGCTTATAACTTTTTTAACAATACAGTTTTAATCATTATGTTTAATACCGATATACATACATCTCTTTTCAACTTGTAGGAAAGATTTCACCATAGTATCTTTAAAAATGAAGAAGTTACCATAGTTTTAGTAATGCCTACAAACCGTGACCGGATCAACGTCAAAATACGAGTAATTAATTAACGTCACGTCATTCTCAAATTTCCATACTTCAATGTCACATCTTCTCAAAATACTCGCCCTTGTACCGCAAACAATTCTCCCATATATGCACCCATGTTAGAAATGATCTTCTGAAACTATCTTTCGGGATGTTTTTAAAAACGGAACAGACAGTGATTTGAATTTCCTCTATCGAGCCCATTCGTCTGCCACGAAGTTCAGCTTTCAAAGTAGGGAATAGATAAAAGTCGTTTGGTGCCAAATCGGGTGAGTAGGGCGGGTGATCCACAGTTTTCATATCCATCATCGCCTGTGTGTATGCAGACTTGTGACTGGGAGCATTGTCTTGATGCAGAAGGTAGTCATTTAAGAGCCCAGGTCGCTTCTTTCTCATCGCTGCTATGACATTTCTGCTCAACACCTGAAAGGCAATTGCAAAAATATCACAACCCGCCCATTTGTGAGGCAAAAAAAGGAGAAAATAATGTATAAATCATATAGATTGTACTGTACATACCTTTGAATAGTACTTGGAGGTAATTGTAGTCCCCACAGGTACGGCATGAGTTAGGACCACACCTCGCACGTCGTAGAATACGATAAACATCTGCTTCTTCGCTGAGCGGACGACACGTGCCTTCTGTGATGATGGGGATGCCGGTGTTTTCCAAACTGATGACATTTGCTTGGTTTCAGGATCGAATGTTGATACCCATGTTTCATCAACTGTCACTATTTTATTTAAATATCTCATGCCTTTTTTATGAAAGTTCTGTAGAAATTGTGTAGCCGCCATTCTTTTCTCTTTGTGTTCGCTTGAATGTAACCGAGGTACCCATCTAGCTGCAACACGACGCATATTCAACTTATCCGTAACTATAGAATACGCACTTCCCGTTGAAATATCCAATTTATTAGCTAAATCCCTGACACGTATACGTCTATCCGAATCCAGAATGGATTTGGCCCTACAGATGATTTTATCGTTTTTCGACGTTGCAGGACGTCCGTCTCGTTTTACGTCCTTAGGTAAATCGACACCGTCGCTGAATCTGTTGTACCACTTATATATTGCAGTTTTCTTCAAAGCCTTTTCAACATATGTTTTCGTAATATTAGTCACAGTTTCTGATTTAGTTTTCTTTTGCAAAACACAACATTTTATTGCGTAGCGCTGTTCTAACGACATTGTGGTGTGAATCCGGTCTGCTAATAGACGGTGCGCATGTTGAACATGTATTGACGTCACAAATGACGTCGTAATAGTCTACTGACGTCACAGTATGAATGCACGTGAACCGTATGTGGACGTGATGTCATTTTTGAGAAAATCAATTAGCGCATACAAAAGTAATGAACATGTAAAGTGGTAACAATTTTCCAAAAAATTGGTTAAAATACGAAAAGTGATCCGGTGACTGTCGATGGACGTTACTCTAGTAACAATACAAATAACATTATTATGAATACAGTGCTGTTTTTCGGTAAATCAATTAGGAATATAAAAAGGGTTCACTATGTTTTCAATCTGTACACCTCAACTCAGCAGCTCTAGTTTAAGAAATGTAGGATCTTACACGAGTGGTGATTTCATAGATCACCATTTATCACATTACCATATATAGCGCTCTTTTTAAAGCATATTTTCTTGCACAAAATAACGTTGCTACTTTAATTTTGGCGCCAAATGTCAGTGCACGTTGTCATGACGTCACTAAATTGCCATGAAGTCACTATGCAAAACAGCGTTATAATTACGTCAAAACTTTTTTTAAATCGTAGTTTGTCTGACCATTAATGTTATGTACCAATTCAAATAGAAATATGCATAATTTAAAATTTAATTTACAAATTATAAAGATTATTCTCTCATTAATCAGAATTCTTCCAGGTTGTATTACACGTGTGTACATATAAGGAAATATGTGATGTGTAGTATGTTTGAGCAGGAATGTACATGTAATGTTCCTGGAATGTACAAGTCATCTATGTGCAATATGTTTGAGCAGGAATGTACATGTAATGTTCCTGGAATGTACAAGTCATCTATGTGCAATATGTTTGAGCAGGAATGTACATGTAATGTTCCTGGAATGTACAAGTCATCTATGTGCAATATGTTTGAGCAGGAATGTACATGTAATGTTCCTGGAATGTACAAGTCATCTATGTGCAATATGTTTGAGCAGGAATGTACATGTAATGTTCCTGGAATGTACAAGTCATCTATGTGCAATATGTTTGAGCAGGAATGTACATGTAATGTTCCTGGAATGTACAAGTCATCTATGTGCAATATGTTTGAGCAGGAATGTACATGTAATGTTCCTGGAATGTACAAGTCATCTATGTGCAATATGTTTGAGCAGGAATGTACATTTCTTCTATGTGCAGTATGTTTGAGAATGACTGTAAGCCACATGTAATGTTCCTGGAATGTACATTTCTTCTATGTGCAGTATGTTTGAGAATGACTGTAAGCCACATGTAATGTTCCTGGAATGTACATTTCTTCTATGTGCAGTATGTTTGAGAATGACTGTAAGCCACATGTAATGTTCCTGGAATGTACATGTCTTCTATGTGCAGTATGTTTGAGAATGACTGTAAGCCACATGTAATGTTCCTGGAATGTACAAGTCATCTATGTGCAGTATGTTTGAACAGGAATGTACAAGTCATCTATGTGCAGTAGGTTTGAACAGGAATGTACATTTCTTCTATGTGCAGTATGTTTGAGAATGACTGTAAGCCACATGTAATGTTCCTGGAATGTCATCTATGTACAGAGATATTTTGAATAATGTATGTGTGAAGAACAAATTTAATATATGTATGTGTCTAGTATTTTTAAATGGTGCATCTGTGATTTTTTACTGAAATATTTATTGTTGCTATGTTAGTTATAATTGGTGGATTGATAATGTTGAGGATTATTAAATGCTATACATGCACATATTTATTCGTGCTACTGTTTTCATTGTGAGCTTACCCGATCCATACATCTAAAGCAAGACGGTATTATGATCAGAGTTTGTCCCAGGACCCCAGGTGCCCCTTCGAGCAGTATTTCAGGAACAGGCTGCACCCGGGTAGAACCACCACCCTTCTGCAGGCCTGCTGGATAGTTTCCCCACATGAAAGAGTCCCGACTCGGTCCCGCTGTGATTCGCCAATTGCGACAAAAAGAAAATACTGGACTAAATTTTGCATTTTGGCGCCAAAATAGTTTATACGTAATTATTTACATTTTCTTTGATGCTGTGAGCTTCCGAATGTATCATAATATTGCTTGCAGTCCATAACGTAATCACAGATGATCCAGACTTTGTGAATGGTGATTCAAAGCTGTTAATTGAGGACTATAAAGTGATTAGAATTGTGGATGTGATAAGCGATGGGTTGATAGATATTCTGGTCGACGGCACACGAAAATAGGCACATTGACATAATTAGTTTGTACTAATTTATTTTAACTCGATTGTAAAACAAGCCTATATTTGGCCAAAATTGAAGGTGATTCTTGGGGGTTGGAAGGGGGCATGGAACAACCCCTAGAAACAGTATACAAATTACCAAAGCGTTATAAATGATGGATTTTAGGTTGTATGTAATTGTTGACTGTGCCATCACCGCTGACGGGAACGTGACTGCTTAGTCCTGCTTTCCACTAAAGTGGGCGACACTGAACTAGATATATCAGGTCTATACCACAATGTCTGAAATCCTGAAAAATTCAACTGAATAAGTTACAATTGAGATTAGTTTATACAAATTTATTTTAGCTTGATTGCGAAACAAGTTCTTATAACTTATACTAATCACTCTCGAGACCTCATTCCTGATGGAATCCATCGTCACAAGGGAGAGAGGCATGTGGAATTTAAATGCCTTGCCTAAGGACACAATCGTAACGGCTCCAGCGGGGCTCGAACTCCAGGCCTTTCGCATGTGAAGCGAACGCGCTACCACTGAGCTATCACGACTTCCAATTGAGAAAGTTGTGACTTGATTAGTGATACACATAAACGGATGTTTGAGACATCACACCAACATTAATTACGTTCTGTAATTGTGGCCAATTAGGATGTCAGCATTTTTTTTACTATCAATCTAAGAAATGTTATATAAGACAAGAAATTATTGTTCACATCATCATTCACATTTATAGTCCACAACTTTAGTTTATAATATTATCATAATTTGACCAAATAATTATGTCCTTATCTTTTTCAAACAAAGTGATTGGCTTGGAAACATTGTTCCTATGGCAACAGTTTTGGAATTTTTACATTATTTGATATCGAAATTAAAACGGTTTAACTATTAATCCATTGATGTTATAGAGTAATATAAAGAGGTGGGGGAAATGTGTAATTTTAGTCTACATGTAATTGAAACATTTTCTTCCAAATTTTTCTGAGAAATATCCAAGTACCCATTTTTGCATGGCGACGGCCGTTTGTTAATTAATATGCCACATTTAGAAAACGTTCCTACTTCTACCGAGGTATTGAGTGAAGTCGGCCTATGTCCCTAACATTACTTCTACCGAGGTATTGAGTGAAGTCGGCCTATGTCCCTAACATTACTTCTACCGAGGTATTGAGTGAAGTCGGCCTATGTTCCTAACATTACTTCTACCAAGGCATTGAGTGAAGTCGGCCTATGTTCCTAACATTACTTCTACCAAGGTGTTGAGTGAAGTCGGCCTATGTTCATAACATTACTTCTACTAAGGTGATGTCGGCCTATGTTCCTAACATTACTTCTACCGAGGTATTGAGTGAAGTCGACCTATGTTCCTAACATTACTTCTACCAAGGTGTTGAGTGAAGTCGGCCTATGTTCCTAACATTACTTCTACCAAGGTGTTGAGTGAAGTCGGCCTATGTTCATAACATTACTTCTACTAAGGTGAAGTCGGCCTATGTTCCTAACATTACTTCTACCAAGGTATTGAGTGAAGTCGGCCTATGTTCATAACATTACTTCTACTAAGGTGATGTCGGCCTATGTTCCTAACATTACTTCTACCGAGGTGAAGTCGACCTATGTTCCTAACATTACTTCTACCAAGGTATTGAGTGAAGTCGGCCTATGTTCCTAACATTACTTCTACCAAGGTGTTGAGTGAAGTCGGCCTATGTTCATAACATTACTTCTACTAAGGTGAAGTCGGCCTATGTTCCTAACATTACTTCTACCGAGGTATTGAGTGAAGTCGGCCTATGTTCCTAACATTACTTCTACCAAGGTGTTGAGTGAAGTCGGCCTATGTTCCTAACATTACTTCTACCAAGGTGTTGAGTGAAGTCGGCCTATGTTCCTAACATTACTTCTACCGAGGTATTGAGTGAAGTCGGCCTATGTTCCTAACATTACTTCTACCGAGGTATTGAGTGAAGTCGGCCTATGTTCCTAACATTACTTCTACCAAGGTGTTGAGTGAAGTCGGCCTATGTTCCTAACATTACTTCTACCAAGGTATTGAGTGAAGTCGGCCTATGTTCCTAACATTACTTCTACCAAGGTGTTGAGTGAAGTCGGCCTATGTTCCTAACATTACTTCTACCAAGGTGTTGAGTGAAGTCGGCCTATGTTCCTAACATTACTTCTACCAAGGTATTGAGTGAAGTCGGCCTATGTTCCTAACATTACTTCTACCAAGGTGTTGAGTGAAGTCGGCCTATGTTCCTAACATTACTTCTACTAAGGTGAAGTCGGCCTATGTTCCTAACATTACTTCTACCGAGGTATTGAGTGAAGTCGACCTATGTTCCTAACATTACTTCTACTAAGGTGAAGTCGACCTATGTTCCTAACATTACTTCTACCAAGGCATTGAGTGAAGTCGGCCTATGTTCCTAACATTACTTCTACCGAGGTATTGAGTGAAGTCGGCCTATGTTCCTAACATTACTTCTACCGAGGTATTGAGTGAAGTTGGCCTATGTTCCTAACACAGGCCTCATTCTATAGAGAGCGACATGGACGTAATAGTTGCCCTAGGTTGCGAAATAGGGACCCTGACCTCGCCAACTGTTCCTAACATTACTTTTTCCATGGGTATTGAGTGAAGTCGGCCTATGTTCCTAACACAGGCCTCATTCTATAGAGAGCGACATGGACGTAATAGTTGCCCTAGGTTGCGAAATAGTCGCCCTAGGGACCCTGACCTCGCCAACTGTTCCTAACATTACTTTTTCCATGGGTATTGAGTGAAGTCGGCCTATGTTCCTAACACAGGCCTCATTCTATAGAGAGCGACATGGACGTAATAGTTGCCCTAGGTTGCGAAATAGTCGCCCTAGGGACCCTGACCTCGCCAACTGTTCCTAACATTACTTTTTCCATGGGTATTGAGTGAAGTCGGCCTATGTTCCTAACACAGGCCTCATTCTATAGAGAGCGACATGGACGTAATAGTTGCCCTAGGTTGCGAAATAGTCGCCCTAGGGACCCTGACCTCGCCAACTGTTCCTAACATTACTTTTTCCATGGGTATTGAGTGAAGTCGGCCTATGTTCCTAACACAGGCCTCATTCTATAGAGAGCGACATGGACGTAATAGTTGCCCTAGGTTGCGAAATAGTCGCCCTAGGGACCCTGACCTCGCCAACTGTTCCTAACATTACTTTTTCCATGGGTATTCAGTGAAGTCTGCCTATGTTCCTAACACAGGCCTCATTCTATAGAGAGCGACATGGACGTAATAGTTGCCCTAGGTTGCGAAATAGTCACCCTGACCTCGCCAACTGTTCCTAACATTACTTTTTCCATGGGTATTCAGTGAAGTCTATCTTCCTAATTAATTTTGGTTAAAAGTTTGTTCAGATCTCTTGTTCTGATTTGTTGGAACAGAGATTGGCACGCGTAGCTTGGCCAATTATAAATCTTGAAACAGAGCTGAGCTTGGAAGCAGATGAATCTTGTTGCTGAGGAGTGCTGAGGTCATGAGGACAAATGTTGACTACAGTTTACAGACATTTATTTTTAATACAGTATATTTTTAAAAAGTTTATGACAAATGTGTACAATCGTGTTTTGTGCATACTTTATTAATAATTCTTTCATAATAAGCTAGTCTTTCAATAGACCCATTAAAATATACACAAACTTGGACCATGTCTACTAAGAATCCACTTTTTCAGTTCCCATTTGTGTTATTAAAGATGATTGGCTGCTTGATGTATTAAACTATCCAATCATAACCATTGTATTAAACTATCCAATCAGCACCAATGAATTAAACTATCCAATCATAACCATTGTATTAAACTATCCAATCAGCACTACTGTATTAAACTATCCATTAAGCACCAACAAATTAAACTATTCATTAAGCACCAATGAATTAAACTATCCAATCAGCACTGTGTATTAAACTATTCATTAAGCATCAATGAATTAAACTATCCAATCAGCACTACTGTATTAAACTATCCAATCAGCATCAATGAATTAAACTATCCAATCAGCACCAATGAATTAAACTATCCAATCAGCACCAATGAATTAAACTATCCAATCAGCACCAATGAATTAAACTATCCAATCAGCACTATTAGGTTTATCACATACACTGGGTTTATCACATACACTGGGTTTATCACATGCACTGGGTTTATCATGTGCAATGGGTTTATCATGTGCACTGGGTTTATCATGTGCAATGGGTTTATCACATGCACTGGGTTTATCATGTGCACTGGGTTTATCACATACACTGGGTTTATCACATGCACTGGGTTTATCATGTGCACTGGGTTTATCACATACACTGGGTTTATCATGTGCACTGGGTTTATCATGTGCACTGGGTTTCTCACGTGCACTGGGTTTATCATGTGCATTGGGTTTATCATGTATCACTCGCTGAACTGTTAAGTTGGTTATGGAAAGCTCATATTCAACACAATAAGCGATGTGGTCGCTATCGCTAATGCTTCTCTGCACTTATTTTGAATATAGTCAAACTTGTATTAAGAGACCACCAAAGGGAAGGGCTAAAAGTGGTCTCTAATCAGGAATGGTCTCTTAATACAGGCTAATTTGTTCCTTATTAACATAAAAGGGAACTGAAAATGTAGTCTTTGAATACAAGTGGTTTCTTAATAGACATGGTCTTTCAAGCAAGTTTGACTGTATAATCTTATACTTTGACCTATACTGATTTTCTAGTGTATAAAATGGACACATAAGATATGGATAACAAGCAATTTTCAAATGTATTTTTGCTCTGAATTTGAGTAGTTTTATCTGAGCAGTTGTCTCCTATCCAGTCATCTCCTATCCAGTCATCAGGTGTGTCCACTGTCCACATTTTGTGAATCATTCATATAGTGAAGAAATGGAACCAACCAATTTGTCTGGTTTACCGAGGGATCGGTTCAGTGGTGCTTATACGCCAGGGTTCCCGCTGTCAGTCGCATTTGTCGCGAAATGCGCATAAAAATTAAATCTGGCTCCAAAAAATTTCAGTTGGCGAAAATCCTTGGCACATATAAATATCGGCAAAATAACATTTTTCAAGAAACATAATCAACCGAAAATCCATGAAAGTGAAGGTCGCGTGTGCGGTCACGCGTGCGATGATGACAAGTGTTTGTTTATTGGAAATCAGCTGTTTGGCACTTGATTGCATGGGGTGTTGAGAAGTTGGTGACATTTTAATTACAGATAATTGGATTAAATGGCGGTCTTTAATCCTACAACTGATTAGCACAGATATTTCTGTACATCAGAATTTGATAATGCAGTGTTTTCTCACTCAGTCGCTATTGCACAAAGTTGTTGTTAATGACGGACTGAAAAGTGGTGTGAAAATCTTCGTCGGATTAGAGCAGCAGTTAGCACGCTCACTTCTCATCAATGCAACCCGGGATCATTCAGACAGTATGCAAGATCGTACGGTGGTCGCCAGATCGAACAGGTGGGTTTTCTCTGGGTTTTCCGGTTTCCTCCCAAACGAATGACCACATATACTCTTTCATCCGTGCTAACGATAGTGATTAATGTAAGTTGTTAAAGCTTGAATCGCAATCATTGTAAACTAAATAAAGTTTATATATCGTTTCTATTTAGCATATGTCAACATTGTTATTACAATAAAACTGCCCTCAATCTGACTTGTGTTGTTTGTTTCTCAACATTTAACCCTTAACCTGCTGAATAAATTAAACGGAATGTGCAAACAACATAGATCCAGATCTGTGTTTTAGCTCCACTATCCGAATAGCAAACAGCATAGAGCCTGATCAGACGGAACGTTCTGTGCCATCTGATCTGGCTCTATGCTGTTTGCAAAAGCGACTTTAGTCGTGATTAGCAGGTTACGGGTTAACCGAGATTCTATATTATTAGAAAAAAGCACATGGGATGGGTCACAAGTTCTAACAACATTAGTAATTGACCCTTCCCACTCGAGTAGACTGAACATAAAATGTAATACAAGTTGTACATAAATGTAATACAGATAAAAGTTGTAACATTTCCAAAACAACAAACAGTTCTTGATGGTTTGTTGAATGCTGCAGAGGTATGAAGCACCTAGTAGATGAACTGACCCTTGGACGATTTTGATTGGGTGGATGAATCTTGTTGGTAACAACAACATTACAATAACTAGAATGTGATTCGTGGAAGTCGGTATAGCACGCTCGCTTCAGGTGTGAAACGCTCGGAATTCACTCCCAGCTGTAGCCGCTGTGTCCTTAGGTAAGGCATTTAAATTCCACATTGAATCTTCCCTCTCCCTCATGCTGATGGATTCCCTCAGGAACGAGGTCTCGAGAGTGATTAAGATAATGTTGGAAGAACTTATTAATTTGTAAGTAAATTTGTATAACTAGACTGTATCAAGCACACATGTAGATAATCTATACATGTCACAGTTTTGGACTACAAAGTTCAGACTAGACTAAGTGCATTGTTTTCGTCTGTTAACATAACACTACGCATCTCTACATCTCCTCTAGGTCTGCGCTGTAGATTATAGTCACCGGCAATGAGGACACAAAATGGCGTTCTCCGACATCCAATACTTCAATTCTGTCCATCCAAAAATGCGATCGGGAGTGTCGTATTTACACCCCACAAAAGCGGAGTGCCCCGCGGAATGCCCCGTCCATTTGCTACATTGTTCCATTAACATAGCACTTTGTTCTGCGGTAGTTGTGAGATCCCCATATATAATCTACAGGTTACATTCAGGATTGCGGATCTACAAAAGAAATATTTACAACAAAATAACGATATTAAAAACAAATAAAGGAAATTCTCTCAGGATTAATATTGCCCGGTCCCGTATATTGCCCGATCCAGCATATTGCCCGGTCCATTATATTGCCCCGATCCAGTATATTGCCCGGTCCATTATATTGCCCCGATCCAGTATATTGCCCGGTCCAGTATATTGCCCGGTCCAGTATATTGCCCGGTCCAGTATATTGCCCCGATCCAGTATATTGCCCAGTCCAGTATATTGCCCAGTCCAGTATATTGTCCGGTCCAGTATATTGCCCTGGTCCAGTATATTGCCCACTCCAGTATATTGCCCACTCCAGTATATTGCCCACTCCAGTATATTGCCCGGTCCAGTATATTATCCACTCCAGTATATTGCCCGGTCCAGTATATTGCCCACTCCAGTATATTGCCCGGTCCAGTATATTATCCACTCCAGTATATTGCCCGGTCCAGTATATTGCCCGGTCCAGTATATTGCCCGGTCCAGTATATTGCCCACTCCAGTATATTGCCCGGTCCAGTATATTGCCCACTCCAGTATATTGTCCACTCCAGTATATTGCCCAGTCCAGTATATTGCCCACTCCAGTATATTGTCCACTCCAGTATATTGTCCACTCCAGTATATTGCCCAGTCCAGTATATTGCCCACTCCAGTATATTGCCCGGTCCAGTATATTGCTTATATATTGTATATTTTGAGAGATTGCGGGAATATGCATGGTATATAAGTTCATAACCATATCTAAAATTCATCTTATCACTGACATGTCTTTCTACTCGCAGATGCCAAAATGATATCAAAATGTTTCAATTACGCCACTTGCATGGAATTCACATACATGCTAACTGTAATGTATGCAATCATCAAGTTTGGTATCTACCTTTCTAGCAGCCTGGAATTGCCCGGACAGTTTCATTATTTTGGTATCTACCTTTCTAGCAGCCTGGAATTGCCCGGACAGTTTCATTGTTTTGGTATCTACATTTCTAGCAGCCTGGAATTGCCCGGACAGTTTCATTGTTTTGGTATCTACATTTCTAGCAGCCTGGAATTGCCCAGACAGTTTCATTGTTTTAGTATCTACCTTTCTAGCAGCCTGGAATTGCCCGGACAGGTTCATTGTTTTAGTATCTACCTTTCTAGCAGCCTGGAATTGCCCGGACAGGTTCATTGTTTTGGTATCTACATTTCTAGCAGCCTGGAATTGCCCAGACAGTTTCATTGTTTTGGTATCTACATTTCTAGCAGCCTGGAATTGCCCGGACAGGTTCATTGTTTTGGTATCTACATTTCTAGTAGCCTGGAATTGCCTGGACAGTTTCATTGTTTTGGTATCTACATTTCTAGCAGCCTGGAATTGCCCAGACAGTTTCATTATTTTGGTATCTACATTTCTAGCAGCCTGGAATTGCCCGGACAGTTTCATTATTTTGGTATCTACATTTCTAGTAGCCTGGAATTGCCCGGACAGTTTCATTGTTTTGGTATCTACATTTCTAGCAGCCTGGAATTGCCCAGACAGTTTCATTATTTTGGTATCTACATTTCTAGCAGCCTGGAATTGCCCAGACAGTTTCATTATTTTGGTATCTACATTTCTAGTAGCCTGGAATTGCCCGGACAGTTTCATTGTTTTGGTATCTACATTTCTAGCAGCGTGGAATTGCCCGGACAGTTTCATTGTTTTGGTATCTACATTTCTAGTAGCCTGGAATTGCCTGGACAGTTTCATTGTTTTGGTATCTACATTTCTAGCAGCCTGGAATTGCCCGGACAGTTTCATTGTTTTGGTATGTACATTTCTAGCAGCCTGGAATTGCCCGGACAGTTTCATTATTTTGGTATCTACATTTCTAGCAGCCTGGAATTGCCTGGACAGGTTCATTGTTTTGGTATCTACATTTCTAGCAGCCGGGAATTGCCCGGACAGTTTCATTGTTTTGGTATCTACATTTCTAGCAGCCTGGAATTGCCCGGACAGTTTCATTATTTTGGTATCTACATTTCTAGCAGCCTGGAATTGCCCGGACAGGTTCATTGTTTTGGTATCTACATTTCTAGTAGCCTGGAATTGCCCGGACAGGTTCATTATTTTGGTATCTACATTTCTAGCAGCCTGGAATTGCCCGGACAGGTTCATTGTTTTGGTATCTACATTTCTAGTAGCCTGGAATTGCCCGGACAGTTTCATTGTTTTGGTATCTACATTTCTAGCAGCCTGGAATTGCCTGGACAGTTTCATTGTTTTGGTATCTACATTTCTAGTAGCCTGGAATTGCCCAGACAGTTTCATTGTTTTGGTATCTACATTTCTAGCAGCGTGGAATTGCCCGGACAGTTTCATTGTTTTGGTATCTACATTTCTAGTAGCCTGGAATTGCCCGGACAGTTTCATTGTTTTGGTATCTACATTTCTAGCAGCCTGGAATTGCCTGGACAGTTTCATTGTTTTGGTATCTACATTTCTAGTAGCCTGGAATTGCCCGGACAGTTTCATTGTTTTGGTATCTACATTTCTAGCAGCCTGGAATTGCCTGGACAGTTTCATTGTTTTGGTATCTACATTTCTAGTAGCCTGGAATTGCCCAGACAGTTTCATTGTTTTGGTATCTACATTTCTAGCAGCCTGGAATTGCCCGGACAGGTTCATTATTTTGGTATCTACATTTCTAGCAGCCTGGAATTGCCCGAACAGGTTCATTATTTTGGTATCTACATTTCTAGCAGCCTGGAATTGCCCGGACAGGTTCATTATTTTGGTATCTACATTTCTAGCAGCCTGGAATTGCCCAGACAGGTTCATTGTGTTGGTATCTACATTTCTAGCAGCCTGGAATTGCCCGGACAGTTTCATTGTTTTGGTATCTACATTTCTAGTAGCCTGGAATTGCCCGGACAGTTTCATTGTTTTGGTATCTACATTTCTAGCAGCCTGGAATTGCCCGGACAGTTTCATTGTTTTGGTATCTACATTTCTAGCAGCCTGGAATTGCCCGGACAGTTTCATTATTTTACCCGTGATGTAATTTTCATGGTGCTGAATTAGTTTGTGCGTTTGATATCAACATATATGTATTATTAAAACAAGCTGTTGCAAGATTTGATTTTTGACATCAACGGTATGTAACCTCTACGATATGTAACCGTGACAGTATGTAACCTCTACGATATGTAATCTCTACGATATGTAACCTCTACGATATGTAATCTCTACGATATGTAACCTCAACGATATGTAACCTCAACGACATGTAACCTCAACGATGTGTAACCTCGACAATATGTAGCCTTGACGATATGTAAACCTCAACAACATGTAACCTCGACGATATGTAACCTCAACAATATGTAGCCTTGACGATATGTAAACCTCAACGATAAGTAACCTCGACGATATGTAACCTCAACGATATGTAGCCTCGACGATATGTAAACCTCAACGATATGTAACCTCAACGATATGTAACCTCAACGATATGTAACCTCGACGATATGTAAACTTCAACGATATGCAACCTCAACTTTCCAGGTGCAGACCTGAGTTTTGCACACAGCATATCACCTCCTCATTGTGCTGCAGTTACATGAACTTCTCTTGTTATTTCTCAACATGTCGGCGACGGACCGATGGACACATGTTTACTACAATGTTGTTGGGTACAGTAATAAATTCTACTAAAATACCTTCATCTTTGTCTTTTCCTTTTTTCTTTTTATTCTTCTTTCTTTTTCTCCCACTTTCTTTCTTTCCAGATGGTTCTTTGGTATTTTCTTCAGTTTTCCCTCCTTTTTTATGTTTTGTTGATTTTTCATGTGTCTCTGCGTTTTCTGCGAAAGGAAGCAAGTGAAAAACTTACAATCGAAACTGATTACTATAGTAAAACCTGTGATAGTGGTCACCTCCATTAAGCAGCCAACCTGTATTAAGCAGCCAGTTGCCAGATTCCCAATATCTTGTTTTATTATACAATTGCCCTCTATTAAGCAGCCACCTGGACAAAACAACCACTTTCTGTGATTCCCTTGGCTGGCTGCGTAAGACAGGTTTGACTGTATATATATATATATATACTGGTGACCCTACATGTATGTATTACAGAGTCTGCACAGAGTATGTACCCTACATGTATGTATTACAGAGTCTGCACAGAGTATGTACCCTACATGTATGTATTACAGAGTCTGCACAGAGTATGTACCCTACATGTATGTATTACAGAGTCTGCACAGAGTATGTACCCTACATGTATGTATTACAGAGTCTGCACAGAGTATGTACCCTACATGTATGTATTACAGAGTCTGCACAGAGTATGTACCCTACATGTATGTATTACAGAGTCTGCACAGAGTATGTACACTACATGTATGTATTACAGAGTCTGCACAGAGTATGTACCCTACATGTATGTATTACAGAGTCTGCACAGAGTATGTACCCTACATGTATGTATTACAGAGTCTGCACAGAGTATGTACCCTACATGTATGTGTTACAGAGTCTGCACAGAGTATGTACCCTACATGTATGTATTACAGAGTCTGCACAGAGTATGTACCCTACATGTATGTATTACAGAGTCTGCACAGAGTATGTACCCTACATGTATGTGTTACAGAGTCTGCACAGAGTATGTACCCTACATGTATGTATTACAGAGTCTGCACAGAGTATGTACCCTACATGTATGTATTACAGAGTCTGCACAGAGTATGTACCCTACATGTATGTATTACAGAGTCTGCACAGAGTATGTACCCTACATGTATGTATTACAGAGTCTGCACAGAGTATGTACCCTACATGTATGTATTACAGAGTCTGCACATAGTATGTACCCTACATGTATGTATTACAGAGTCTGCACAGAGTATGTACCCTACATGTATGTATTACAGAGTCTGCACAGAGTATGTACCCTACATGTATGTGTTACAGAGTCTGCACAGAGTATGTACCCTACATGTATGTATTACAGAGTCTGCACAGAGTATGTACCCTACATGTATGTATTACAGAGTCTGCACAGAGTATGTACCCTACATGTATGTGTTACAGAGTCTGCACAGAGTATGTACCCTACATGTATGTATTACAGAGTCTGCACAGAGTATGTACCCTACATGTATGTATTACAGAGTCTGCACAGAGTATGTACCCTACATGTATATATTACAGAGTCTGCACAGAGTATGTACCCTACATGTATGTGTTACAGAGTCTGCACAGAGTATGTACCCTACATGTATGTATTACAGAGTCTGCACAGAGTATGTACCCTACATGTATGTGTTACAGAGTCTGCACAGAGTATGTACCCTACATGTATGTGTTACAGATTCTGCACAGAGTATGTACCCTACATGTATGTATTACAGAATCTGCACAGAGTATGTACCCTACATGTATGTATTACAGAGTCTGCACAGAGTATGTACCCTACATGTATGTATTACAGAGTATGCACAGAGTATGTACCCTACATGTATGTATTACAGAGTCTGCACAGAGTATGTGTGTACAATATTAACCAGTTACTCCACAACAGCCGAGGCCAATTACTATCATTGTATATCCATACTGCTGATAAACAGCAGGCACAATGAATGATGGCTATATGCTGATAAACAGCAGGCACAATGAATGATGGCTATATGTAGATAAACAGCAGGCACAATGAATGATGGCTATATGTTGATAAACAGCAGGCACAATGAATGATGGATGTATGTAGATAAACAGCAGGCACAATGAATGATGGCTATATGTAGATAAACAGCAGGCACAATGAATGATGGATGTATGCTGATAAACAGCAGGCACAATGAATGATGGCTATATGTAGATAAACAGCAGGCACAATGAATGGTGGCTATATGCTGATAAACAGCAGGCACAATGAATGATGGCTACATGTAGATAAACAGCAGGCACAATGAATGATGGCTATATGTAGATAAACAGCAGGCACAATGAATGATGGCTATATGCTGATAAACAGCAGGCACAATGAATGATGGCTACATGTAGATAAACAGCAGGCACAATGAATGATGGCTATATGTAGATAAACAGCAGGCACAATGAATGATGGCTATATGCTGATAAACAGCAGGCACAATGAATGATGGCTATATGTAGATAAACAGCAGGCACAATGAATGATGGCTATATGCTGATAAACAGCAGGCACAATGAATGATGGCTATATGTAGATAAACAGCAGGCACAATGAATGATGGCTATATGCTGATAAACAGCAGGCACAATGAATGATGGCTATATGTAGATAAACAGCAGGCACAATGAATGATGGCTATATGCTGATAAACAGCAGGCACAATGAATGATGGCTATATGTAGATAAACAGCAGGCACAATGAATGATGGCTATATGCTGATAAACAGCAGGCACAATGAATGATGGCTATATGTAGATAAACAGCAGGCACAATGAATGATGGCTATATGCTGATAAACAGCAGGCACAATGAATGATGGCTATATGTAGATAAACAGCAGGCACAATGAATGATGGCTATATGCTGATAAACAGCAGGCACAATGAATGATGGCTGTATGTAGATAAACAGCAGGCACAATGAATGATGGATGTATGTAGATAAACAGCAGGCACAATGAATGATGGCTATATGTAGATAAACAGCAGGCACAATGAATGATGGCTATATGCTGATAAACAGCAGGCACAATGAATGATGGCTGTATGTAGATAAACAGCAGGCACAATGAATGATGGATGTATGTAGATAAACAGCAGGCACAATGAATGATGGATGTATGTAGATAAACAGCAGGCACAATGAATGATGGCTGTATGTAGATAAACAGCAGGCACAATGAATGATGGATGTATGTAGATAAACAGCAGGCACAATGAATGATGGCTATATGCTGATAAACAGCAGGCACAATGAATGATGGATGTATGTAGATAAACAGCAGGCACAATGAATGATGGCTGTATGCTGATAAACAGCAGGCACAATGAATGATGGCTATATGTAGATAAACAGCAGGCACAATGAATGATGGCTGTATGTAGATAAACAGCAGACACAATGAATGATGGCTATATGCTGATAAACAGCAGACACAATGAATGATGGCTATATGCTGATAAACAGCAGGCACAATGAATGATGGCTATATGTAGATAAACAGCAGGCACAATGAATGATGGATGTATGCTGATAAACAGCAGGCACAATGAATGATGGCTATATGCTGATAAACAGCAGGCACAATGAATGGTGGCTATATGCTGATAAACAGCAGGCACAATGAATGATGGCTATATGTAGATAAACAGCAGGCACAATGAATGATGGCTATATGCTGATAAACAGCAGGCACAATGAATGATGGCTATATGCTGATAAACAGCAGGCACAATGAATGATGGCTATATGCTGATAAACAGCAGGCACAATGAATGATTGCTATATGTAGACAGGGTTTAAAGGTGTTGTATGGCGTTGGAATAAAGGGTTAACGTTAAAGAGCCCCTCCTTCCACGCAAGATGACCGATGACAATCAATAAATACACCAGATCATTGTGTGATGTTTACCCATTGTTTCTTGACACTCAATAAATGCACCAGATCATTGTATAATGTTTACCCATTGTTTCTTGACAATCAATAAATGCACCAGATCATTGTGTAATGTTTACCCATTGTTTCTTGACAATCAATAAATGCACCAGATCATTGTGTAATGTTTACCCATTGTTTCTTGACAATCAATAAATGCACCAGATCATTGTGTAATGTTACCCATTGTTTCTTGTAGCGCTCCATTTGTTCCTGTTTCTCGTTTCCGTTTGTGTTTATGTTTCTTCTTTGTCGGCATCTGACTCATAAACCGGTACTGTTCTGGTAACTGTAAATATAGCACGCTTGGTTACTAAAATATCTGACTCCCAATATCATGTCCATGGCCTCACTGCTATAGATTCAAACTCACACACAGGGTGCTAAATTCATGTGAGGAAACTATAAGTTATGTGTTCAGAATGTCATTGGTTCTACCTGGGTTGACGTCTGTGCCTCAATATCATGTATGATGTTCGGATAGGTTTGCTGTCTATAGCAATCACCGACAGCTAGTGTCAGGCCGGGGTCCGTGCTATGTAGTATGAAAGGACCATGAGGGGAGAGGATGATGTTCGGATAGGTTTGCTGTCTATAGCAATCACCGACAGCTAGTGTCAGGCCGGGGTCCGTGCTATGCAGTCTTCACGAAACTTTGCCAGAGTTTGTCTGACACCGGTCAGACAAATGATTAAAATGCACTTAAACTTTCAATATATTTTGTCTGACCGAAGGATTTTTTGTCTGACATGTCAGGCGGTCCTACGGATTTCGGGAAGACTGCTATGAAGTATGAAAGGACCATGAGGGGAGAGGATGATGTTCGGATAGGTTTGCTGTCTATAGCAATCACCGACAGCTAGTGTCAGGCCGGGGTCCGTGCTATGTAGTATGAAAGGACCATGAGGGGAGAGGATGATGTTCGGATAGGTTTGCTGTCTATAGCAATCACCGACAACTAGTGTCAGGCCGGGGTCCGTGCTATGACTAAGCATGTCAGCAGCCATCAATAGGGATATTTATTACTCTGGATGCATTTATAGAGAGTGCTACATTGATACATTAAAGGTGTTATTTCTCATGAACCAATTGTAGAAATGTTACCAAATACAATGTAACATGCAAATGTGTGTCTTTTTGTAGTTCAACATTCTTAATAGTAAGTTTCCTGAGGATTCAATGAAACACCATGCTTCAGTATGCATCAGGGTTGTAGGGTTTTAGCCACATGGTGGTTAAAACCATGGTTGAAACCGCCCCAGTTAAAACAGGTTTTAGCACTAAAACTGGCTAAAACTAAAAATATTCTCCTATGTGCATAAAATCATAAGAATAATTGTTCAAAACTGTTTCTAATACAGTTTAGACACCTTATGTGCCCCTTTTGATGTCATGGGGAGGGGTAGGAGTAATATGACTGTAATGATCCCTCACAGCAGAATATATGAAGTGGCTAAAACTGTCAAAATTAAAATGTAGGTGGCAAAAACTGTCTCAATTTTAAACTGGATTGGCAAAAACTGTTAACTTTGATGATGCATGCAAAGCTTGTCTTCATCTACAGGATATTGAGGGGACCACAAGAGCTGCAATATTAGAGTGATAGACTTGACCTTGTGTGCTAAACCAGACTGTGCTGAACTGCACTTGTGTGCTAAACCAGACTGTGCTGAACTGCACTTGTGTGCTAAACCAGACTGTGCTGAACTGCACTTGTGTGCTAAACCAGACTGTGCTGAACTGCACTTGTGTGCTAAACCAGACTGTGCTGAACTGCACTTGTGTGCTAAACCAGACTGTGCTGAACTGCACTTGTGTGCTAAACCAGACTGTGCTGAACTGCACTTGTGTGCTAAACCAGACTGTGCTGAACTGCACTTGTGTGCTAAACCAGACTGTGCTGAACTGCACTTGTGTGCTAAACCAGACTGTGCTGAACTGCACTTGTGTGCTAAACCAGACTGTGCTGAACTGCACTTGTGTGCTAAACCAGACTGTGCTGAACTGCACTTGTGTGCTAAACCAGACTGTGCTGAACTGCACTTGTGTGCTAAACCAGACTGTGCTGAACTGCACTTGTGTGCTAAACCAGACTGTGCTGAACTGCACTTGTGTGCTAAACCAGACTGTGCTGAACTGCACTTGTGTGCTAAACCAGACTGTGCTGAACTGCACTTGTGTGCTAAACAGACTGTGCTGAACTGCACTTGTGTGCTAAACCAGACTGTGCTGAACTGCACTTGTGTGCTAAACCAGACTGTGCTGAACTGCACTTGTGTGCTAAACCAGACTGTGCTGAACTGCACTTGTGTGCTAAACCAGACTGTGCTGAACTGCACTTGTGTGCTAAACCAGACTGTGCTGAACTGCACTTGTATGCTAAAGTTGACTCTGTGCTATACATGTCCACATAATGCTTTATGCAAACTCTATTTTATAATGCATGCAAACTGTCAATCACTTTTATAATGACGACTGTCATATTAACTACGGTAATATTCGCTATTACTTTCAATGATTTGTCAGTTTCAGTCGGAAAAATAACTATATAAGAAAAATGTGATACAATATTAAGCTGATTCAATCTTGTTCTCGAGTCCAATTGTATTACATGTATATACATTTTGTACTTACTGGGCCGGGATGAAGTGCTATATACTTACTGGGCCGGGATGAAGTGCTATATACTTACTGGGCCGGGATGAAGCCTAAAACTTGTCAATGCTGTGTTGGAAAGTGACATGATTTCTTTCCCTGTGATTGGAGGTTTCTCAATCAATGAATGAAGTGAACTAAAACAGAGAAAATCATCTGTCATTACTTATGAGTATTATATATAATTAAATGTATTATATAGATGTATTTGTATGCACTATTCCCAGGGCCTCCATAACTCAATGGTTACATCAGTGATCTCTCCATAACTCAATGGTTACATCCATGATCTCTCCATAACTCAATGGTTACATCCATGATCTCTCCACAACTCAATGGTTACATCAGTGATCTCTCCATAACTCAATGGTTACATCCATGATCTCTCCATAACTCAATGGTTACATCAGTGATCTCTCCATAACTCAATGGTTACATCAGTGATCTCTCCATAACTCAATGGTTACATCCATGATCTCTCCATAACTCAATGGTTACATCCATGATCTCTCCACAACTCAATGGTTACATCAGTGATCTCTCCATAACTCAATGGTTACATCCATGATCTCTCCATAACTCAATGGTTACATCAGTGATCTCTCCATAACTCAATGGTTACATCAGTGATCTCTCCATAACTCAATGGTTACATCCATGATCTCTCCATAACTCAATGGTTACATCCATGATCTCTCCATAACTCAATGGTTACATCAGTGATCTCTCCATAACTCAATGGTTACATCAGTGATCTCTCCATAACTCAATGGTTACATCAGTGATCTCTCCATAACTCAATGGTTACATCAGTGGTCTCTCCACAACTCAATGGTTACATCAGTGATCTCTCCATAACTCAATGGTTACATCCATGATCTCTCCACAACTCAATGGTTACATCCATGATCTCTCCATAACTCAATGGTTACATCCATGATCTCTCCATAACTCAATGGTTACATCCATGATCTCTCCATAACTCAATGGTTACATCAGTGATCTCCCCATAACTCAATGGTTACATCAGTGATCTCCCCATAAGTGAGTGTTTACATCATGGACACTACTATCAGCAGACCTGTTTCTAAAACTGGGGTCTTAAATACAGAAAGCTGAAAAGTCGCTATATGCATTTAGGTGTCATTGTCAATCCAATAAACAAACAAGAAGATGGTGAAGTTGCTCACCTGACACAACTATGTATTTTATCCCATCACCATTAATTTGACCTACATATAATGACATAGTTTTTACCAGAAATTCTCAACATTAAAAAAACCAAGCTTTTATCAAAATATTGGTATGTATACACTGTCAACAAGATAAGTTAAAGATTGATCAATGAAAATGTTGCCAGTAATAGAGTTGTATACCATGACAAGGCTTGCCTTCAATTTGACCCGACAATGATCTACTAACCTACTTTTTAGACAGCTATTGTCATAAATCCAAATGAACTTGCTTTTCATAAAAATTTAACTTGCTAAACCACGTTATTTTTTGTTATGACCGATCATCGAATACAACCAATTGAAATGAGCAGGGCTTCGAAAATTACCAGTTTGTCGGTTTTTGACCGATTTTTATCATTTCAGACCGATTCTAACAGTCAAAATACCTTTAAAAATCGGTCCAAAATATTGTTGAAAAAAGTCAAGAAATCGGTCTATAACGAACCTAATTTGGTAAGTATAATCCGTTGACACATTTCACATGTTTCCAATTTACGATCAAACTGGATAATTGCCACCTGAGGCCACCTGAGGTCCCATGTCTCCATGGTGATCAGGCGATCAATGCATGTCATGTCAATTACATGAAATTAGTGCGGTAATCGTTTGACAGCAAAACTACCGACATTTGTTAGTTTCTTTGAAGTGGACTGAATGATTGACAGTCGATTATTTTAGAATTTTATAAAGAATTTGTTTTTAAAATGTTTGCATTAAATTAAAGAAGTGTGCTAGGATTAATTTGCAATTAAATAATAATTAATATTTTAAATAGAAATCCGAAATGACTCGGAATGTACTCAAAATATACGACGGGTATATAATGTTTAGTATTTTTATTGTACAGCGCCCTTCAATTCAATATTGAAATGGCACAACGCAGTATATCTGTGATGTTTAAAGAGTCAAATGCAGTTGATATAATATAGTTTGACGGGACCGAGTTCGATTTGGGCCGAGTTCACCCGCTTCCACCGGTGATACAGGTGACTAGATAAAATTTACCTCTATCAAAATGTCCTACCATTCATTTATTTTTAAATGCCGTACACTTAAAACTATTATTAGACAAAAGGAAAATTTACCAGACCTATAGTAACGGGTAAAGTACAGTTTGTCCTGAACATACATGCGATTTTTAAATATAATTGACTGGTGACAGCATGGAAATAAAGCAAAAAAAGCAAATTGGGTTTACTTACTTACAATTTATGGGGGGGGGGTACTGACTCGATTTCGGCCCGGACCGATTTGGTTTTGAAAATTTTCGAAGCCCTGGAAATGAGCCATAACCAAAATGTATCTTGTGATAAAGATTGAACAAATTCAAGAACAAAATAAGTTGTTTCAATGGCTACAAGGATTTAATCGATGCTATGTCAAGCTATGTCATATTGGAGTCTAACCTTGCTATATGTATTGGGGTCTAACCTAGCAACATTACGTTGAGGGTCTAACCTGTTATCCTGTAGTCCAGGAGCATCTATATAGCCTGGTAACTGTGGAAGAAATGAGCTGAGTTCTTCTTTTCCCTTCTTGTTACAGAATTTGTTGTATGTATGTTCTAAGCCATTAAACTCTACAAGATTTGTACAACCTGTGATCTCTGTCTTCTCTGAAATGGAGATATTAAACATTATTTCACATCAACCTCTATATACATTGTACCTAACTAACAGCTTCATTAACAACATAAACAATAAAAACAATGGATTTGACAAGCAGCTGCAGAAACCAAAGTGGAACCATTCAATTAAAAGTGAAACATTTCAAATGAACACATAAAACTATATAAATACTACAAATCATCAAATGACATCGAATCTGACTCACAATTTCCAAATACCCACCAAAATCCTGTAAAAAACTTTATTTCGGTATTTACCATAATGGCATATATTGACCTCAGGATAATCACCGCTACAATAACATAAGGCGATCAAACTCGGAGAGGAATTTATATAAGATTGTATTTATCTTGTTTTCCAATCCTTTGTTAACTGTCTGCAACCTGTGTGTTTACAATTTCCATGCATATATGCTCTTTGTACAAAAGAACAACAATAAATAAAGTTTAAACTAAACTCGGAAGCTATGCATAGCTTATTTTTTAAATTGTTTGTTACACATGTATCATGTTAGCCCTTCACCTATTTTTTAAATTGTTTGTTACACATGTATCATGTATGCCCTTCACCTATTTTTTAAATTGTTTGTTACACATGTATCATGTATGCCCTTCACCTATTTTTTAAATTGTTTGTTACACATGTATCATGTATGCCCTTCACCTATTTTTTAAATTGTTTGTTACACATGTATCATGTATGCCCTTCACCTATTTTTTAAATTGTTTGTTACACATGTATCATGTATGCCCTTCACCTATTTTTTAAATTGTTTGTTACACATGTATCATGTATGCCCTTCACCTATTTTTTAAATTGTTTGTTACACATGTATCATGTATGCCCTTCACCTATTTTTTAAATTGTTTGTTACACATGTATCATGTATGCCCTTCACCTATTTTTTAAATTGTTTGTTACACATGTATCATGTATGCCCTTCACCTATTTTTTAAATTGTTTGTTACACATGTATCATGTATGCCCTTCACCTATTTTTTAAATTGTTTGTTACACATGTATCATGTATGCCCTTCACCTATTTTTTAAATTGTTTGTTACACATGTATCATGTATGCCCTTCACCTATTTTTTAAATTGTTTGTTACACATGTATCATGTATGCCCTTCACCTATTTTTTAAATTGTTTGTTACACATGTATCATGTATGCCCTTCACCTATTTTTTAAATTGTTTGTTACACATGTATCATGTATGCCTTCACCTATTTTTTAAATTGTTTGTTACACATGTATCATGTATGCCCTTCACCTATTTTTTAAATTGTTTGTTACACATGTATCATGTATGCCCTTCACCTATTTTTTAAATTGTTTGTTACACATGTATCATGTATGCCCTTCACCTACTATGTGCACCATAATACAATTATTGGAGAGGAATTAATATAAGTTTTCTGAAAACCATTCACAATTTATGTAATTTGTAACATTTTTTGTGTTATACATGTAAATTTATTGGAATAAATACTGTTTAAACCAATACAATTATACATGTAGAAGTATAGACTACCTGTCTATCGTTCTGATACAAAACTATCTACTACTATACACCACAAACAACATTATTTTAGAAATTTCTTCATATACATGTACGGTATACAGTCAAACCTGTGTTAGTGGTCACCTCCATTAAGCAGCCAACCTGTATTATATACAGTCAAACCTGTGTTAGTGGTCACCTCTATTAAGCAGCCAACCTGTATTATATACAGTCAAACCTGTGTTAGTGGTCACCTCCATTAAGCAGCCAACCTGTATTATATACAGTCAAACCTGTGCTAGTGGTCACCTCCATTAAGCAGCCAACCTGTATTATATACAGTCAAACCTGTGCTAGTGGTCACCTCCATTAAGCAGCCAACCTGTATTATATACAGTCAAACCTGTGTTAGTGGTCATCTCCATTAAGCAGCCAACCTGTATTATATACAGTCAAACCTGTGTTAGTGGTCATCTCCATTAAGCAGCCAACCTGTATTATATACAGTCAAACCTGTGTTAGTGGTCACCTCCATTAAGCAGCTAACCTGCATTATATATACAGTCAAACCTGTGTTAGTGGTCACCTCCATTAAGCAGCCAACCTGTATTATATACAGTCAAACCTGTGTTAGTGGTCACCTCCATTAAGCAGCCAACCTGTATTATATACAGTCAAACCTGTGCTAGTGGTCATCTCCATTAAGCAGCCAACCTGTATTATATACAGTCAAACCTGTGTTAGTGGTCACCTCCATTAAGCAGCCAACCTGTATTATATACAGTCAAACCTGTGTTAGTGGTCACCTCCATTAAGCAGCAAACTTGTATTAAGCAGCCAGTTTCCAGATTCCCAATATGATGATCTATTACCGGTATACATTTGCCCTCTATTAAGCAGCCACCTGTGCTTAGCAGCCACATTCTGCGAGTCCCTTGGCTGGCTGCTTAAGACAGGATTGACTGTATGTCTATTTCAACAGTGAACTTAAAATAATCAAACCTTTCCAATATGTTGATACCATCTGATGACCCAGTTTCAAGAATGAATCACTGTTTAGGTCACATGATTGGGTTAATATATGTAAATAATTTACTTATAGCTAGTAGTCAGGCTCACTATGTTCAGATTAATAATTTCGTTGGAATTTTTGGGAGATTTGCAAATCTATACATTTTTGGAAACTGTATAGTGTAAGCAATCAGAAAACCAATGTTTACCATTTGCCGGACGCATATATGGCGGCCATCTTGGATTTTCAAAATGTCCGCTTTAAAAATGGGTGTTTCTCAATATCTCAACATCTAGGGGACCTAGAGTCCTGATTTTAACGGCTAAACCTACAATTGTAGGGGCAATGAATATAGTGGTTCCAAGTACAATAAGCTAAACGTAACCACAAGGCAGTCATCTTGGATTTTCAAAATGGCCGCCTTAAGAATGGGCCTGACTATAGCAATGAAATAAGGATGACGTCTCTACACCGTAAATATTGTTGAGATTCTGTAACAATGTTCTAACAGGATAGTTTTTTAAACATGGATTTTATTTGTCAAATGGAAAAAAACAGAACCCGCAACCCAGATTCAACGTAGTTTATACCTTGTATCAATAAATAAAAAGACCTGTAATAACAATAACAAATATAAACCCATATATGAAATATATACACTAATCCACCCGGAAAATATCACAGCCGCTATTTATTTATATATTTAAGAGACCAGAGGTACATCTAACAAAGCAACTATTTTATTCCGACATTGTCGCGAGACCATGTCGATGTGTACAAGTTGTCTTCTCTTTCTCCAGTGCGCGGGTTATTAGAAAGGGCAGCAAAACAGGCTTAGTTGGGGTTAATAGTGGATTAGGGATTTGACCTCTCATATATCATTCTCCCTTACTATCATTCAGACATAATTACATTACATTACACCACAGTAGATAAAACAATACACTGGACACATATGGTAACTGCCATAGAAGAGGAATGAACAGTAACCATACAATGATACATATACAGATATGCCTGCAGTAAAATAGTCAATAATAATTACATAATATAATGTTCTGGGCTACATTTGGAAATAGAAGTTTTGATGAATGAGCTAATGGTGATTAAATTCTTGGTACATCGAGAACTAGGGCTACCATCCTAGATAATAGTAGATTCTTACATCGGTATGATCGGATGTGGAGACAATGTGTTGTTACACCATCGATTGCGGAACACATTTGGTATATTAACATTGTTCGGACACTATTACCCATATGCTATGACTCATAGAGACAGTAATCAACACAAACAAGAATATGACGTTAGTGACTTGAAGTGTATCAAGTAAATAAACACCTGAAAGTGATACCGGCATGTCCTTCATCAAATAAAATGGACCGGAATGAAGTACTGATGGCACTTTTCCCAAGCTGATTGTTGTTTTCAAAGTACCAGATGAATCTGGCCTTTGATACGCTGGAGATATCGAGCCCCTGGGGCTCGATTTCGGAGAAATCTGTTCTGGTCTACGAATTTGTTCATTCATGATGTTCATTATCCACCATTTTAATTATGAAGCCACTCATATCATGTAAAACTATAAATAGTTCACCAAATAAATAATATAATTAATTGGCACATAAACTATTTCTACATATTGTTATGTTGTAACATAAATTAATTAAGAAATAACTTTATTAGTATTTCAGAAAATAAAAATATATTATATAGGTAAATGATATAAGCGGTCAGAAATCCAAAATGGCAGCCTCCGTGGAGTTTGTATTAGACTTGTAAACATTGTACAGATTTTCAGTTTTTATTGAAGCGATAAGGTGTCACTCACTCAAAATGAAACAAACTACGCAAGTACCTCGTGCTTCAATAGTCCTGTGTGCAATCGCATGTATTATTGGAATGGTTTTGTCGATTTATGCTTACCATGTAGAGACGAGTGTTCACAGTGACCCGAGCTTCAGAGCACTTTGCGACATCTCGGACAAAATGAGCTGCACGAAAGTATTTTCATCAAGGTAGTTAAGCTATTCACTTTAGAATTTCAAAATTATTGTATTTTTGTAATCAACAATATTCAGCAGTGTTTGTAGGTTTTTGCCAAGGCTGAAAAATTCACCGGTAATAATACTAATAAGCGAACTCAAGCATAGAGGGTGGCACGATTTACCCAATTCCACCCAAATCTTCATGTGTTTGGGCTTTATACAGGTAAATAAAGTTATATATCCCATACTTACAGGACTAAAAACTTCAGTGTGTCATTTTAAGTCGTGTTTTGTACAAATAATGCACTAAATCGATCGTTTTACATTCGGTCAAGGAAGGCTACTGCTATGCAACATAGCACGATTTACCCAATTCCACCCAAATCTTCATGCGTTTGGGCTTTATACAGGTAAATAAAGTTATATATCCATACTTACAGGACTAAAAACTTCAGTGTGTCATTTTAAGTCGTGTTTTGTACAAATAATGCACTAAATCGATCGTTTTACATTTGGTCAAGGGAGGCTACTGCTATGCAACATAGCACAATTTACCCAATTCCACCCAAATCTTCATGTGTTTGGGCTTTATACAGGTAAATAAAGTTATATATCCCATAATTACAGGACTAAAAACTTCAGTGTGTCATTTTAAGTCGTGTTTTGTACAAATAATGCACTAAATCGATCGTTTTACATTCGGTCAAGGGAGGCTACTGCTGATGTATTCATCTGTTCAAGATACCTTGAGATCCAGGACTGTGGTAGTAGAAGACAGTAAAAGGCATCCAAGACGTAGACAAGAGATGGTTACTGAACAAATCAGGGTTGGAAAAAAGACTGTCTTTTTTAATTTTGGACAGGACACATGTCCAAAAGTGTCTTTTATTAAAAAAGACGTACTTTATTGTCCGTTATTGTCTTTATTTGTCTAATATCATAAGACTATGTGTTTGTGGTAATGCATTTTACAATTTATTATATAATATTAAGGTATTAGGTGTGTGTGTTGTTAATAAACACCAAATGCCATTCTCTTTTACTCATAATATCTTTCATATAAATAATAAGGAAAACAAACAATTGTCATTTATGTGTCACAATCATATATTTATTCAGCACAGGAATATATATTCAACACAGTTTAACACAACTAGATTAATGTAGAAAAAATACTAGCACTGTATAGTCTTTTATCAAGCAGCTGTTACCAAGGTAATCTGTTAGTCACTCATTCAGTAATCCAAATCATCCTTGCCACGAAGCATGCGAAAGCAAAACACTAACTTAGCAGCTCGTTTTACACCAAGTCTATTTCTGAGCTTTGAGTGGATCAGGCTGAAGGTACTGAAGACACGCTCTATTGAGGCAGATGAGGCAGTGGCTGTATGTAGAGCAATCATAAGGTCAATGAAGGCTGGTGAAAGGCTGGTTCTTTTCAAGGATGTCCACCAGATGACTGGGTGTAGGTTGGTTGCTTTGAACATATAACCTGGATATGGGGTAGCCTGTGCTTCAAAGAGAACAGCACATTCAATGAATTCTTGGTTTCTTTCTGCTAGCCAATCCATAGCCGTGTCACGTTGCTCTTGTGTGAGTTTACTGCCCTTGTAGACCGGATTCGTCATATAGGCTGCAAAATGACTAGGGGTCACAGCTTGAGTAAACCTCTTCTTTATGGCTTGCTTGTGTTGCTCGAGGACAGGGTTATCAAGAAGGGCAATCCAGGTATCACAAGCCTTGGCTAATCCAGTAGAGTTTGACTGAAATATATCGATGGCTTGTGAAATAGGGGAGAGCTGAGCTTTCAGTTCCTTGGCTAGAGTAAACAAATTGTAATCCATAACTCGGCTCACTATGGTTTTGTCAATGTCATCATCGTGATCCTGGCAAATCTCCATATACACTGTGGGTATAATAGGTCCTGTGACAACAAAGAAATTGACCTTAAATATGAGTCAATCACAGTCATTTGAAGTTTTCACACATACACTGTGGGTATAATAGGTCCTGTGACAACAAAGACAATGGTGAATTATATGTGTGAATGTAATCCCATATAACCCCTCCATATACAAAGAATCAATTTTGCTACAGAAACATATAAACTACTATGTTTATACTAGGATATGATTTAGTAAATACATTTTGCCAAAAATTCATTTTGGACAATTTGGTGTCTTTTATTAATTCTAGACAGGACACTTTTGGACTGTCCAAAACCCCTGTCCAAAATGCAATTGTCCAAAATGTGCCAACCCTGGAACAAATATGATAATTATAATAAAGTCATCTAAAGTATTAAATATAACATGTGTTTGTCTTATATCTTGTATCTTGTATGTAGATTCCTCCAATGTCTGGAGAACCGTTCACCGACAGTAAACATAGTAGTGGTTCCTAGAAGAATCGTCGCGCACACGTATACTGTTCTAATTCGCTTGATATAGGCTTGACAAAAATGTGGGTGAATGGGGTTATAGATTTAGACCCTACAGCGAATGACTTAAAGGGATATTGTAAAGGGACTTAACTCTGTCTGACCCAGCAGCCGACAACCGACGGGCATTTTATCTATCTGTTTTAACACCCTGTAATTATTCCTGGGGACATGTGTATACATAACATTATTAGGAGTTAGATTGATCAAATTATGAGTAGCTGTGACGCTATTCTCTCATCGTCTTAATTGATGACAAATGTTAATTGACTAATTGCATGACTAATTATATGACTAATTATACTGAGCGTAACCAATTAGGTCTGTCGTTCACTCAACAGTATTTATTAAAGAGTAATGTGTCAATAAGCAATATGTATAAATATAGGAATGTTCGACATATTAATTTACTCCCTTGACCGAATGTAAAACGATCGATTTAGTGCATTATTTGTACAAAACACGACTTAAAATGACACAATGAAGTTTTTAGTCCTGTAAGTGTGGGATATATAACTTTATTTACCTGTATAAAGCCCAAACATATGTAGATTTGGGTGGAATTGGGTAGAATTGGGTAAATCGTGCCTCCGAGCATAGATGCATAGCATAACTCAATCCAAATACATTTTGTATTATGAATCAATGGGTTACCTGGTATACTTGTTCTGTGTGTTCTCATTTCCTCTGGAACAACACACAGTAACCAGAACTGTAACTTGTATTTGCTATTATCGGCGGAAGGTTAAATTATTTTAAATGAATATCAATTCTTGTAAAATAAATAAAAGTTTAAAAAGACATTTTCTCTATAGAGAATCCTTGAACATCACGGTTGCATCATTTTGATAAGTTGTCGTTGACTTTATCACCCAATATTTGTTTGTGAATAGCTTTAACAGTTGTGTACAGTGTTTATTTTACTCTATATTTCAATATTGTAATAGGTATGGTACCGGGTTTGGTATAATGGAGCATGTCGTTGGGAAGGATAGCATCTTGAACCAGCCAAACAGTGTATATGGGATGATATTCTACATAGTCCTGTCTGTACTTGGTATGCTTTTTTTTGTCATCTCCATTTTCAAAGTTCTATGGTCTTCTGCATTTTCCATGAACAGTTTTATGGTCATCTGCATTTTCACAGAACAGTTCTGTCTGTGAGCTTCGCCAATAAGCAATAGATCCAGGGTTTAAACCCCAGAATAGCTGCATATTTTTGTCATCTGTTACCGTTAATTTCTTTGAATATACATCAATCTAGTATTACATGTAGGATTGAGGAGAAAAGCAAGGGGTTTCTATGGTTACCTCTACCCGTTTATATCTGGCGCCCAACGATGTTGTGATTTATATCTTAATTGGGAAGAGCTGTTGTAAGAACTTGACCCATTTTTGCTTTCTTTGTACATGTATAATTATATTATATGTAGATTCAGTGTCGTAATAAAGCAAAATAAAATACAATTACTGGTAAACTAGATCCCTTGGTAACTGTTCTGTGTGCATCGGCATCATGTTATATTTACTGTAGCATTAGTGAGAAAGTGTTGTTTCTTGTACAGTCCAACGGCATATGCCCGATAGACCATGCCCGAGGTTATAAAACTTTTCTCAGATCTCAAACTCGAGCTCAGGTGATTTGATTGGTTGATTCTGAGTGTTACTGTCAGGTGAACCAATCAGACAATTGAGACTGAGTTTTGAGATTGGAGAAAAGTTTTATAACCTCGGGGGAGGCTATTAAGAGACCACTTTTTCAGTTCCCATTTGTGTTGCTAACTTTTAATTAGTTTTTATTAAATAATCATTCGTGCTTAGAGACTTTTTGCCCTTCCATTTGATTGTCTCTTAATACAAGTTTGACAATATACTCCCCTGTCACACTATCTGTAGATATAGTATTCTATCTTTCAGCATTCAAGATGACATATAGTCTGGTTGTAGTACAGTTGCTAGCAGCCATATTTGGGGGTTTAGGAAGTATCTATCTCGCCTATATCCTGGTGTTTGTTCTCGAGGACTTCTGCGTCGTCTGTGTCTCAACTTACATCTTAAATTTTACCGTCATTGTTTGCTCAGTAATGAAATTCAAGGCTGTTCAGAATATTAGAGCTACAAAAAAGGAGAAAAACGAGAAGAAGAAAGCTAGCTAGAGACTGTCATTGTTTTTGTATAATAACAGCACATCCCATAGTAATTAAACAGCACATCCCTTAGTATATAATGAGCACCACATCCCCATCCCTAACAACCAAATACAGTGAAACCCCTCAAAACCGGAACCCCTCTAATCTGGAATTCCCTCCCAACTGAACAAATTCCATGATCCCAAATATTTCCTTTCTTTTTTCATTGTAATAAAAATCTCTGTAAACTGGAACTACCGGTACTTGTTTCCAAATACCGAACAGTTTTTTAAACAAATATGTGCATTTTCAACTGAAATTTACCCCTGTAAACCGAACAGCAACGTGTCTTGGATCAACCTTGAAGCTGGCTATTCTTTTAAATAAACAACTTCCAGATATTTGATTCCGAATTTTGATTTTTGTACTTATTGACTTAAAATCAGTTCAATGCCAAACTATAAACATGTCTCAGCCTCCTTTACCCTTTGGTCCGGTTACTGTTCGATTTAGAGGGGTTTCACTGTATTAGCCACGTTTTTAGTTACGGTTCGCTTTTTTTGTTGTTGAATTAGTATGATGTTTAATGCCCCAGTCTCGAAGAACCAGCAGGCATATAGTTACTATAGTGTTCACAGTACAGCTGTATCCAACCATCACTCTTCTTCATTTTCCAAACCATGAAGACATCAAGCCAATTCTTTACACACTTAGTTATAAAAGCTCATCAGAGCTTATGTTATTTGTGATATGATTTGCCGACTCAAAATAAAATTGATCTTATCTTACACAGAAATTCAAATGTTATTATGTCGTATCTGCAATTTAAGCCATTAAAGGATTATGTTGATACTTGCGTGTGTTCACCTTTATTAGATGACGCTCATGTATTGCATGCAGCTGAAATATCCATAGGTCCCCAACTTCAATGTCAACGACACCATTGAAGGCTAAATATCAACTGGTCTAAATCACCAGTGTTCCAATCAATTGGACAGTGTGTTACATACAGCTTTTAGGTTCCTGCCTTTAAGGTTACACTTAACCTACCGAATAAATTGGACGGAATGTGCAAACAACATAGATCAAGATCTGCCACGTCTGATCAGAATCTATATTGTTTGCTATTCAGACAAATGTTTCTGAATAGCAAATCTCCTACAGACTGATCAGACGGCACATTTTCTGCCGTCTGATCTGGCTCTACATATATGCTGTTTGCAAAAGCGTCTTTAGTTGCGATTGGCTGGTTAATTGGTCAAAGGTCAAAACAGTACTTACATCATGTCAATGCACTAGCTTAATATGGCAGTCTACCCCTCAGTTTTATTTTAGAATCAAATGCAATTATCAGTTCAAGATCAACTCCCAGTTCTGTACCTTCAAGACCAGGGTCACAATTGGAGTGAAAATGATATTGTTTAAAGCGACATTACATCGCAAAAAGCTATTGCTACTACAAATTCTTCCGCATACATTCGAATCAATAAACAGTGTTTGTGGTCTACAAACTTTCAAAAGTGAAAATTGGATTTCATATACCAGTCATCCACGCTCCTGAATTGACATTTATTTGTCATTGTAGTCAATACTAAACGCATGATAATGTCGTGTACAAATAAATATACATAGGCACAAATGTGAGATATAACAGTAAATCTGTACCATAAATCTCGTTATTCGACAGGTTGTATTATGCATGTATGTCGATCCTATTTACATTATTTTGTTATGTCAACAAACCGCGTATACGACGCTTGTTTATTATTTGAAATACTCAGTTTTTGAGGCAAATATTTGGAAAACAATTATACGATATAATAGGAAATTACATTCTGTATAAATTTGCGTTTTCACTGATGTAGTGTCGCTTTAACGTGTTGGCTAGCAGTACAGTTCACGGGCAACTTCCAGGATCATACCTGTTTCAGTTATAGTAGAATACACAGCTGTAGTAATCATTGCGTCCATGACATATGTTTGTAAAAGCATTCATTTTGTCAGCCATTTCCAGAGAGATGTGTCATCCAATGTTAACACATTCAACACCACAGACCTCTAAATAGGCTTATAAAAAGTGTAGATCCAGATGAGCCGGCTCGTGACGAGCCGTCTCATCAGGATCTGCACTTTTTGCCAGTGATATGACTATTTTTAGACATAATTACCCATTTTGATAAATGAACTTGTCCAAATGTGATTTTCTGATTCATTTATTGGTTTATGAATATCATGGACCAGTCCATGTGAGTTACTTGGTGTTGAATGGGTTAACACATTTCTATTTAGTGTAGTTACTCTAGCAATGATTGGAAACTTGCAAGTCTTCTTTTGCTCAGATATAACACATTCCAGACAAATGTTCTAGTCAAATTATTATTCACAATAGTAGTGTTAAGTGACCTGGTCACTATGACAACTTAAAGATAACTGCGGTGCCAAATGTTGGCGTGCTTCAAGGAGTTTTATAATGGCGTATTTCTTTTTCCCCGCCAAAATTAAAACCCACACAAAAGAAAAACGCCAGCTATTATTGGATATGAATCAGTGACATCAAGCACTTCTGACACGTTTAAATCAAATTGCATTGTAAGTAAGAACCATTATAATGCAAACAAACAATTTTTTTCCACACGTTTATCATTATGAATAGTGCAAACCATCAAGTACCATTGCATACGCAGTGGCTAGTCAATGCTGTCAACAAATTATCAAACAAATCGGAGATTATTACCGGTACCTTTATGAAAGCCGAACTGTAGGAAAATGTACTATAGTACTTACATCGATCTCTCATTGGAATAAAGTCTTACACTGATATAAACAAATATGCTCTATATCTTTTGTGTTAATTGTGAATTATCTGTTGATTGTTCCTAACAGGGAACTAGTAATATATCTACATCCGAATTTTCGGCTTAAAAAGCCTTTTTCAAAGGAGAACAAGAATCATCCGGCTAATTCATATCCTTTTTAAGCCGAATATTCGGATGTAGAGGACCTCATATATTGTGATTTGTATTTTATTTACTGTGAATTGCAATTGTAGGTAGTTTTTATACATTTAATTTGTTGCATCACTTTCTACATTACAAATGTACACAGACATGGGAGCAGAAGGAGGCCTGTCTCCAATAAATGTATTTTACAAGTCAAACTAATTTGATATGGATATACATGTATTATTTACTATTTAGTATATTACGTATACAGTGCCTTGTGACAATTTGAATAAAATAAGCACCGTCTTGACATTGAATGCCTTCTGTTGATACGTGATTTGAAACTGGGATTTGTGAACGGCCAACATGCGGTCAGGATATAATCCCACCTGGACATAATCCCCCCATATAGAAACCCAGGAATGACATACCCCCGACATTCAGCACTAACCCAACCCTAAAACTAAGCCCAACCTTAGATGGGGTGGGGGAATTATGTCCATATCCCGTTGTTGTCATGTGCAATTTACCCGTGTGTTAGGGCACCATAGAACCCAACTCTCCAGTGAAGTCAGGACAGTTAGCCACCCTCATATATAGACTGCAGCAGGAGGTAATTTCAAGCCCTACTTAGGTAGTCAACTAAGCCCTACTTAGGTAGTCAACTAAGCCCTACTTAGGTAGCCAACTAAGCCCTACTTAGGTAGTCAAGCCCTACTTAGATAGTCAAGCCCTACTTAGGTAGTCAAGCCCTACTTAGGTAGTCAATCAAGCCCTACTTAGGTAGTCAAGCCCTACTTAGGTAGTCAATCAAGCCCTACTTAGGTAGTCAAGCCCTACTTAGGTAGTCAAGCCCTACTTAGGTAGTCAATCAAGCCCTACTTAGGTAGTCAAGCCCTACTTAGGTAGTCAAGCCCTACTTAGGTAGTCAAGCCCTACTTAGGTAGTCAAGCCCTACTTAGGGAGTCAAGCCCTTACTAAACTGGGGGATCAAATCATACCACTGATGTTTGATATTAGGTAGCCAAATGCCAGCCAACATTGTTAAATATATGGGTATCCTCTGAACACTGATGTGTCATATTAGGTAGCCAAATGCCAGCCAACATTGTTAAATACAGGTATCCCCTGAACACTGATGTGTCATATTAGGTAGCCAAATGCCAGCCGACATTGTTAAATACGGGTATCCTCTGACCACTGATGTGTCATATTAGGTAGCCAAATGCCAGCCAACATTGTTAAATACAGGTATCCCCTGAACACTGATGTGTCATATTAGGTAGCCAAATGCCAGCCAACATTGTTAAATACGGGTATCCTCTGACCACTGATGTGTCATATTAGGTAGCCAAATGCCAGCCGACATTGTTAAATACAGGTATCCCCTGAACACTGATGTGTCATATTAGGTAGCCAAATGCCAGCCAACATTGTTAAATATGGGTATCCTCTGACCACTGATGTGTCATATTAGGTAGCCAAATGCCAGCCAACATTGTTAAATACAGGTATCCTCTGACCACTGATGTGTCATATTAGGTTGTCACATATACTAGTATACTTTTATTTATGTTCCTTGCTGGTGGAACAATTTCCACTTGCTATAATAGAACACACGTATGACCATTTAAAGCCTTTAATTAACCTAAATTGACATTGCCACTGTTATCTAGATTCTGGTTTAATTTGTATATGGTAAGAGTCAAGGTCAGCCTGCGATATGGGAGCTGGAGCTTTGCTCATTGGATCTCTACCGTCATGTGACTTCGGGAACGCGATCACGTCTCGTATACTCGGTGCACCACAAATGATGGCAAATAACCTGTCGAGACCTGAAAAAACAGAGAGACATTACTACAGTGAAAACATGTAGAGGTCTGAAACAACAGAGTAGAGACATTACTGCACTGAAAACATGCCGAGACCTGAAACCACACTGAACACATGTCGATGTCTGAAACAACAGAGGAGAGGCATTATTACAGTGAAAACCTGTCGAGGTCTGAAACAACAGAGGAGAGACATTACTACAGTGAAAACATGTCGAGGTCTGAAACAACAGGAGAGACATTACTACAGTGAAAATATGTCAAGGTCTGAAACAACAGAGGAGAGACATTACTACAGTGAAAACCTGTCGAGGTCTGAAACAACAGAGGAGAGGCATTACTACAGTGAAAACATGTCGAGGTCTGAAACAACAGAGGAGAGGCATTACTACAGTGAAAACCTGTCGAGGTCTGAAACAACAGAGGAGAGGCATTACTACAGTGAAAACATGTCGAGGTCCGAAACAACACTGAACACATCAAGGTCTGAAACAACAGAGGAGAGGCATTACTACAGTGAAAACATGTTGAGGTCTGAAACAACAGAGGAGAGGCATTACTACAGTGAAAACATGTCGAGGTCTGAAACAACAGAGGAGAGGCATTACTACAGTGAAAACATGTCACGGTCTGAAACAACAGAGGAGAGGCATTACTACAGTGAAAACATGTCATGGTCTGAAACAACAGAGGAGAGGCATTACTACAGTGAAAACATGTCAAGGTCTGAAACAACAGAGGAGAGGCATTACTACAGTGAAAACATGTCGAGGTCTGAAACAACAGAGGAGAGGCATTACTACAGTGGAAACCTGTCGAGACCTGAAACAACACTGAAAACATGTTGAGGTCTGAAACAACAGAGTAGAGACATTACTGCACTGAAAACCTGCCGAGACCTGAAACAACACTGAACACATGTCGAGGTCTGAAACAACAGAGGAGAGGCATTACTACAGTGAAAACCTGTCAAGACCTGAAACAACACTGAACACATGTCAAGGTCTGAAACAACAGAGGAGGCATTACTACACTGAAAACCTGTCGAGACTTGAAACAACAGAGGAGAGGCATTACTACAGTGAAAACATGTCAAGGTCTGAAACTACAGAGGAGAGGCATTACTACAGTGAAAACATGTCGAGACCTGAAATAACAGAGGAGAGGCATTACTACAGTGGAAACATGTCGAGACCTGAAATAACAGAGGAGAGGCATTACTACAGTGAAATGAATATTATTGCAGTTCATAATTACATGCGACTCAAATCTGCAGCAGTGATCGGCAAGGGTTTGATGAATGCTAACCACTCGCCCAATATCAATATACAAAACTGTATGCTATGTATGAGTGGTACCGTCACTGACTTCAAATCACTTGCCCATCACCACTGTAGGTTCGAATCCCACTGGGTGTGTCAAATTCTTTCAAGTGAGGAAGCTGGCTTGTGGTAGGTCGGTGGTTCTATCCGGGTGCCTGCAATACTGCTCAGAGGGGCACCTGGGGTCTTCCTCCACCAATAATAAGTCGCCACATGACCTAAGTTGTTGGTGCGACGTTAAACTCCAAAAAAGAAACATTATCAGCAATGATACAGGGTGTGGTTTATCAGCAATGATACAGGGTGTGGTTTATCAGCAATGATACAGGGTGTGGTTTATCAGCAATGATACAGGGTGTGGTTTATCAGCAATGATACAGGGTGTGGTTTATCAGCAATGATACAGGGTGTGGTTTATCAGCAATGATACAGGGTGTGGTTTATCAGCAAGGATAATGGGTGTGGTTTATCAGCAATGATACAGGGTGTGGTTTATCAGCAATGATACAGGGTGTGGTTTATCAGCAATGATACAGGGTGTGGTTTATCAGCAATGATACAGGGTGTGGTTTATCAGCAATGATACAGGGTGTGGTTTATCAGCAAGGATAATGGGTGTGGTTTATCAGCAAGGATACAGGGTGTGGTTTATCAGCAAGGATAATGGGTGTGGTTTATCAGCAATGATACAGGGTGTGGTTTATCAGCAAGGATACAGGGTGTGGTTTATCAGCAAGGATACAGGGTGTGGTTTATCAACAAGGATACAGGGTGTGGTTTATCAGCAAGGATACAGGGTGTGGTTTATCAGCAAGGATACAGGGTGTGGTTTATCAGCAATGATACAGGGTGTGGTTTATCAGCAAGGATACAGGGTGTGGTTTATCAGTAAGGATATAGGGTGTGGTTTATCAGCAAGGATACAGGGTGTGGTTACAATGATACAGGGTGTGGTTTATCAGCAATGATACAGGGTGTGGTTTATCAGCAAGGATAATGGGTATGGTTTATCAGTATATATACAGGGTGTTATTTATCAGCAAGGATACATACAGGGTGTGGTCTATCAGCAAGGATAATGGGTATGGTTTATCAGTATAGATACAGGGTGTGGTTTATCAGCAAGGATACAGGGTGTGGATTATCAGCAAGGATAATGGGTATGGTTTATCAGTATAGATACAGGGTGTGGTTTATCAGCAAGGATACAGGGTGTGGTTTATCAGCAAGGATACAGGGTGTGGTTTATCAGCAAGGATACAGGGTGTGGTTTATCAGCATGGATACAGGGTGTGGTTTATCAGCAATGATACAGGGTGTGGTTTATCAGCAAGGATACAGGGTGTGGTTTATCAGCAAGGATACAGGGTGTGGTTTATCAGCAAGGATACAGGGTATGGTTTATCAGCAAGGATAATAGGTATGGTTTATCAGTATGGATACAGGGTATGGTTTATCAGCAAGGATAATAGGTATGGTTTATCAGTATAGATACAGGGTGTGGTTTATCAGCAAGGATAATGGGTGTGGTTTATCAGCAAGGATACAGGGTGTGGTTTATCAGCAAGGATACAGGGTGTGGTTTATCAGCAAGGATAATGGGTGTGGTTTATCAGCAAGGATACAGGGTGTGGTTTATCAGCAAGGATACAGGGTGTGGTTTATCAGCAAGGATACAGGGTGTGGTTTATCAGCAAGGATACAGGGTGTGGTTTATCAGCAAGGATACAGGGTGTGGTTTATCAGCAAGGATACAGGGTGTGGTTTATCAGCAAGGATACAGGGTGTGGTTTATCAGCAAGGATACAGGGTGTGGTTTATCAGCAAGGATACATGGTGTGGTTTATCAGCAAGGATAATGGGTATGGTTTATCAGTATAGATACAGGGTGTGGTTTATCAGCAAGGATACAGGGTGTGGTTTATCAGCAAGGATACAGGGTGTGGTTTATCAGCAAGGATACAGGGTGTGGTTTATCAGCATGGATACATGGTGTGGTTTATCAGCAAGGATACAGGGTGTGGTTTATCAGCAAGGATACAGGGTGTGGTTTATCAGCAAGGATACAGGGTGTGGTTTATCAGTATAGATACAGGGTGTGGTTACAATGATACAGGGTGTGGTTTATCAGCAAGGATACAGGGTGTGGTTACAATGATACAGGGTGTGGTTTATCAGCAAGGATACAGGGTGTGTTTTATCAGCAAGGATACAGGGTGTAGTTTATCAGCAAATATATAATGTGTGGTTTATCAGCAATGTGTAGTTTATCAGCAATGTGTGGTTTATCAGCAATGTGTAGTTTATCAGCAATGTGTAGTTTATCAGCAATATTAAAGGGTGTGGTTAATTATGGTAACAATGAAACAGGGTGTGGTTTATTAACAAGAATACAGGGTGTGGTTTATTAAAAAGGATACAGGGTGTGGTTTATTATCAAGGATTCTGGGTGTTGTTTCTTAACAATTTTAAATGGTATTCAAAACTATTCATATAATACATGTATTTCCCCACAGAATTGAGTAGTAAAACTGAATTGCAAGGTTCTAAAACAGATCATGATGTAAACATTAAACTCTAATGTCGAGTGTTCCATCGTACCTTTTATTGGCATGGTTTATTTTTAGCAATGTGCAACATGGAATCATAAAATACAAGGTCAAACCTAAAGCTATTCCGCCGTGTGGTGGACAACCCGTGCTGAAGGCCTTCAACAAATGTTCAAGTTCACTCGAGTCTTCCTGTAATAGAAATTAAACTGTTGAATGTGCGCAGGCTGATAACTTAAAATGGGTGGTAATTACAGTTTCCTTTAATGCTTTCCGATGAATATTTGTGTTTTCTCAGTGAAACAGTGACAAGGACATTTTCTTTTCCTCTTGTGTTTCGTGTTCCTCCATAGTTACATGCACTTTTATAAATACAGTCTCAAGCAGCCAGCCAAGGGAATCAAGAATGTGCCTGCTTAGCACAGGTGGTTGCTTAATAGAGGTCAAAGGTATAATGAAATAACATATTTGAATCTGGAAACTGGCTGCTTAATAGAGGTTAGCTGTTTAATAGAGGTGACCACTAACACAGGTATGAATGTATTAGCTGTTTTCTGACAACCATAAACAGTTGATTATCAAATAGTATGTTCACACTAACATAAGTGGTCGTGCGGCTGTGTCTTGTAGTGAAATTAGGCTCTTGGCAGGGGCAGTAATAATGAATAAAAGTGGATAAGACATATATTAGCAAAAAGTCACTGGATACCATCAAATAAACAGTAGATTTGTGTTTAACCCATTTCATTCTGGATACTGTTCAAACAGTATTTGCAAAGAAAATAGAGCCAGATCAACCGCCACGTAACATGCCATCTGATCAGGCTCTATACTGTTTGCTATTCAGATGATCTTGCTAAGATACTGGGCTATGTAGCAAACAACATAGATCCTGATCAGCATGCAGCGTCACGCTGCAGCTGATCTGGATCTATGTTGTTTGCAAAAGCCTTTAAATGTATCCAGAATGAAATGGGTTAATAGTGTAAGATAGGATTTATTTTCAAGAAGCACTAGAAAGCTACCACACCAATAGATAACGCATCATTATATAATATTAAAGCTCACGTGTAATATGTTATCCAGGATATACCGCTGCATATTTGAATTGTGGATCCTGATAGATCCGCCACCAACCTCGCTTCCATTTAAGACGAGATCATAGTGCTGCCCTCTAACCTGCAATTATATCAAGTAACGAACAACATAATATAGTCATCATTGCGCAGTGGTAGTCCGTTAGCGTCAGGTGCGAAAGTCCTAAGTTCGCGCCCAGCTGTAGCCATTACGATTATACCCTTATGCAAGGCATTTAAATTCCACATTGCCTCCTCTCTCTCGTGGCCATGGATTACATATGGAATGAGGTCTCAAGAGTGATTAATATAAGTTGTAAGAACTTGTTTCGCAATCAAGCTAAATTAAATTTGTATAAACAAACATAATACTGACACCATTGAACAATGCTGGCTTGTATGTGGCAACCATCAAACACAAAGAGAGAAAGTTCAATATTCCAAATACACAGACAACCAGTTAGCTAGCATGGTGCATAATCTAAAAGTACATAAACCCAAGTCAAGTGAAGTAAGAATACATGTACATTTAAACAGTAACCTGTAGGCTGTCCGATTAGCGCAGTGGTTAGCACGCTCGCTTCTCACCAATGCAACAAGGGTTCAATCCTCGGACCGGGAAGTATGTGAGATGGTACGGTGGTCGCCAGATCGGACAGGTGGGTTTTCTCTGGGTACTCCGGTTTCCTCCCACATGAATGACGACATTTACGCTTTCGTCCGCGCCAACCAGAGTGATTAATATAAGTTGTTAAAACTTGCTTCGCAATCATTGTAAAATAGATAAAGTTTAAACTAAACAGCAACCTTCAGTATATCAAAAATAATTATCCATCTCAGACCTTATCAAAGTGAAAGTAGAACAATTATGTTTATTTTAGACTTGTAAACAATGTTAGTATTACCAGTACAAACATTTATCACATAACTTTGTTTGTATTCAGTGTAATACAACCATCACATATTTCCTTATATGTACACACGTGTAATAAAACCTGGAAGGATTCTGATTGGTTGAGAGAATAATCCTTATAATTTGTAAATTAAACCGTAAAGTATACATATTTTTCTATCTGAATTGGTACATAACGTTAATAGTAAGAAAAACTATGATTTAAAAGAAGTCTAAATTAGGAGAACAGATCGGTTAATAGTGAACTTGCATGAACATCCACCCAGTAGTTCTTTGCTTTGATCTACAACAAAGATAACTTTTGCCACCACAGATATGCTGGATTGCACTTCAATTCCCAGAACTGTCCTCCATTAGAATCAAACGATTATCTCCTACAGATGTTTCTCAAATTTCTATTTCAAATCAATACATTTATTTTCTTAATTTAAAGAACAGAATGGAAGTGTATTCATGTTGTACATAAGTACATACAGTGAAACCTGTCTTAAGCAGCCAGCCAAGGGACTCACGGAAAGTGGCTGCTTAGCACAGGTGGCTGCTTAATAGAGGTGAAATGTATAGTAAAACAGTATATTGGGAATTTAGAAACTGGCTGCTTAATACAGGTTGGCTGCTTAATGGAGGTGACCACTAGCACAGGTTTGACTGTAGTCATAATATATATACATACAAATATATACAAATAAACAAAAGATATATAAAGCTATCATATTATTACTGTATCAAATTTAATATAGAAATATTTAATATACAGTCTCCATGGCCTAGTGGTTAAGGTGTCCGTCTACGGAGTGGGAGGTCGAAGGTTCGAACCTTGTCAGGAGTTCGTTCTGATATGGCCGGTTGGTGAGCCGCCAGCTAGTTAAATAATGGTTACCGATTGACCACCAGCCTATCGCCTGGCATACAAGCATAGGATTCGGGAAGTACTGATGTTCATGAGAGGATGTGTCTCATAAGTCAGAAATGGCTGGCCCTTTAAATAGGGGTGACACTATAATAAACACTAACATGAACATTCTAGTTGGTGTTTTGGTGTAATTATAAAGAAGCATTCAGTGTGGGATGTAGTTGAGATTTTTCATCAAATGAATCCCTAGCAATACTGTTTATTACCATAGCAACCACTCTGCTTTTAATTTCAAAAGACAATACATGTAGTAAAACTGACACAAAGTAGATCCTTCCAAGAAATAATTGAGGGAAAACTGGATGTTAATGAAACCATAAAATATCTAAAGATGGCAATGGATATTGTAGAATACTGTAAATCTGGTATTATTCGCTGTGTTTTTATTTTCGCTATTAGTAGTGAATGGAGATCCTCACATATTCTTAAAATCATGTGAACATTAATACATTACAAATGATATCCTAACATATTATAGACATTATTTTAAGAACATGAAAATCTTTCATATAAATTTATACCAAAAGTCAAACCCACAGGTACAAGACACAAATTGTTTTTTTTTGCAATATGTGTCTTGTGCCTGTGGTCAAACCTTTCAAAGGAGACAAATTGCTCTGCTTCCGTTTTAATCTTTGCCTATAAATATATTTTCTTATTTTTTGATTATTTGAATTTGTGTACATGTATTGTTTTGTGTATGTATACGCTCAACAAAATTCCTAATCGGTCACCTGGTGTTTTATAATAGTACGAGTCAACTAATAATCATACAATATAAATAGTTTCATATTCTCATTTCGTGCGTTATACTCCAGGTGAGTATACAGCAATTCTTGCATAAAGATCTGTAAAAATTAGGGATGGCAACGAATGTTCGAATATTCGAATATTAAAAACATATTCGAATATTAAAAAAAAAATTCAAATCAAATTTTAATCAATTGCAGTTAAATCATAACTTAAAATGATATATATGTTTGTTTAAATTTCAATCAATTAAGTTTCGAAAACAAAGAATGACCCAATGCGTGCCCGAAGGTGCGAAATGTCATCGCGATTTGGCTCCAAATAACAAAGGAGGGTGATGACATGTTGTTCACACCTTACAGGGGTCACTAATTGATTAATGCAGTCTATTTGACGGGACACAAACTGAGAAGCATTTGTTTTACAAGTACTAACTGTAGTGGAAATCGAAAGTTGGAGAAATTTGTGAATATTCGTTCGGAAGATCATTCGAATATCACAATCACCATTCGTTGCCATCCCTAGTAAAAATGTATTCAATAAGATTATATGAGTATTGATATTATATGGTTATTAGTTTGACCCCAAATATGGGAAAACACCAGGTGGCCGATTAGGCCAATTTTGTTGATTGTATAGTGGAAGAAATATGCTTAAAACAAACCTTTCAATTCAGTTTGTCCGCGTAAATCATCAATCTGCGCAATAATTTGGCGTGGTTTTTCATTTCTGAGGATTATTTTGGGAATAATGACAGTTGGGGGAGGAGGGTGCTAGAGACTGTAGCAATAAGGTGAGGAAGCACTGAGGGGCACTGCAGAAGGTGTGGGGCATGATGGGGTAGTGCATGGGCAGTGTAGATGCGTGAGATGGTAGTGTGGGAGGTGGTGATGGAGCCATTGCTCAACTGATGTGACAGATGCACTGGAGGTATTTCTTCAGTGAGTGGGCAATGTAGGTATATGTGAGGGGGCAACAAGGGGTAGTGAAGTGGCAATGAGGGGCCCGCTGCACGAGAGATGGTGTAACTGTGTGCAGGGTCAAGGCACAGGAGAAATAAGGTGGAAAATATGATTCTTGTGAACATAACCCAATCAACAGCGCTAGACACTGAACAAATTTGGTAAATAGGTATTAAAAACGCTAGACCACTTGAGGCTGTCCGATTATCGCAGTGGTTAGCGCGCTCGCTTCTCACCAATGCAACACAGGTTCGATCCTCGGACTGGGAAGTATGTGAGATGGTATGGTGGTCGCCAGATCGGACAGGTGGGTTTTCTCCGGGTACTCCGGTTTCGTCCCACACGAATGACCACATTTACGCTTTCATCCGTGCCAACAAGACTTGATTAATATAAGTTGTTAAAACTTGCTTCGCAATCGTTGTAAAATAAATAAAGTCTAAACATTAAAAACACTTTACTTCAGTTTATACCAGGATGGAAGGACAGACGTAAGACTAAAGAGTATGTACTGGTGTGGGACAAGGATATTCCATCTGAGTGGTTAGAATACAACGTCAAAACGCTGCCTCATTTCTGACAACATACCGGTACTCTGACTCTGAGGGTAGAATATCCTGGTCCCACAACAGTGTATACTATACTGATGGATGCTTTTTCTTTCACTGCTACTGGCCAGGACACACGTTTTAGCGTCAACTTGGTTATTCTTTGAATCTGAGGGGAAATATTTCAACTGTCTTCGTGCTGGTCCAATCTTTGTATCATTGATTTCATTGAATCGACAGTGCTCATAAATGGGTGTAGGTAAACAAAGTTTTCACATGAGAAACACACTCTGAACTAGTCTACATGTGTAACAAATTATTTCTGGACAACTTTGATATGCACGAGTTACTATGGAAATGTATATCATGTCATCTGACCTATTGATGAGTGTTCGTATGTACCTACCTGAATAAAGTAGAACATTTATGCGAAAATGGCATAAATGTTCAAAATAGATAATATGTTCTCGATTCAAATTTGGTCAGTTTTACATATTAAATAAACATCTGCTTTCGAATTCAACAAAAAGAATGATTACGAGACGATCTCATTATTGAAAACACCAATATCACTAGACCACTTGAGAGTAAAACACCAATATCACTAGACCACTTGAGAGTAAAACACCAATATCACTAGACCACTTGAGAGTTAAACACCAATATCACTAGACCACTTGAGAGTTAAACACCAACATCACTAGACCACTTGAGAGTTAAACACCAATATCACTAGACCACTTGAGAGTTAAACACCAATATCACTAGACCACTTGAGAGTTAAACACCAATATCACTAGACAACTTGAGAGTTAAACACCAACATCACTAGAACACTTGAGAGTTAAACACCAATATCACTAGACAACTTGAGAGTTAAACACCAACATCACTAGACCACTTGATAGTAAAACACCAATATCACTAGACAACTTGAGGGTTAAACACCAATATCACTAGACCACTTGAGAGTAAAACACCACATGCGTGTCTAACATATGTCCTGGCCAGTAGGTGTGTGAGAAATACCTTATCTGGATGCGTGTCTAACATATGCCCTGGCCAGTAGGTGTGTGAGAAATACCTTATCTGGATGCGTGTCTAACATATGTCCTGGCCAGTAGGTGTGTGAGAAATACCTTATCTGGATGCGTGTCTAACATATGCCCTGGCCAGTAGGTGTGTGAGAAATACCTTATCTGGATGCGTGTCTAACATGTGTCCTGGCCAGTAGGTGTGTGAGAAATACCTTATCTGGATGCGTGTCTAACATGTGTCCTGGCCAGTAGGTGTGTGAGAAATACCTTATCTGGATGCGTGTCTAACATGTGTCCTGGCCAGTAGGTGTGTGAGAAATACCTTATCTGGATGCGTGTCTAACATATGTCCTGGCCAGTAGGTGTGTGAGAAATACCTTATCTGGATGCGTGTCTAACATATGTCCTGGCCAGTAGGTGTGTGAGAAATACCTTATCTGGATGCGTGTCTAACATATGTCCTGGCCAGTAGATGTGTGAGAAATACCTTATCTGGATGCGTGTCTAACATGTGTCCTGGCCAGTAGGTGTGTGAGAAATACCTTATCTGGATGCGTGTCTAACATGTGTCCTGGCCAGTAGGTGTGTGAGAAATACCTTATCTGGATGCATGTCTAACATGTGTCCTGGCCAGTAGGTGTGTGAGAAATACCTTATCTGGATGCGTGTCTAACATATGTCTATCCTCTGGGTGAACGTCTGTGAATGGGTGATGTGCTGACTCGAGCCCTTCTGCAATATATCAAAAAATGAAGAATACCGTGTACAGATGGTTCAATTACAGCATAAGAATACAGTGTACAGATGGTTCAATTACAGCATACGAATACAATGTACAGATGGTTCAATTACAGCATAAGAATACAGTGTACAGATGGTTCAATTACAGCATAAGAATACAATGTACAGATGGTTCAATTACAGCATAAGAATACAGTGTACAGATGGTTCAAATACAGCATATGAATACAGTGTACAGATGGTTCAATTACAGCATAAGAATACAGTGTACAGATGGTTCAATTACAGCATAAGAATACAGTGTACAGATGGTTCAATTACAGCATAGGAATACAGTGTACAGATGGTTCAATTACAGCATAAGAATACAGTGTACAGATGGTTCAATTACAGCATACGAATACAGTGTACAGATGGTTCAATTACAGCATAAGAATACAGTGTACAGATGGTTCAATTACAGCATAAGAATACAGTGTACAGATGGTTCAATTACAGCATAAGAATACAGTGTACAGATGGTTCAAATACAGCATAACCACATTTTGGAGTTTGGGATATTATTTTGATGGCTGCACACCAGTAGGTGTATGCATATTTATACCAAAATAATATAAATTATCAAGATATGGCTCCAGACAACAGCAAGACACTATCTCTCCACCAATGGCTGAGGATAATATATCACAGGACCTGCTGGAGTCATTATAACTAATCGGATAGAAGTCCATGTTGTGATGGACATTAAGTAGCATGCATAGTCCACGTTGTGATGGACATTAAGTAGCATGCATAATCCACGTTGTGATGGACATTAAGTAGCATGCATAGTCCAGGTTGTGATGGACATTAAGTAGCATACATAGTCCACGTTGTGATGGACATTAAGTAGCATGCATAGTCCACGTTGTGATGGACATTAAGTAGCATGCATAGTCCACGTTGTGATGGACATTAAGTAGCATGCATAGTCCACGTTGTGATGGACATTATAGTAGCATGCATAGTCCACGTTGTGATGGACATTAAGTAGCATGCATAGTCCACGTTGTGATGGACATTAAGTAGCATGCATAGTCCACGTTGTGATGGACATTAAGTAGCATGCATAGTCCATGTTGTGATGAACATTAAGTAGCATGCATAGTCCACGTTGTGATGAACATTAAGTAGCATGCATAGTCCACGTTGTGATGGACATTAAGTAGCATGCATAGTCCACATTGTGATGGACATTAAGTAGCATGCATAGTCCATGTTGTGATGAACATTAAGTAGCATGCATAGTCCACGTTGTGATGAACATTAAGTAGCATGCATAGTCCACGTTGTGATGGACATTATGTAGCATGCATAGTCCACGTTGTGATGGACATTAAGTAGCATGCATAGTCCACGTTGTGATGGACATTAAGTAGCATGCATAGTCCATGTTGTGATGGACATTAAGTAGCATGCATAGTCCACGTTGTGATGGACATTAAGTAGCATGCATAGTCCACGTTGTGATGGACATTAAGTAGCATGCATAGTCCATGTTGTGATGGACATTAAGTAGCATGCATAGTCCACGTTGTGATGGACATTAAGTAGCATGCATAGTCCACGTTGTGATGGACATTAAGTAGCATGCATAGTCCACGTTGTGATGGACATTAAGTAGCATGCATAGTCCATGTTGTGATGGACATTAAGTAGCATGCATAGTCCACGTTGTGATGGACATTATAGTAGCATGCATAGTCCACGTTGTGATGGACATTAAGTAGCATGCATAGTCCACGTTGTGATGGACATTAAGTAGCATGCATAGTCCACGTTGTGATGGACATTAAGTAGCATGCATAGTCCATGTTGTGATGAACATTAAGTAGCATGCATAGTCCACGTTGTGATGAACATTAAGTAGCATGCATAGTCGGCGTTGTGATGGACATTAAGTAGCATGCATAGTCCACATTGTGATGAACATTAAGTAGCATGCATAGTCCATGTTGTGATGAACATTAAGTAGCATGCATAGTCCACGTTGTGATGAACATTAAGTAGCATGCATAGTCCACGTTGTGATGGACATTATGTAGCATGCATAGTCCACGTTGTGATGGACATTAAGTAGCATGCATAGTCCACGTTGTGATGGACATTAAGTAGCATGCATAGTCCACGTTGTGATGGACATTAAGTAGCATGCATAGTCCACGTTGTGATGGACATTAAGTAGCATGCATAGTCTGAAGGACAAATAGGAAACAAATTACACACCTCCATTTTCTTTTGGTAGTAACAGAGGGAAATCATCGACCCATAAAAAGTTGAACGCATTCTTGTGTCTAACCTGATCACCTGTAAAATAAGTTATATATATTACATTGTATAAAGGAGGTCATAAAATTACACATACCCAGGGCTCATTCTAGAAGGCGACTGGGGAACCCTGACATCGCCACCTGGGGACCCCACTTCTCCCTAAAAAAAATATATATTTTATAATTTTCATACAAAATAATGGCCAGTAAGATACACTAATCCATTATAATGCACTCCTCCTATTCAAAATTGTCAAATTGTGACTTTTAACCCTATTTTGCAGGCTCCAGCGGTTAACCAGTACTTGGGTGCACCAACCTCTGTAAGAAACTGCCAACTTTTTCATATAAATGAGACACGGTCTGAGCGGGGCTCGAACCCGTGACCATCAGTGATGATAGGTTACAGTGGTATACAAGTCAGCGACCGTAACCACTCGACCCCGGAGGCGGACTCTTTTTAATAGAATACTAGTATTTATTCCAATGTTTAATAAAGTACAAATTGACATATACCACCTCAAATTTATCACTTGACAGTAAAATGTTAGAAGATTTGTCAGCTAACTCCCCATTGAGAGTCCCTAACATGTTTCTGCATTAATCACTGTGTACAATTAATTGTTTTCCTCGTGTAGTGTTTGTACTTGAACATCAACATCAGTCGTGTCACATTTAAGAGGCCTCAATACTCTCTATGATTTACATCCTCTGTCTATGCTATCAAAGTACTGGAATATACAACATACTCTTGCTCTCTAAGATTTACAACCTCTGTCTATGCTATCAAAGTACTGGAATATACAACATTCTCTTGCTCTCTAAGATTTACAACCTCTGTCTATGCTATCAAAGTACTGGAATATACAACATTCTCTTGCTCTCTAAGATTTACAACCTCTGTCTATGCTATCAAAGTACTGGAATATACAACATTCTCTTGCTCTCTAAGATTTACAACCTCTGTCTATGTATCAAAGTACTGGAATATACAACATTCTCTTGCTCTCTAAGATTTACAACCTCTGTCTATGCTATCAAAGTACTGGAATATACAACATTCTCTTGCTCTCTAAGATTTACAACCTCTGTCTATGCTATCAAAGTACTGGAATATACAACATTCTCTTGCTCTCTAAGATTTACAACCTCTGTCTATGCTATCAAAGTACTGGAATATACAACATTCTCTTAGATAAACTCTGTCTAACAAAACAAAACAACACCTTGCTCTCTAAGATTTACAACCTCTGTCTATGCTATCAAAGTACTGGAATATACAACATTCTCTTGCTCTCTAAGATTTACAACCTCTGTCTATGCTATCAAAGTACTGGAATATACAACATTCTCTTGCTCTCTAAGATTTACAACCTCTGTCTATGCTATCAAAGTACTGGAATATACAACATTCTCTTGCTCTCTAAGATTTACAACCTCTGTCTATGCTATCAAAGTACTGGAATATACAACATTCTCTTGCTCTCTAAGATTTACAACCTCTGTCTATGTATCAAAGTACTGGAATATACAACATTCTCTTGCTCTCTAAGATTTACAACCTCTGTCTATGTTATCAAAGTACTGGAATATACAACATTATCTTGCTCTCTAGATTTACACCTCTTCTATGCTATCAAAGTACTGGAATATACAACATTCTCCCCAAACAACCCACACAAAACAAAACAACACCCCCAAACAACCATATCAAAGTACTGGAATATACAACATTCTCTTGCTCTCTATGATTTACACTTTCTATGCTATCAAAGTACTGGAATATACAACATTCTCTTGCTCTCTATGATTTACAACTTCTGTCTATGCTATCAAAGTACTGGAATATACAACATTCCCTTGCTCTCTATGATTTACAACATTGTGTCTATGCTATCAAAGTACTGGAATATACAACATTCCCTTGCTCTATATGATAGAAAACTTCTGTCTAAGCTATCAAAGTACTGGAATATACAACATTCTCTTGCTCTCTAAGATTTACAACTTCTGTCTATGATATCAAAGTACTGGAATATACAACATTCTCTTGCTCTCTAAGATTTACAACCTCTGTCTATGCTATCAAAGTACTGGAATATACAACATTCCCTTGCTCTCTATGATTTACAACTTCTGTCTATGTTATCAAAGTACTGCAATATACAACATTCCCTTGCTCTCTATGATTTACAACATTGTGTCTATGCTATCAAAGTACTGGAATATACAACATTCCCTTGCTCTCTATGATTTACAACTTCTGTCTATGCTATCAAAGTACTGGAATATACAACATTCCCTTGCTCTCTATGATTTACAACTTCTGTCTATGCTATCAAAGTACTGGAATATACAACATTCCCTTGCTCTCCATGTTTTACAACCTCTGTCTATGCTATCAAAGTACTGGAATATACAACATTCTCTTGCTCTCTAAGATTTACAACCTCTGTCTATGCTATCAAAGTACTGGAATATACAACATTCCCTTGCTCTATATGATAGAAAACTTCTGTCTAAGCTATCAAAGTACTGGAATATACAACATTCTCTTGCTCTCTAAGATTTACAACTTCTGTCTATGATATCAAAGTACTGGAATATACAACATTCTCTTGCTCTCTAAGATTTACAACCTCTGTCTATGCTATCAAAGTACTGGAATATACAACATTCCCTTGCTCTCTATGATTTACAACTTCTGTCTATGCTATCAAAGTACTGGAATATACAACATTCTCTTGCTCTCCATGTTTTACAACCTCTGTCTATGCTATCAAAGTACTGGAATATACAACATTCTCTTGCTCTCTATGATTTATACCTTCTGTCTATGCTATCAAAGTACTGGAATATACAACATTCCCTTGCTCTCTATGATTTATACCTTCTGTCTAAGCTATCAAAGTACTGGAATATACAACATTCTCTTGCTCTCTAAGATTTACAACTTCTGTCTATGATATCAAAGTACTGGAATATACAACATTCTCTTGCTCTCTAAGATTTACAACCTCTGTCTATGCTATCAAAGTACTGGAATATACAACATTCCCTTGCTCTCTATGATTTACAACTTCTGTCTATGATATCAAAGTACTGCAATATACAACATTCCCTTGCTCTCTATGAGATACAACATTGTGTCTATGCTATCAAAGTACTGGAATATACAACATTCCCTTGCTCTCTATGATTTACAACGTCTGTCTATGCTATCAAAGTACTGGAATATACAACATTCTCTTGCTCTCTAAGATTTACAACCTCTGTCTATGCTATCAAAGTACTGCAATATACAACATTCCCTTGCTCTCCATGTTTTACAACCTCTGTCTATGCTATCAAAGTACTGGAATATACAACATTCTCTTGCTCTCTATGATTTATACCTTCTGTCTATGCTATCAAAGTACTGGAATATACAACATTCCCTTGCTCTCTATGATAGAAAACTTCTGTCTAAGCTATCAAAGTACTGGAATATACAACATTCCCTTGCTCTCCATGTTTTACAACCTCTGTCTATGCTATCAATGTACTGGAATATACAACATTCTCTTGCTCTCTATGATAGAAAACTTCTGTCTAAGCTATCAAAGTACTGGAATATACAACATTCCCTTGCTCTCTATGATTTACAACTTCTGTCTATACTATCAAAGTACTGGAATATACAACATTCTCTTGCTCTCTATGATTTACAACTACTGTCTATGCTATCGAAGTACTGGAATATACAACATTCCCTTGCTCTCTATGATTCACAACTTCTGTCTATACTATCAAAGTACTGGAATATACAACATTCTCTTGCTCTCTATGATTTACAACTACTGTCTATGCTATCGAAGTACTGGAATATACAACATTCCCTTGCTCTCTATGATTTACAACTTCTGTCTATACTATCAAAGTACTGGAATATACAACATTCCCTTGCTCTCTATGATTTACAACTTCTGTCTATGCTATCAAAGTACTGGAATATACAACATTCCCTTGCTCTCTATGATAGACAACTTCTGTCTAAGCTATCAAAGTACTGGAAGATGCCACATACCTTGCTCTCTATGATTTACAACCTCTGTCTAAGCTATCAAAGTACTGGAAGATGCGACTTACCCTTGCTTTCCATGATTTACAACCTCTGTCTAAACTATCAAAGTACTGGAAGGTGCGACATTCCCTTGCTCTCTATGATTTACAACTACTGTCTAAGCTATCAAAGTACTGGAAGATGTGACTTACCCTTGCTCTCTATGATATACAACCACTGTCTAAGCTATCAAAGTACTGGAAGATGCGACTTACCCTTGCTCTCTATGATTTACAACCTCTGTCTATGCTATCAAAGTACTGGAAGATGTGACTTACCCTTGCTTTCCAGATGATCTGCTAAAAATATACGTAACTTTCCTAAGGCTTCGTGCTGGAATGATAATTTAGGTTGACCATAGATTTACTTATATTAAAAAACACACAAACAATATTACATCAATGGTCGGCGACAAGTGTTTGAAATCTTGAAAGAATTTATGCTTAATGCTAATGTTTTGAGACATCAGGTGCCAGAAGACGACCAAGCCATCACAAAAAATGTTGTTTTGACAAATGTGGAGGGTGTGGACCTGAAAAGGACCGTTATTCGAAAGACTAACAGCACTTGTCACCCTGGATAGAAAAAAGAAGCCGCCATTGGGATACCAGCTACACCATGACACGATATAGATCAGTAATCAAGTTAGAAACATTCAGTCGCCCATATGCCTCGGCGTTTGCACTTTAAATAAAACAACATCATTTGTATATTAAGACAGACATGATCAGTCTGCAGAAAATATCAATGGTACATTAATTGTGAAAGATGACACCAATGGCATGAACTACTATAGTTCATTGCATTAATATATACATGTATTCCATAAATAGGCAATAACCATACAAGTAAATAACGATGATGTCACATACTCAAAATGGCCGACATCTAAATAAAGGGAAATTAAAATATCTATTACTTAATGTTGTCAATCTGATAGAGAGCGTTTCAGAATATTTCCACTTCTCCTTCAACTAAAATTTGTAACTACATGTATACTCACAGGTCTATAGTTCTGTCCTACAGCAAGTATCACAAGGTCACCAATTTTAAGGTCAAGGTCAGCAAAAATGACATCCTTGACCTCTGACCGCAGGTGTTTTGCAACACTAGACTGCCAGGTTCCATCTTCAACAATACGCACAGGAATCAAAACTGTCTGCAATAATGTATTACATCATGTCTACATCATGTCTGTAATAAGGTATTACATCATGTCTGTAACAAGGTATTACATCATATCTGTGACAAGGTATTACATCATGTCTGTAACAAGGTATTACATCATATCTGTGACAAGGTATTACATCATGTCTGTAACAAAGTATTACATCATATCTGTGACAAGGTATTACATCATGTCTGTAATCAGGTATTACATCATGTCTGTAATAATGTATTACATCATGTCTGTAATTAGGTATTACATCATGTATGTAACAAGGTATTACATCATGTATGTAACAAGGTATTACATCATGTCTGTAATAAGGTATTACATCATGTCTGTAACAAGGTATTACATCATACATGTACTTACAAGATTGAGTGACAGATGTCCCGCCCGGATTTAACAAAATAAACATTTCTTAACAGTTGATTTCTTCAGTATTCATGATGCATCTATCTAAACTGAGGTCATTGTTGCAAAATAGTGAAGTCAAAACGGGAACATAACATGGGAGGCCATTATCAAATATCAAAGTCCCGACAGTATGGGCTTATGTTGCTTGTTACTGAAAACCTAGATACATCTCTATATCAACTAGATGAAAACCAATGCAGTTGTGGACACAATATCAGCTATATTACAATATAGTAGAGTACAAATGGTGGTGTAATTCAATAACAAACTGACCTCAGCTTTTTGTAAGTCCGCCTCACATTGTATAGGGCGATATACATGTAGTATTAGTTTGATTATACGTAGTTTTTCAACATACTTGTGTATCATTCAATGCCTGCAATGCCTTCATTTTCAACTCCTCTATCGTCTTTTTGGATACTAACCTCTGAAAATGTATATATAACATGTATAACATCAAAACATACAAGCAAAGCATTATATAACATATGCATAACATCATATAATATGTGCATAACATCATATAATATGTGCATAACATCATATAATATGTGCATAACATCATATAACATATGCATAACATCATATAATATGTGCATAACATCATATAATATGTGCATAACATTATATAATATGTGTATAACATTACATAATATGTGCATAACATTACATAATATGTGTATAACATTACATAATATGTGCATAACATTACATAATATGTGTATAACATTACATAATATGTGTATAACATTATATAATATGTGCATAACATTATATAATATGTGCATAACATTATATAATATGTGCATAACATTATATAATATGTGCATAACATTATATAATATGTGCATAACATTATATAATATGTGCATAACATTATATAATATGTGCATAACATTATATAATATGTGTATAACATTATATAATATGTGCATAACATTATATAATATGTGCATAACATTATATAACATGTGTATAACATTATATAACATGTGTATAACATTATATAATATGTGCATAACATCATATAACATGTGCATAACATTATATAATATGTGCATAACATCATATAACATGTGCATAACATCATATAATATGTGCATAACATCATATAACATGTGCATAACATTATATAATATGTGCATAACATCATATAATGTGTGCATAACATCATATAACATATGCATAACATCATATAATATGTGTATAACATTATATAATATGTGCATAACATTATATAACATGTGTATAACATCATATAACATGTGCATAACATTATATAATATGTGCATAACATCATATAATATGTGCATAACATTATATAACATGTGCATAACATAATATAATGTGTGCCTAACATCATATAACATATGTATAACATTATATAACATGTGAATAACATCATATAATATGTGCATAACATCATATAATATGTGTATAACATCATATAATATGTGCATAACATCATATAATATGTGTATAACATCATATAATATGTGCATAACATCATATAATATGTGCATAACATCATATAATATGTGCATAACATCATATAACATATGCATAACATCATATAATATGTGCATAACATCATATAATATGTGTATAACATCATATAATATGTGTATAACATCATATAACATGTGTATAACATTATATAATATGTGTATAACAGTATATAACATGTGTATAACATTATATAATATGTGAATAACATCATATACCATGTGCATAACATTATATAATATGTGTATAACATTATATAACATCATATACTATGTGCATAACATCATATAATATGTGCATAACATGATATAATATGTGTATAACATCATATAATATGTGCATAACATTATATAACATGTGTATAACATTATATAATATGTGTATAACATTATATAATATGTGTATAACAGTATATAACATGTGTATAACATAATATAATATGTGCATAACATCATATAATATGTGCATAACATCATATAATATGTGCATAACATCATATAATATGTGTATAACATCATATAATATGTGCATAACATCATATAATATGTGTATAACATCATATAATATGTGCATAACATCATATAATATGTGCATAACATCATATAATATGTGCATAACATCATATAACATATGCATAACATCATATAATATGTGCATAACATCATATAATATGTGCATAACATCATATAATATGTGCATAACATCATATAATATGTGCATAACATTATATAATATGTGCATAACATCATATAATGTGTGCATAACATCATATAACGTGTGCATAACATTATATAATATGTGCATAACATCATATAATGTGTGCATAACATCATATAACGTGTGCATAACATCATATAATATGTGCATAACATCATATAACATATGCATAACATCATATAATATGTGTATAACATCATATAATATGTGTATAACATCATATAATATGTGCATAACATTATATAATATGTGAATAACATCATATACTATGTGCATAACATCATATAATATGTGTATAACATCATATAATATGTGCATAACATTATATAACATGTGTATAACATCATATAACATGTGAATAACATCATATAATATGTGCATAACATCATATAATATGTGCATAACATTATATAACATGTGTATAACATCATATAACATGTGCATAACATCATATAATATGTGAATAACAGTATATAATATGTGCATAACATTATATAATATGTAAATAACATTATATAATATGTGCATAACATCATATAATATGTGTATAACATCATATAATATGTGCATAACATTATATAATATGTGAATAACATTATATAATATGTGCATAACATTATATAATATGTGCATAACATCATATAATATACTGAGTCAAAAAAGAAACGATACCTGGTGTTTATGTGTCTATAATTTCAACATTTATTAAGAAAATTCTTTGAAAATTCATAAGATGATAGTCCAACATGTTTGAAAGAGGAGCACATAAAGCATAATGAGCCTCCGAAAATGTCTGCTGCGTGATGACGTAATTCGTCGGACAGGGTGCTAATGGAGTTTTTACACAGACGTCAATACCGAGTATGGGCACCATTTGTGTCTCTGACTGCAATGCACCGCCGTCGCATCGAACGGAAGAGTGTCTGAATCTCTTGCTGGTCAATATGTGTCCACTCCTGACGCAAAACATCCCTCAGTTGGTTTAACGTTACCGGCTGACGTCGTCTGACGCGGCTGTCTAACGTATCCCACAAATGTTCTATGGGTGACAAGTCTGGTGACAAAGCAGGCCACGGCAGGGTTTCAATATTGTTCTGCTCCAATAATGTGGTGGAAATCCGAGCAGTATGACACCTGGCATTGTCCTGTTGGAACAGTGTGACGTTTCTGTTGGCGTTAAAGAACGGCACAACAACTGGCACAAGGATCTCATCACAGTACCGCTGGGCGTTTAGGTTCCCGTCCACCACTAACAGTTCAGTGCGACTGCCGAAGGTGATACCGCCCCACGCCATAACGCTTCCGCCCCCGAACAGATCGACCTGACGTACACATGCGTCGGCGTAACGTTCACCGCGTCTGCGATATACCCGCTCTCTGCCATCCGCTCGACGCCAACAGAACCGCGATTCATCGCTAAACATCACCGAATTCCACTGTAACAGAGTCCAGCGAGCAAGTTCCGTCGTCCATTCCCGCCGTACGTCACGGTGACGTCGTGTCAGGATGGGTCCAAAGTATGGCCGATAGGCACGAATGCCACGTTCACCGAGCCGGTTCCTGACTGTTTGTGCACTGATGCGATTGTTGGTCATCCCAGGATAACGGCAGCTGTGTGCGTAGCAGGTAGGAACCGGTCACGTAAATGTGACGTCCGAATGTGACGGTCCTGTTCACGCGTCGTCACACGTGGTCGACCAGATCTTGGACGGTAGTCCACCGATCCATGTGTTCTATAACGTCGAAGTAGACGTGTTATCGTGATCCGCGTAACCCCGAGTCGATTTGCGACGTCACGCTGACGTAAACCGCCGTCAATCATGCCAATGGCACGCATTCTCTGATTGCGGTTTAGCCTAGGCATTTTGTTAAAGGTAACAATGGGTATGTAAGGTGTTTTTCCTCGATGATAATGCAATACCAGTACAATAAACCGGTTTTCCGATTTGTACATGTGTAGGAAGTTGTCTTTGTTGAGGAGCACGTGCAAATCGGAAATTCGGCGTTCCAGGATTATCGGATGTTTATTTACCTGTGTTTATGGTTGGCTGACGTTGCAATAAGATACCCGGTACTGATATGTAATAATATATTAAACCTTTCTATGGTTTTATCCGTTTTACGTCATTTTTAGTTTCGTATCGTTTCTTTTTTGACTCAGTATATGTGCATAACATCATATAACATATGCATAACATTATATAATATGTGTATAACATTATATAATATGTGCATAACATTATATATGTGTATAACATTATATAATATGTGCATAACATCATATAATATGTGTATAACATTATATAACATATGTATAACATTATATAATATGTGCATAACATTATATAATATGTGTATAACATTATATAATATGTGTATAACATTATATAATATGTGTATAACATTATATAATATGTGTATAACATTATATAATATGTGTATAACATTATATAATATGTGTATAACATTATATAACCGTATATAATATGTGTATAACATTATATAATATGTGTATAACCTTATATAATATGTGTATAACATTATATAATATGTGTATAACAGTTTATTTTTTGTAGTTCATGAAATGGTCACCAGCACAGATCCACCTGAAAACATGGTTGCCTGTTCTGATGTGCTTCCAGTTTTAAAGATATTCTGTGAGAAATAACAACATTACCAGAAATGTAACCAGACACAATTCTTTGTACAGTTCCCATAGCCGTCCTTTTTCATTAAAGTTTAAACATTATTTATTTTTAACAATTGCGAAGCAAGTTCTAACAGCTTATATTAATCACTCTCGTTGGCGCGGATGAAAGCGTATATGTGGTCATTCGTGTGGGAGGAAACCAGAGTACACAGAGAAAACCCACCTGTCCGATCTGGCGACCCCATACCATCTCACATACTTCCCGGTCCGAGGATCGAACCCGGGTTGCATTGGAGAGCAGCGAGCGTGCTAACCACTGTGCTAATCGGACAGCCCTTTTTCATTCAAAAGCAGAGATAAGAAATATACATAATATTCGTACCAGACTGTCATGTACTGTTATTGGAAAGAATGCTCGGTACCAGACTGTCATGTACTGTTATTGGAAAGAATGCTCGGTACCAGACTGTCATGTACTGTTATTGGAAAGAATGCTGAGTACCAGACTGTCATGTACTGTTATTGGAAAGAATGCTTGGTACCAGACTGTCATGTACTGTTATTGGAAAGAATGCTGGGTACCAGACTGTCATGTACTGTTATTGGAAAGAATGCTGGGTACCAGACTGTCATGTACTGTTATTGGAAAGAATGCTCAGTACAGACTGTCATGTACTGTTATTGGAAAGAATGCTGGGTACCAGACTGTCATGTACTGTTATTGGAAAGAATGCTGGGTACCAGACTGTCATGTACTGTTATTGGAAAGATTGCTGAGTACCAGACTGTCATGTACTGTTATTGGAAAGAATGCTGGGTACCAGACTGTTATGCACTGTTATTGGAAAGAATGCTCGGTACCAGACTGTCATGTACTGTTATTGGAAAGAATGCTCACTACCAGACTGTCATGTACTGTTATTGGAAAGAATGCTCGGTACCAGACTGTCATGTACTGTTATTGGAAATAATGCTGGGTACCAGACTGTCATGTACTGTTATTGGAGAGAATGCTCAGTACCAGACTGTCATGTACTGTTATTGGAGAGAATGCTCGGTACCAGACTGTCATGTACTGTTATTGGAAAGAATGCTGGGTACCAGACTGTCATGTACTGTTATTGGAAAGAATGCGGGTACGAGACTGTCATGTATTGTTATTGGAAAGAATGCTGGGTACCAGACTGTCATGTACTGTTATTGGAGAGAATGCTCGGTACCAGACTGTCATGTACTGTTATTGGAAATAATGCTGGGTACCAGACTGTCATGTACTGTTATTGGAGAGAATGCTCAGTACCAGACTGTCATGTACTGCTATTGGAGAGAATGCTGGGTACCAGACTGTCATGTACTGTTATTGGAAAGAATGCGGGTACGAGACTGTCATGTATTGTTATTGGAAAGAATGCTGGGTACCAGACTGTCATGTACTGTTATTGGAAAGAATGCTCGGTACCAGACTGTCATGTACTGTTATTGGAAAGAATGCTCGGTACCAGACTGTCATGTACTGTTATTGGAAAGAATGCTGGGTACCAGACTGTCATGTACTGTTATTGGAAAGAATGCTGGGTACCAGACTGTCATGTATTGTTATTGGAAAGAATGCTGGGTACCAGACTGTCATGTACTGTTATTGGAGAGAATGCTGGGTACCAGACTGTCATGTACTGTTATTGGAAAGAATGCTCAGTACCAGACTGTCATGTACTGTTATTGGAAAGAATGCTGGGTACCAGACTGTCATGTACTGTTATTGGAAAGAATGCTGGGTACCAGACTGTCATGTACTGTTATTGGAAAGAATGCTGGGTACCAGACTGTCATGTACTGTTATTGGAAAGAATGCTTGGTACCAGACTGTCATGTACTGTTATTGGAGAGAATGCTCGGTACCAGACTGTCATGTACTGTTATTGGAAAGAATGCTCGGTACCAGACTGTCATGTACTGTTATTGGAAAGAATGCTTGGTACCAGACTGTCATGTACTGTTATTGGAAAGAATGCTTGGTACCAGGCTGTCATGTACTGTTATTGGAAAGAATGCTCAGTACCAGACTGTCATGTACTGTTATTGGAAAGAATGCTCAGTACCAGACTGTCATGTACTGTTATTGGAAAGAATGCTCGGTACCAGACTGTCATGTACTGTTATTGGAAAGAATGCTCGGTACCAGACTGTCATGTACTGTTATTGGAAAGAATGCTCGGTACCAGACTGTCATGTACTGTTATTGGAAAGAATGCTCAGTACCAGACTGTCATGTACTGTTATTGGAAAGAATGCTCAGTACCAGACTGTCATGTACTGTTATTGGAAAGAATGCTGGGTACCAGACTGTCATGTACTGTTATTGGAAAGAATGCTGGGTACCAGACTGTCATGTATTGTTATTGGAAAGAATGCTGGGTACCAGACTGTCATGTACTGTTATTGGAGAGAATGCTGGGTACCAGACTGTCATGTACTGTTATTGGAAAGAATGCTCAGTACCAGACTGTCATGTACTGTTATTGGAAAGAATGCTGGGTACCAGACTGTCATGTACTGTTATTGGAAAGAATGCTGGGTACCAGACTGTCATGTACTGTTATTGGAAAGAATGCTGGGTACCAGACTGTCATGTACTGTTATTGGAAAGAATGCTTGGTACCAGACTGTCATGTACTGTTATTGGAGAGAATGCTCGGTACCAGACTGTCATGTACTGTTATTGGAAAGAATGCTCGGTACCAGACTGTCATGTACTGTTATTGGAAAGAATGCTTGGTACCAGACTGTCATGTACTGTTATTGGAAAGAATGCTTGGTACCAGGCTGTCATGTACTGTTATTGGAAAGAATGCTCAGTACCAGACTGTCATGTACTGTTATTGGAAAGAATGCTCAGTACCAGGCTGTCATGTACTGTTATTGGAAAGAATGCTCGGTACCAGACTGTCATGTACTGTTATTGGAAAGAATGCTCGGTACCAGACTGTCATGTACTGTTATTGGAAAGAATGCTCAGTACCAGACTGTCATGTACTGTTATTGGAAAGAATGCTCGGTACCAGACTGTCATGTACTGTTATTGGAGAGAATGCTTGGTACCAGACTGTCATGTACTGTTATTGGAAAGAATGCTGGGTACCAGACTGTCATGTACTGTTATTGGAAAGAATGCTCAGTACCAAACTGTCATGTACTGTTATTGGAAAGAATGCTGGGTACCAGACTATCATGTACTGTTATTGGAAAGAATGCTCAGTACCAGACTGTCATGTACTGTTATTGGAAAGAATGCTCAGTACCAGACTGTCATGTACTGTTATTGGAAAGAATGCTGGGTACCAGACTGTCATGTACTGTTATTGGAAAGAATGCTGGGTACCAGACTGTCATGTACTATTATTGGAAAGAATGCTGGGTACCAGACTGTCATGTACTGTTATTGGAAAGAATGCTGGGTACCAGACTGTCATGTACTGTTATTGGAAAGAATGCTGGGTACCAGACTGTCATGTACTGTTATTGGAAAGCATGCTCAGTACCAGACTGTCATGTACTGTTATTGGAAAGAATGCTGGGTACCAGACTGTCATGTACTGTTATTGGAAAGAATGCTGGGTACCAGACTGTCATGTACTGTTATTGGAAAGAATGCTGGGTACCAGACTGTCATGTACTGTTATTGGAAAGCATGCTCAGTACCAGACTGTCATGTACTGTTATTGGAAAGAATGCTGGGTACCAAACTGTCATGTACTGTTATTGGAAAGAATGCTGGGTACCAGACTGTCATGTACTGTTATTGGAAAGAATGCTCAGTACCAGACTGTCATGTACTGTTATTGGAAAGAATGCTGGGTACCAGACTGTCATGTACTGTTATTGGAAAGAATGCTCGGTACAAGACTGTCATGTACTGTTATCGGAAAGAATGCTTGGTACCAGACTGTCATGTACTGTTATTGGAAAGTATGCTCAGTACCAGACTGTCATGTACTGTTATTGGAAAGAATGCTCGGTACAAGACTGTCATGTACTGTTATTGGAAAGAATGCTCAGTACCAGACTGTCATGTACTGTTATTGGAAAGAATGCTCAGTACCAGACTGTCATGTACTGTTATTGGAAAGTATGCTCAGTACCAGACTGTCATGTACTGTTATTGGAAAGAATGCTGGGTACCAGACTGTCATGTACTGTTATTGGAAAGAATGCTCGGTACCAGACTGTCATGTACTGTTATTGGAAAGAATGCTCAGTACCAGACTGTCATGTACTGTTATTGGAAAGAATGCTCAGTACCAGACTGTCATGTACTGTTATTGGAAAGAATGCTTGGTACCAGACTGTCATGTACTATTATTGGAAAGAATGTTGGGTACCAGACTGTCATGTACTGTTATTGGAAAGAATGCTTGGTACCAGACTGTCATGTACTGTTATTGGAAAGTATGCTCAGTACCAGACTGTCATGTACTGTTATTGGAAAGAATGCTGGGTACCAGACTGTCATGTACTGTTATTGGAAAGAATGCTCGGTACCAGACTGTCATGTACTGTTATTGGAAAGAATGCTCAGTACCAGACTGTCATGTACTGTTATTGGAAAGAATGCTCAGTACCAGACTGTCATGTACTGTTATTGGAAAGAATGCTCGGTACAAGACTGTCATGTACTGTTATTGGAAAGAATGCTTGGTACCAGACTGTCATGTACTGTTATTGGAAAGCATGCTCAGTACCAGACTGTCATGTACTGTTATTGGAAAGAATGCTGGGTACCAGACTGTCATGTACTGTTATTGGAAAGAATGCTCGGTACCAGACTGTCATGTACTGTTATTGGAGAGAATACTGGGTACCAGACTGTCATGTACTGTTATTGGAAAGAATGCTGGGTACCAGACTGTCATGTACTGTTATTGGAAAGAATGCTGGGTACCAGACTGTCATGTACTGTTATTGGAAAGAATGCTGGGTACCAGACTGTCATGTACTGTTATTGGAAAGAATGCTGGGTACCAGACTGTCATGTACTGTTATTGGAAAGATTGCTGAGTACCAGACTGTCATGTACTGTTATTGGAAAGAATGCTGGGTACCAGACTGTTATGCACTGTTATTGGAAAGAATGCTCGGTACCAGACTGTCATGTACTGTTATTGGAAAGAATGCTCACTACCAGACTGTCATGTACTGTTATTGGAAAGAATGCTCGGTACCAGACTGTCATGTACTGTTATTGGAAATAATGCTGGGTACCAGACTGTCATGTACTGTTATTGGAGAGAATGCTCAGTACCAGACTGTCATGTACTGTTATTGGAAAGAATGCGGGTACGAGACTGTCATGTATTGTTATTGGAGAGAATGCTCGTACCAGACTGTCATGTACTGTTATTGGAAAGAATGCTGGGTACCAGACTGTCATGTACTGTTATTGGAAAGAATGCTGGGTACCAGACTGTCATGTACTGTTATTGGAAAGAATGCTGGGTACCAGACTGTCATGTACTGTTATTGGAAAGAATGCTGGGTACCAGACTGTCATGTACTGTTATTGGAAAGAATGCTTGGTACCAGACTGTCATGTACTGTTATTGGAGAGAATGCTCGGTACCAGACTGTCATGTACTGTTATTGGAAAGAATGCTCGGTACCAGACTGTCATGTACTGTTATTGGAAAGAATGCTTGGTACCAGACTGTCATGTACTGTTATTGGAAAGAATGCTTGGTACCAGGCTGTCATGTACTGTTATTGGAAAGAATGCTCAGTACCAGACTGTCATGTACTGTTATTGGAAAGAATGCTCAGTACCAGGCTGTCATGTACTGTTATTGGAAAGAATGCTCGGTACCAGACTGTCATGTACTGTACTGTTATTGGAAAGAATGCTCGGTACCAGACTGTCATGTACTGTTATTGGAAAGAATGCTCAGTACCAGACTGTCATGTACTGTTATTGGAAAGAATGCTCGGTACCAGACTGTCATGTACTGTTATTGGAGAGAATGCTTGGTACCAGACTGTCATGTACTGTTATTGGAAAGAATGCTGGGTACCAGACTGTCATGTACTGTTATTGGAAAGAATGCTCAGTACCAAACTGTCATGTACTGTTATTGGAAAGAATGCTGGGTACCAGACTATCATGTACTGTTATTGGAAAGAATGCTCAGTACCAGACTGTCATGTACTGTTATTGGAAAGAATGCTCAGTACCAGACTGTCATGTACTGTTATTGGAAAGAATGCTGGGTACCAGACTGTCATGTACTGTTATTGGAAAGAATGCTGGGTACCAACCAAGTACCAGACTGTCATGTACTATTATTGGAAAGAATGCTGGGTACCAGACTGTCATGTACTGTTATTGGAAAGAATGCTGGGTACCAGACTGTCATGTACTGTTATTGGAAAGAATGCTGGGTACCAGACTGTCATGTACTGTTATTGGAAAGCATGCTCAGTACCAGACTGTCATGTACTGTTATTGGAAAGAATGCTCACTACCAGACTGTCATGTACTGTTATTGGAAAGAATGCTGGTACCAGACTGTCATGTACTGTTATTGGAAAGAATGCTGTACCAGACTGTCATGTACTGTTATTGGAAAGAATGCTGGGTACCAGACTGTCATGTACTGTTATTGGAAAGAATGCTCAGTACCAGACTGTCATGTACTGTTATTGGAAAGAATGCTGGGTACCAGACTGTCATGTACTGTTATTGGAAAGAATGCTGGGTACCAGACTGTCATGTACTGTTATTGGAAAGTATGCTCAGTACCAGACTGTCATGTACTGTTATTGGAAAGAATGCTCGGTACAAGACTGTCATGTACTGTTATTGGAAAGAATGCTCAGTACCAGACTCCGTACCAGCTGTCATGTACTGTTATTGGAAAGAATGCTCAGTACCAGACTGTCATGTACTGTTATTGGAAAGTATGCTCAGTACCAGACTGTCATGTACTGTTATTGGAAAGAATGCTGGGTACCAGACTGTCATGTACTGTTATTGGAAAGAATGCTCGGTACCAGACTGTCATGTACTGTTATTGGAAAGAATGCTCAGTACCAGACTGTCATGTACTGTTATTGGAAAGAATGCTCAGTACCAGACTGTCATGTACTGTTATTGGAAAGAATGCTTGGTACCAGACTGTCATGTACTATTATTGGAAAGAATGTTGGGTACCAGACTGTCATGTACTGTTATTGGAAAGAATGCTTGGTACCAGACTGTCATGTACTGTTATTGGAAAGTATGCTCAGTACCAGACTGTCATGTACTGTTATTGGAAAGATGCTGTACCAGACTGTCATGTACTGTTATTGGAAAGAATGCTGGGTACCAGACTGTCATGTACTGTTATTGGAAAGAATGCTCGGTACCAGACTGTCATGTACTGTTATTGGAAAGAATGCTGGGTACCAGACGGTCATGTACTGTTATTGGAAAGAATGCTGGGTACCAGACTGTCATGTACTGTTATTGGAAAGAATGCTCGGTACAAGACTGTCATGTACTGTTATTGGAAAGAATGCTTGGTACCAGACTGTCATGTACTGTTATTGGAAAGCATGCTCAGTACCAGACTGTCATGTACTGTTATTGGAAAGAATGCTGGGTACCAGACTGTCATGTACTGTTATTGGAAAGAATGCTCGGTACCAGACTGTCATGTACTGTTATTGGAGAGAATACTGGGTACCAGACTGTCATGTACTGTTATTGGAAAGAATGCTGGGTACCAGACTGTCATGTACTGTTATTGGAAAGAATGCTCGGTACCAGACTGTCATGTACTGTTATTGGAAAGAATGCTCGGTACCAGACTGTCATGTACTGTTATTGGAAAGAATGCTGGGTACCAGACTGTCATGTACTGTTATTGGAAAGAATGCTGGGTACCAGACTGTCATGTACTGTTATTGGAAAGAATGCTCAGTACCAGACTGTCATGTACTGTTATTGCTACAACAGATCCACCATTCTGTATCCGGCTGTCAATCAACTCAACACCACACCCCATACAGCGGGATGATACATCGTGTATCTGAAATGATCATATATAATGTGCACTCCACATGTCAATCAATTCTTAAACCACAATACAAGACAAGATGCATACTTCCATTTTGTTTTAGAAATACAGTCAACCCTGTGTTAGTGGTCATTAAGCAGCATGTTTCCAGATTCCCAATATAATTTATTATTATACATTTGACCACTATTGAGCGGTCACTTTCTATGACTCCCTTGGCTGGCTGCTTAAGACAGGTTTGACTGTATAAACAAACCAACATTAGCTACAGTGATTTATGACATATGGCATTATAATTTCAACTAAACATTTCCACATAAACTCATTTTTAAAACAAGATGGGTACACGCCGGGGTCAAGACTCAAAAGGCGAGCAACCTTTGGTTCTTCAAGGGAGACAACTCTCTTTTAAAATGGTACATTTGAAATATGGAAGTCGTGATAGCGCAGTGGTAGTGCGCTCACTTCAGGTGCCAAAGACCTGGAGTTTGAGCCCCGCTGGAGCCGTTACGATTGTACCCCTAGGCAAGGCATTTAAATTCCACGCCTGTTCGCTCTCCCTCATTGCGATGGATTCCATCAGGAATGAGGTCTCAAGCGTTATTAATTATCAATTATTATTTATTGTGGGGGAGGGGAAGACTCTAGTATAATGTTTAAGCGGAGTTGCATGAACAGATATGGATCTATAGCACCACTCCAGTTATATCTTGGGAGCTCTGTAGCTCCATTTCTCCATAACAAATCAAATAGCAAAATAAATCGTGTGCATACATATACAGTCTACATCCGTTATGTCGAATTCCGTAGAACCGAACAAAATATTTCGACCATAATCGAAGTTTGACTTAACGAAATTAGATATAAACGGAGACTGTTATATGTAAAATGATAGTGTCTGAAACAGGACTTTGATCCGACTTCGAGATAATCGGATAATTCGAAATAACCGACTTTGACATAGCAGATGTAGACTGTATATCAATTTTAGTATACTAAGTCTTTATTTAAATTGCTGTTCAAAATCAGGAAACTAGCAAACATTGCAATTTCTTCTTTCTCAACAAGAACATACCTTCATATCAAACCTTGTGTCAGGTTTATCACAGCCGTACAACCTCATGGCTTGTTCATATGTCAGGTGCTGGAACGGTGCATCAATGCTCGGCTCATCCTTGGGCCAACTATGCACCAACAAATCCTCTATCAGCTGTATGATACCCTCCCGTCGTACAAACGACATCTCTATATCTAACTGAAGCACAACACAACTGGGTCATTACACGACCGAGCACCATTAATTTCACATACGCATACAGAGTAACATAACATTCAAGCAGGTCAGGGGCTCTGCTGTCGATCGCCACTGATGCAAACAATAAAGAAATTGAATGTTGGATTAACCATGAAATCAAGATTTTTGTTTCTTGTTGAAGATTATTTTATACTCATGTGAAGTTTAAATTTAACATGTGTATGAACCTGTGATGTAAATACCGGTAATAAAGATTGTATGAATGTGTGATGTAAATAATAAAGAATGTATGAACCTGCAATGTAAATAATAAAGAATGTTGTAAAACAAAGAAATTGAGCATTTCGTTTGTTGTTAGTTTATTTTATATTGGCTCCATTTTTGGCTTATATGGCTCCAAAGTGGCTCCAACTTTTTGAATGTGGCGACGAAAGTGGCACCACCTTAAAAAAAGCCAGTGGATGCCCTGCAGGTGTTAGAATCTGTACAGCATGTGATAAACTTTATACTTCGATAAGATTAATCTCTCTCATATACCCATGTTGGGATATACAGTGAAACCCCTCTAATCTGAATGGCCAGTCCAGTGGTAACATGCTGGACTGGTAATCCAGGGATCGCAGGTTCGATCCCCCGTCTGACCCTAATAAAATTAACAGTCTTTCAGATGAGACATTAAACCGAGGTCTCGTGTCGGTGCTTTACACTGTGCACGTAAAAGAACCAGAGGAGATTCTGGAATGGGTCTCTGTCTGTATCATGCGCTATCCTCCAAAATCTAAAATGACTAATCTCTTCAGGAGGCGTCGCTCATATGGGCAAACGGTAGCGACAATAAATAAACGTAAAAAAAACAAAACTGAATGGCCACAGGACCACAGGTAAAGTATGGAGGGCGTTTTGGTTTAGAGGGGTTTTCATAGTTTTTCTCCTAAATAAACAATTCAACTCTGCAGTGCTTAGAAGGAGGCTGAGACATGTTTATAGTTTGGTACTTACCGTAGTAAAGAACTGATTCATTTTAAGTACATTATTCTTTAAAACATTAGCTGAAAATTTGGTTGTTTGAAAGAATAGTCAGTTTCATATTTCAAGTAAATTACTATTGAAAATGTACACATTTTTTAAATCTGTTCGGTATTCAAAAAAGAGGGGTTCCGGTTTACCAAGGTTTTGTTAAAATGAATAAAGAAAGGAAAAATTTAGGACAAAAATATTTGCACGGTTTGGAGGGAATTTCCAGTTTTGAGGGGATCCAGTTTTGAGGGGTTTACCTGTATGTGTATTCTGTAAATTGAGCCGTGTGTAAATTTGATGTATATACTGCCTCATCTTATCAAATGGCCCGAATGAAGTAACCCTTTACTGCACTGCACTGCACTGCTTTTCTATAATTTGTCATGTTTGTATTTACATGTATATATGTAAAAAAACTAATCGAGCAATAAAATATGATTAAACGTTAAACACTGCAAGCGAGTATATTCGTTTTGCAAACAGCATAAAGTCTGATCAGATGTAACAGAACGTGCACAGAACATGCACAGAACATGCTCTCTGTTGTTTGCTAATCGGACAGTGGAGCCACAACACTTGGCAGAAAAGCAAACAACAGACATGGTGCAATCTGGATCTATGTTATTTGCACATTCCTTCGAATTTATTCAGCATCCCTGTCTGACATTAAATTACACAGATTAAACTAACCTGTGTAAATTCAGGTTGCCTGTCCGGTTTAGCCCCCTCATCTCTATAACATTTTGCAATCTGGAAATATCTGTCTATACCGCCAACCATCAGCAATTGCTTAAACTGGAAAATAAATCATCTATGTACATGTCTACTATACCTTCAAGCCCCAACCACCAGTCATTGCTTACACTGTCAAACAAACAATCTGGAACTATTGTGAGTACATCCAATAATCTGGAACTATTTGTGAGTACATCCAACAATCTGGAACTGTTTGTGAATTCCTCCAACAATCTGGAACTATTTGTGAGTACATCCAACAATCTGGAACTGTTTGTGAATTCCTCCAACAATCTGGAACTGTTTGTGAGTTCCTTCAAAAATCTGGAACTATTTGTGAGTTCCTCCAACAATCTGGAACTATCTGTGAGTACCTCAAACAATCTGGAACTATTTGTGAGTATCTCAAACAATCTGGAACTGTTTGTGAATTCCTCCAACAATCTGGAACTGTTTGTGAGTTCCTTCAAAAATCTGGAACTATTTGTGAGTTCCTCCTACATTCTGGAACTATTTGTGAGTTCCTCCAACAATCTGGAACTGGTTGTGAGTTCCTTCAAAAATCTGGAACTATTTGTGAGTTCCTCCAACAATCTGGAACTATTTGTGAGTTCCTCCAACAATCTGGAACTATTTGTGAGTTCCTCCTACAATCTGGAACTATTTGTGAGTTCCTCCAACAATCTGGAACTATTTGTGAGTTCCTCCAAACAATCGACAAGCGCTTTATCGTGGAAATATAAAATCACCTACAGCAATCAGTAATTGCATAAACTGGAATGATATACTCCAGATATCTACTGTAGCATAGTCGAGCTATTTCTTATTAAAATACAACAATTCTGATCGCATAGTGGTTTATTAATGAGAATACACACAAAGTTTCTATCTAGACAAGTTAGCCATTATTTCCACACATTGCATTACTATAAGTCCCAAATTAAATCAATCATAATTTGTAACATCAATAGCATGATTGTTATGTTTTCAGTTATAGAACCCAAAATGATCCTCTCTCCCAAAGTGCTGTGCACCAAGTTTAATAGTATATCCCCACAACATGGCCGCCCACTTTGCTAACAAGGTGGAGCCAAATGCAACTAATGAAACTACATTTTACAGAATTGGTGACCAATGAAAACCAATTTTATATCCGCTTAGGTACACTCAATCTGGTATTTGGACAATGTTGATTACCAGCTCAGCTGCCAATTGCCACGGACGTGTTTGTTTGTACAACTGGTTTGATAGCTAAACTGAGCCTACAATTTATAGCTTCTGTCAAAACCATGTTTATCGAACTCGGGTGTGGCTGCATCAGATAGAACGTGACAAAAACTATCTTATCTATACTGCAGTCCAGTCTCCTTTAGTGCATTCCCACAGGTATACAATCAACCATGCAGTAATAGCGAAATACACCAGGCGACCTAATACCACATATTCCTGCACTTTTTCACAATATATAAATGATGGGATTAAGCTTCATCAAAACACAATCTAATTAATTGTAATCACCTTGACTAACTATCTTGTAAACAGTCATTATGTTACACTACAGTCATCAGTTAATGCATAAACTGGAATGATATATTCCAGATACCTACAGTAATCAGTTAATGCATAAACTGGAATGATATATTCCAGATATCTACAGTCATCAGTTAATGCATAAACTGGAATGATATATTCCAGATACCTACAGTAATCAGTTAATGCATAAACTGGAATGATATATTCCAGATATCTACAGTCATCAGTTAATGCATAAACTGGAATGATATATTCCAGATACCTACAGTAATCAGTTAATGCATAAACTGGAATGATATATTCCAGATATCTACAGTCATCAGTTAATGCATAAACTGGAATGATATATTCCAGATACCTACAGTAATCAGTTAATGCATAAACTGGAATGATATATTCCAGATATCTACAGTCATCAGTTAATGCATAAACTGGAATGATATATTCCAGATACCTACAGTAATCAGTTAATGCATAAACTGGAATGATATATTCCAGATATCTACAGTCATCAGTTAATGCATAAACTGGAATGATATATTCCAGATACCTACAGTCATCAGTTAATGCATAAACTAGAATGATATATTCCAGATACCTACAGCCATCAGTTAATGCATAAACTGGAATGATATATTCCAGATACCTACAGTCATCAGTTAATGCATAAACTGGAATGATATATTCCAGATACCTACAGCCATCAGTTAATGCATAAACTGGAATTTAAACACCTTTCCTGTTTTCCAAGTATTACTTATTGCACTAACCTCGGTAAAAAACTGCCAACTTTTTCATATAAATGAGACATGGCATGAGCTGGGTTCGAACCTGTGCACATCAGTGATGATTGGTTACCGTGAAATGTATGTGACAAAGTAGAATTCATACAAAACTTATAAACATACCTGTTGAGGTGACTGTGGTAGACTATAGAACTTCCCTCTCTCACTGCTGGGTACCACAAACTCCTTGGCTCCCTTAAGCAAAGATCGACAGTAGCATCGTTATGTTTAAGTCAATCAGAAAGGGAACAAATTACAAAACTGTCCTCGCATGTACATCCAGCCTACGACGCAAAATTTATTTACAAAATAGTAAAGGGCAATCAATGACTGTGGTAAACTGGTCACAAGAAACGATCTTGCATTTTTGAACCCGTACCGTTAGGCCCTTATCGCCTAGCAACAAGAAATCTGATCATTCTACAACTGCACCACCTCAACAACCACACAACTGGTTGCACAAATTGATAACATGATCTGGTGCTAGGATTATAAGGATAACTATATACTTGGTAGTTACAAACCATGGGCCAGTTTAAACTTTATTTATTTTACGATTGCGAAGCAAGTTTTAACAACTTCTATTAATCACTCTTGTTGGTGCGGATGAAAGCGCATATGTGGTCATTCGTGTGGGAGGAAACTGGAATACCCAGAGAAAACCCACCGATCTGGCGACCACCGTACCATCTCACATACTTCCCGGTCAGAGGATCGAACCCAGGTTGCAGCCATAAACTGGTTTCACATACTGTTCATAGCCAAGACATATCATAAGTCGGTTGAATCGCTTACTATGACTTGTTCTTAAAATAGCCATCCAATAGCACAATGTCATAGCGTTACTTATGATTTAACGACATATCTCAGCTATAAGACTTTTCTGAAATAGGGCACGTATTAGTGTTCGGGTTAAAATGTTTTATCTTTGATGTGCACGTTTTCCATAAATAAATTGCAAACAGGTGTTAAAGTTCTTACTAATTACTATGATAGCACAAAACTTACTCCTGGGGTCCTTCGAAATAGTGTTGGTGTCTCAACATCCACAAATTCTGCAAACAAACACAAGTTGTAACTAGAGAATATGCTTAACAAGAAGTCATGGCAAGAATCTATCATATGACTTTACTGTAAAATGTTCCTTAGCAAGAACCTATCATATGACTTTACTGTAAAATGTTCCTTAGCAAGAATCTATCATATGACTTTACTATAAAATGTTCCTTAGCAAGAACCTATCATATGACTTTACTGTAAAATGTTCCTTAGCAAGAACCTATCATATGACTTTACTATAAAATGTTCCTTAGCAAGAATCTATCATATGACTTTACTATAAAATGTTCCTTAGCAAGAACCTATCATATGACTTTACTATAAAATGTTCCTTAGCAAGAACCTATCATATGACTTTACTATAAAATGTTCCTTAGCAAGAATCTATCATATGACTTTACTATAAAATGTTCCTTAGCAAGAACCTATCATATGACTTTACTATAAAATGTTCCTTAGCAAGAACCTATCATATGACTTTACTATAAAATGTTCCTTAGCAAGAATCTATCATACATAACCAATAGGCTGTCCGATTAGGGCAGTGGTTAGTGCGCTCGCTTCTCACCGATGCAACCTGGGTTCGATCCTCGGACCGGGAAGTATGTGAGATGGTACGATGGTCGCCAGATCGGACATGCTGGTTTTCTCCGGGTACTCCTGTTTCCTCCCACATGAATGACCACATTTACGCTTTCATGAGCGTCAACGAGAGTGATTATTATAAGTTATTAAAGCTTCATTCGCAATCGTTGTAAAATAAATAAAGTTTAAACAAACTGTAACACATTCGTAAGCAAGAACCTATCATATGACTTTACTATAAAATGTTCCTTAGCAAGAACCTATCATATGACTTTACTATAAAATGTTCCTTAGCAAGAATCTATCATATGACTTTACTATAAAATGTTCCTTAGCAAGAACCTATCATATGACTTTACTATAAAATGTTCCTTAGCAAGAACCTATCATATGACTTTACTATAAAATGTTCCTTAGCAAGAATCTATCATATGACTTTACTATAAAATGTTCCTTAGCAAGAACCTATCATATGACTTTACTATAAAATGTTCCTTAGCAAGAACCTATCATATGACTTTACTATAAAATGTTCCTTAGCAAGAATCTATCATATGACTTTACTATAAAATGTTCCTTAGCAAGAACCTATCATATGACTTTACTATAAAATGTTCCTTAGCAAGAACCTATCATATGACTTTACTGTAAAATGTTCCTTAGCAAGAACCTATTATACATAACCAATAGGCTGTCCGATTAGGGCAGTGGTTAGTGCGCTCGCTTCTCACCGATGCAACCTGGGTTCGATCCTCGGACCGGGAAGTATGTGAGATGGTACGATGGTCGCCAGATCGGACATGCTGGTTTTCTCCGGGTACTCCTGTTTCCTCCCACATGAATGACCACATTTACGCTTTCATGAGCGTCAACGAGAGTGATTATTATAAGTTATTAAAGCTTCATTCGCAATCGTTGTAAAATAAATAAAGTTTAAACAAACTGTAACACATTCGTAAGCAAGAACCTATCAAATGACGTTACTGTAAAATGTTCCTTAGCAAGAACCTATCATATGACTTTACTGTAAAACATTCCTTAGCATAAACCTATCAAATGACTTTACTGTAAAATGTTCCTTAGCAAGAACCTATCATATGACTTTACTGTAAAATGTTCCTTAGCATAAACCTATCATATGACTTTACTATAAAATGTTCCTTAGCAAGAACCTATCATATGACTTTACTGTAAAATGTTCCTTAGCATAAACCTATCATATGACTTTACTGTAAAATGTTCCTTAGCAAGAATCTATCATATGACTTTACTGTAAAACATTCCTTAGCAAAACATATCAAATGACTTTACTGTAAAACATTCCTTAGCAAAACCTATCAAATGACTTTACTGTAAAATGTTCCTCAGCAAGAACCTATCAAATGACGTTACTGTAAAATGTTCCATAGCAAGAACCTATCATATGACTTTACTGTAAAACATTCCTTAGCAAAACATATCAAATGACTTTACTGTAAAATGTTCCTCAGCAAGAACCTATCAAATGACGTTACTGTAAAATGTTCCATAGCAAGAACCTATCATATGACTTTACTGTAAAACATTCCTTAGCAAAACCTATCAAATGACTTTACTGTAAAATGTTCCTTAGCAAGAACCTATCAAATGACTTTACTGTAAAACATTCCTTAGCAAAACCTATCAAATGACTTTACTGTAAAATGTTCCTTAGCAAGAACCTATCAAATGACGTTACTGTAAAATGTTCCATAGCAAGAACCTATCATATGACTGTACTGTAAAACATTCATTAGCATGAAATTATTATATGACCATACCATGTTTATTAACAAGAAATTCCCTCATTTTCATGATCATCTTCGAGCGGAGTCTCAGGTTACGCTGCATCTGTCGTGTCCGGATGTCCATGTACCGATACTCCATTCTTACATTCTCACTGACCTACATAGCAGCAAAATATAAGAATCATGGGTACTAATCATGGAAGATCATGGGTACTAATCATGGAAGATCATGGGTACTAATCATGGAGAATCATGGGTACTGATCACAGAGAGACATGGGTACTAATCATGGAGAATCATGGGTACTAATCACAGAGAATCATGGGTACTATTCATAGAGAATCATGGGTACTAATCATAGAGAATCATGGGTACTAATCACAGAGAATCATGGGTACTAATCACAGAGAATCATGGGTACTAATCACGGAGAATCATGGGTACTAATCACGGAGAATCATGGGTACTAATCATGGAGAATCATGGGTACTAATCAGGGAGAATCATGGGTACTAATCACAGAGAATCATGGGTACTAATCACAGAGAATCATGGGTACTAATCACAGAGAATCATGGGAACTAATCATGGAGAATCATGGGTACTAATCATGGAGAATCATGGGTACTAATCACGGAGAATCATGGGTACTAATCATGGAGAATCATGGGTACTAATCATGGAGAATCATGGGTACTAATCACAGAGAATCATGGGTACTAATCATGGAGAATCATGGGTACTAATCATGGAGAATCATGGGTACTAATCATGGAGAATCATGGGTACTAATCATGGAGAATCATGGGTACTAATCACAGAGAATCATGGGTACTAATCACAGAGAATCATGGGTACTAATCATGGAGAATCATGGGTACTAATCATGGAGAATCATGGGTACTAATCACAGAGAATCATGGGTACTAATCATGGAGAATCATGGGTACTAATCACAGAGAATCATGGGTACTAATCATGGAGAATCATGGGTACTAATCATGGAGAATCATGGGTACTAATCACGGAGAATCATGGGTACTAATCACGGAGAATCATGGGTACTAATCATGGAGAATCATGGGTACTAATCATGGAGAATCATGGGTACTAATCATGGAGAATCATGGGTACTAATCATGGAGAATCATGGGTACTAATCATGGAGAATCATGGGTACTAATCATGGAGAATCATGGGTACTAATCATGGAGAATCATGGGTACTAATCACAGAGAATCATGGGTACTAATCATGGAGAATCATGGGTACTAATCATGGAGAATCATGGGTACTAATCATGGAGAATCATGGGTACTAATCACGGAGAATCATGGGTACTAATCATGGAGAATCATGGGTACTAATCATGGAGAATCATGGGTACTAATCATGGAGAATCATGGGTACTAATCATGGAGAATCATGGGTACTAATCATGGAGAATCATGGGTACTAATCATGGAGAATCATGGGTACTAATCATGGAGAATCATGGGTACTAATCATGGAGAATCATGGGTACTAATCATGGAGAATCATGGGTACTAATCATGGAGAATCATGGGTACTAATCACGGAGAATCATGGGTACTAATCATGGAGAATCATGGGTACTAATCATGGAGAATCATGGGTACTAATCACAGAGAATCATGGGTACTAATCATGGAGAATCATGGGTACTAATCATGGAGAATCATGGGTACTAATCATGGAGAATCATGGGTACTAATCATGGAGAATCATGGGTACTAATCACAGAGAATCATGGGTACTAATCACAGAATCATGGGTACTAATCATGGAGAATCATGGGTACTAATCATGGAGAATCATGGGTACTAATCACAGAGAATCATGGGTACTAATCATGGAGAATCATGGGTACTAATCACGGAGAATCATGGGTACTAATCATGGAGAATCATGGGTACTAATCATGGGTACTAATCACAGAGAATCATGGGTACTAATCATGGAGAATCATGGGTACTAATCATGGAGAATCATGGGTACTAATCATGGAGAATCATGGGTACTAATCATGGAGAATCATGGGTACTAATCACGGAGAATCATGGGTACTAATCATGGAGAATCATGGGTACTAATCATGGAGAATCATGGGTACTAATCATGGAGAATCATGGGTACTAATCATGGAGAATCATGGGTACTAATCACGGAGAATCATGGGTACTAATCATGGAGAATCATGGGTAATAATCACAGAGAATCATGGGTACTAATCATGGAGAATCATGGGTACTAATCATGGAGAATCATGGGTACTAATCATGGAGAATCATGTGTACTAATCATGGAGAATCATGGGTACTAATCATGGAGAATCATGGGTACTAATCATGGAGAATCATGGGTACTAATCATGGAGAATCATGGGTACTAATCATGGAGAATCATGTGTACTAATCACGGAGAATCATGGGTACTAATCATGGAGAATCATGGGTAATAATCACAGAGAATCATGGGTACTAATCACAGAGAATCATGTGTACTAATCATGGAGAATCATGGGTACTAATCATGGAGAATCATGGGTACTAATCACGGAGAATCATGGGTACTAATCATGGAGAATCATGGGTACTCATCACAGAGAATCATGTGTACTAATCACGGAGAATCATGGGTACTAATCATGGAGAATCATGTGTACTAATCACGGAGAATCATGGGTACTAATCACAGAGAATCATGGGTACTAATCATGGAGAATAATGGGTACTAATCACGGAAGATCATGGGTACTAATCATGGAGATTCATGGGTACTAATCATGGGTAATAATCACGGAGAATCATGGGTACTAATCATGGAGAATCATGGGTACTAATCATGGAGACTCATGTGTACTAATCATGGAGACTCATGTGTACTAATCATGGAGACTCATGTGTACTAATCATGGAGACTCATGTGTACTAATCATGGAGACTCATGGGTACTAATCATGGAGACTCATGTGTACTAATCATGGAGAATCATGTGTACTAATCATGGAGACTCATGGGTACTAATCATGGAGAATCATGGGTACTAATCACAGAGAATCATGGGTACTAATCACAGAGAATCATGGGTACTAATCATGGAGAATCATGGGTACTAATCACAGAGAATCATGGGTACTAATCACAGAGAATCATGGGTACTAATCACGGAGAATCATGGGTACTAATCATGGAGAATCATGGGTAATAATCACAGAGAATCATGGGTACTAATCACAGAGAATCATGGGTACTAATCATGGAGAATCATGGGTACTAATCATGGAGAATCATGGGTACTAATCATGGAGAATCATGTGTACTAATCACGGAGAATCATGGGTACTAATCATGGAGAATCATGGGTACTAATCATGGAGAATCATGGGTAATAATCACAGAGAATCATGCGTACTAATCATGGAGAATCATGGGTACTAATCATAGAGAGACATGGGTACTAATCATGGAGAATCATGTGTACTAATCACGGAGAATCATGGGTACTAATCATGGAGAATCATGGGTAATAATCACAGAGAATCATGGGTAATAATCATGGAGAATCATGGGTACTAATCATGGAGAATCATGGGTACTAATCATGGAGAATCATGTGTACTAATCATGGAGAATCATGGGTACTAATCATGGAGAATCATGGGTACTAATCATGGAGAATCATGGGTACTAATCATGGAGAATCATGGGTACTAATCATGGAGAATCATGGGTACTAATCATGGAGAATCATGTGTACTAATCACGGAGAATCATGGGTACTAATCATGGAAGAGCATGGGTACTAATCATGGAGAATCATGGGTAATAATCACAGAGAATCATGGGTACTAATCACAGAGAATCATGCGTACTAATCATGGAGAATCATGGGTACTAATCATGGAGAATCATGGGTAATAATCACAGAGAATCATGGGTACTAATCACAGAGAATCATGCGTACTAATCATGGAGAATCATGGGTACTAATCATGGAGAATCATGGGTACTAATCACGGAGAATCATGGGTACTAATCATGGAGAATCATGGGTACTCATCACAGAGAATCATGTGTACTAATCACGGAGAATCATGGGTACTAATCATGGAGAATCATGTGTACTAATCACGGAGATTCATGGGTACTAATCACAGAGAATCATGGGTACTAATCATGGAGAATAATGGGTACTAATCACGGAAGATCATGGGTACTAATCATGGAGATTCATGGGTACTAATCATGGGTAATAATCACGGAGAATCATGGGTACTAATCATGGAGAATCATGGGTACTAATCATGGAGACTCATGTGTACTAATCATGGAGACTCATGTGTACTAATCATGGAGACTCATGTGTACTAATCATGGAGACTCATGTGTACTAATCATGGAGACTCATGGGTACTAATCATGGAGACTCATGTGTACTAATCATGGAGACTCATGTGTACTAATCATGGAGACTCATGGGTACTAATCATGGAGAATCATGGGTACTAATTACAGAGAATCATGGGTACTAATCACAGAGAATCATGGGTACTAATCATGGAGAATCATGTGTACTAATCACGGAGAATCATGGGAACTAATCACAGAGAATCATGGGTACTAATCACAGAGAATCATGGGTACTAATCACGGAGAATCATGGGTACTAATCATGGATAATCATGGGTACTAATCATGGAGAATCATGGGTACTAATCATGGAGAATCATGGGTACTAATCATGGAGAATCATGGGTACTAATCATGGAGAATCATGGGTACTAATCATGGAGAATCATGGGTACTAATCATGGAGAATCATGGGTACTAATCAGGAATCATGGGTACTAATCATGGAGAATCATGGGTACTAATCATGGAGAATCATGGGTACTAATCATGGAGAATCATGGGTACTAATCATGGAGAATCATGGGTACTAATCACGGAGAATCATGGGTACTAATCATGGAGAATCATGGGTACTAATCATGGAGAATCATGGGTACTAATCATGGAGAATCATGGGTACTAATCATGGAGAATCATGGGTACTAATCATGGAGAATCATGGGTACTAATCATGGAGAATCATGGGTACTAATCATGGAGAATCATGGGTACTAATCACAGAGAATCATGGGTACTAATCACGGAGAATCATGGGTACTAATCATGGAGAATCATGGGTACTAATCATGGAGAATCATGGGTACTAATCATGGAGAATCATGGGTACTAATCACGGAGAATCATGGGTACTAATCATGGAGAATCATGGGTACTAATCACAGAGAATCATGGGTACTAATCATGGAGAATCATGGGTACTAATCATGGAGAATCATGGGTACTAATCATGGAGAATCATGGGTACTAATCATGGAGAAGCATGGGTACTAATCATGGAGAATCATGGGTACTAATCACAGAGAATCATGGGTACTAATCATGGAGAATAATGGGTACTAATCATGGAGAATCATGGGTACTAATCACAGAGAATCATGGGTACTAATCACAGAGAATCATGGGGACTAATCATGGAGACTCATGGGTACTAATCACGGCAGATCATGGGTACTAATCACAGAGAATCATGGGTACTAATCATGGAGAATCATGGGTACTAATCATGGAGACTCATGGGTACTAATCACGGCAGATCATGGGTACTAATCACAGAGAATCATGGGTACTAATCATGGAGACTCATGGGTACTAATCACGGAGAATCATGGGTACTAATCACAGAGAATCATGGGTACTAATCATGGAGAATCATGGGTACTAATCACGGAAGATCATGGGTACTAATCAAGGCCTTCACGGGCAATATCCAAGAACAGTAATCAATACACCACCACATACAAGGGATAGTAGTGATAGATGATACATGTACATTTTTCACGCCATTATAGTATTCAACATAAAACGATCCCCCGTCTGACCCTAATAAAATTAACAGTCTTTCAGATGGGACGTTAAACCGAGGTCTTGTGTCGGTGCTTTACACTGTGCACGAAAAAGAACCAGAAGAGACTCTGGAATGGGTCACTGTCTGTATCATGCACTATCCTCCAAAATTTAAAATGACTACCGGTAATCTCTTCAGGAGGCAACCGGTAGTGATGATAAATAAACGTAAAAACACACACACGATAATACAACACAAAGAAGGGGCATATAAATATTTTTAAACCAGAAGTCCTCAACCAATCTGCTTAAAAATATACATGTGAATACACTATATGTCGTTATGAATAAATGCATATAGGTTGGGTCACAAATTGGAACAACATTAAAGATTACCATTTATTTTCCTATGTATTTAACCTATAGCACGATGTAGGCCAAATGAGCAGATAACAAACGTGTAATACTCTTCTTATTCCTAGTAAGTAGGGCTTGACATTTCATTCAAATCGTCCAATCAAGAGAGAGAATGATGAAGAATGGTACAATCACAAAACCAATGCCTTGTAGAACCGGTTTTAAGCTCTAGACAAACAATTTATTGCACTCCTGTTACAAGAATGTCCATCCATTCTGGAACTCTGTGATGGGGACAGTATGTCAATGACTGTATATCCATTCTGGAACTCTGTGATGGGGTTAGTAGGTCAATGACTTTATATACATTCTGGAACTCTGTGATGGGGTTAGTAGGTCAATGACTTTATATACATTCTGGAACTCTGTGATGGGGACAGTAGGTCAATGACTTTATATACATTCTGGAACTCTGTGATGGGGACAGTAGGTCAATGACTTTATATACATTCTGGAACTCTGTGATGGGGACAGTAGGTCAATGACTTTATATACATTCTGGAACTCTGTGATGGGGACAGTAGGTCAATGACTTTATATACATTCTGGAACTCTGTGATGGGGACAGTAGGTCAATGACTTTATATACATTCTGGAACTCTGTGATGGGGACAGTAGGTCAATGACTTTATATACATTCTGGAACTCTGTGATGGGGACAGTAGGTCAATGACTTTATATACATTCTAGAACTCTGTGATGGGGACAGTAGGTAAATGACGTTATATACATTCTGGAACTCTGTGATGGGGACAGTAGGTCAATGACTTTATATACATTCTGGAACTCTGTGATGGGGACAGTAGGTCAATGACTTTATATACATTCTGGAACTCTGTGATGGGGACAGGTAGGTCAATGACTTTATATCCATTCTGGAACTCTGTGATGGGGATAGGTAGGTCAATGACGTTATATACATTCTGGAACTCTGTGATGGGGTTAGTAGGTCAATAACTTTACATACCTTCTGGAACTCTGTGATGGGGATAGGCAGGTCAGTGGCATTGTTGAGAACTTTGATCTCCTCGACATCAACTTCAATCTGTCCTGTTGCCATCTCCTACAGAACAAGTCAATATACAGTGAACATGCAAACAAATAAACTAACCAGACATTCTCATCCATGCATTACAGCAAACAAATAAACTAACCCGACATTCTCAGTCATACATTACAGTAAACAAATAAACTAACCAGACATTCTCATCCATGCATTACAGCAAACAAATAAACTAACCAGACATGCTCATCTATGCATTACAGCAAACAAATAAACTAACCAGACATTCTCATCCATGCATTACAGCAAACAAATAAACTAACCAGACATTCTCATCCATGCATTATACTGAATCACAGCAGCTTTGTCTTACAATTAAATGACATAGTAACTTACTACATTTTCTTCGCCTTCAAGTCGTGGTATGACATTTCCAGTGACCTCTATTACACTCTCGTATGTCAATGTCTTCACAATCTCTTGCAGGTTGAACTGAAAAATACAAGGGCTAAATGTGCCGTCAATACTTGCCGTATGGCGATCTCGCCTATAAGACGACCTCCCTACTTTGGTCCTGAAATCCGAGGGGTTTTGGCATGCACTCAGATATAAGACGGCTTGACAAAATGGACACCAGACCATGTATAAATTGCATGTTCGGCCAGTGCAAGTTGAAGTGAATATTCAGCGTCGGAGTGCTTTCTTTTCCAAAGCATAATTATGGATACAATTTAATACATTTTAAAAAAAACATGAATAAAAGTATTATTATTCACATTTATTTTTTTAGCACTCACTTATAAGACGGGACGCCACTTTGAGGTCATAATTTGGTGGTAAAAAACTTGTCTTATAGGTGAGCATGGACGGTAAGTATTTTATCAGAAAACAAATCGAGGTCACCCTAAATTGAGAATATATTATTATGTTATATGTTATATTTCGGGTTTTACGCCTGCATCAGCACCATTTCGGGCTATATCGCCGGCGGGCAGTTTACTTAACAACACCTCTCCTGGGCAGGCTCCAGCGGTTAACCAGTACTTGGGTGCACCAACCTCCGTAAGAAACTGCCAACTTTTTCAGATAAATGAGACACGGCCTGAACGGGGCTCGAACCCGTGACCATCAGTGATGATAGGTTACAGTGGTATACAAGTCAGCGACCGTAACCACTCGACCACGGAGGCGGACTGAGAATATATTAGATCTGCATAGATATGTATTGCTTATTTTGCTTATTTACCATATTTAGGAACTACAGTCAAACCTGTATTAAGCAGCCAGCCAATGGAATCAAGAATGTGGCTGCTTAGCACAGGTGGCTGCTTAATAGAGGTGAAATGTACAATAAAACAACATATTAGAAATCTAATGGTATGATTTAATAAATTTCAACATAATAGGGTTAAAATACAAAATATGACCATTAAATACAATATTTCAATAGAAGGAGTACTTTACAATGGCCAGTGTATCTTACTGGACAATATTGTGTCAGAAAATTGTAAAACAACAAGGAGAAGTGGTGCCCCCCAGGGGGTGACATCAGGGTGCCAAGGGCGATTACTTTGCCCATATCGCCCTCTAGAATGAGCCCTGAATATGCTAATTAATATGAACCTTCTGTGATGGAACAAGCAGCTGTGTTATGCCGGCCCAGTCTCGGATCACCACAAATTTGCCTCCTCTGTTGTACTGCACCCAGCCACACAGTCTCACAGAAAGTCCGGCATCACACAGTCTTAGGGAACCACAAGTGTGTGTCCGATCTGTGAAGCTCACAGCATCTGAAGAAACAAGAACATAGGATGAACCGATGGATGCTGTAGGACAGAAACCGATGGATGCTGTAGGACAGAAACACACCCAATGTTACAGAAATAATGCCAAGAACATAGGATGAACCGATGGATGCTGTAGGACAGAAACACACCCAATGGTACATAAATAATGCCAAGAACATAGGATGAACCGATGGATGCTGTAGGACAGAAACCGATGGATGCTGTAGGACAGAAACACACCCAATGTTACAGAAATAATGCCAAGAACATAGGATGAACCGATGGATGCTGTAGGACAGAAACACACCCAATGGTACATAAATAATGCCAAGAACATAGGATGAACCGATGGATGCTGTAGGACAGAAACACACCCAATGGTACATAAATAATGCCAAGAACATAGGATGAACCGATGGATGCTGTAGGACAGAAACCGATGGATGCTGTAGGACAGAAACCGATGGATGCTGTAGGACAGAAACCGATGGATGCTGTAGGACAGAAACCGATGGATGCTGTAGGCAGAAACCGAGGATGCGTAGGACAGAAACCGAGATGCTGTAGGACAGAAACCGATGGATGCTGTAGGACAGAAACCGATGGATGCTGTAGGACAGAAACCGATGGATGCTGTAGGACAGAAACCGATGGATGCTGTAGGACAGAAACCGATGGATGCTGTAGGACAGAAACCGATGGATGCTGTAGGACAGAAACCGATGGATGCTGTAGGACAGAAACCGATGGATGCTGTAGGACAGAAACCGATGGATGCTGTAGGACAGAAACCGATGGATGCTGTAGGACAGAAACCGATGGATGCTGTAGGACAGAAACCGATGGATGCTGTAGGACAGAAACCGATGGATGCTGTAGGACAGAAACCGATGGATGCTGTAGGACAGAAACCGATGGATGCTGTAGGACAGAAACCGATGGATGCTGTAGGACAGAAACACACCCAATGGTACATAAATAATGCCAAGAAACATTGTGATTAGTTTATGCAAATTTATTTTAGTTCTATTCTATTGCGATAAACAACTTCCTAGAACTTATATTAATCACTCTCGAGACCTCATTCCTGATGGAATCTATCGCCATGAGGGAGAAAAGAGGAATTTAAATACCTTGCCTAAGGGCACAATCGTAACGGCTCCAGCGGGACGCAAACTCCGGGCCTTTCGCACCTGAAGCAAAAGCGCTACCAGTGCGCTATCACGTGCTTCCATATTGTGATTGTGTTATTAACCGATAATTACACGCAATATAATTATGATATTCGGCTGTTTACAACAAAAGAAATGTCAAATACAGACATACTGTTGGTGCCAGATATTTTCGCCAATTCTCAAAATGTAGTGCTAGTGGTTTTTTTGTCGCAATTCTTGATCGGCAGCAGGAACACCAATTAGAGGGTTTGAAGATGAACTGCTGACAGCAAAGCCAAAACAACATGTCTCAGTCTGATGAAGGAAGACTTTATTAACTGAAGGTGTCATGCACAGCATTGATCCTGGGCATACAAATAGAATGTTGCTCTATCAAATAGGTGCTAAAATTATTTTATAGTTTATACAAATTTATTTTAGCTCGATTGTGAAACAAGTTCTTACAACTTATATTTATCACTCTCGAGACCTCATTCCTGATGGAATCCATCGCCACGAGGGAGAGAGAAGAGGCAACGTGGAATTTAAATGCCTTGCCTAAGGGCACAATCATAACGGCTTCAGCGGGGCTCAAACTCCGGACCTTTCGCACCTGAAGCGAACGTGCATCCACTGAGTTATCCCGATTTCCACGATTTTATAACTTGCACTGCAGACGTCAGCCACAATGGGCTGCCCTTTGGTTTAAACATATTTTATTTATCAAGATAAACATGACATATTACATCTGTACATATAACATCCATACAATACAACTATCAAGACAAGTGGATTGAATTGAAAGCTACAGGAGCTTATAGTAATTCTCTCCACAATTCACTGCCCTTTGCTGGACACCTTCAATTTGATCCAAGAGTGTTTGGGTATAGTGCGACCAAATCCCAGAACCCTATTCTCACTAGAGTCTGGTAAGTCATGGACTTATCAGGTTATGATTGGCATAGATGTTTCTACGCAGAAACCAAAATCTCTGGTTTGCTTTCTTTGTTGGCCTATAAGGTTATTCGAGATATTCACGCCAAGGTATTTAGCTGAGGTAACTGGCTCAAGTAGGACTCCATGGAGATTGTTATGACTGGGAATTGGAGGTTTCCTTCTACTGGCGTGAATAACTTGAGGGGTTGAATTCAACTCCAACTCTTCTAAACTCTTACCATTATTTTATCGACTCATTTGCATATGTCACGAGTATATGTTATATTCTGGGTTTTACGCCTGCATCAGCACCATTTCGGGCTATATCGCTGGCGGGTAGTTTACCTAACAACACCTTTCCTGGGCAGGCTACAACGGTTAACCAGTACTTGGGTGCACCAACCTCCGTAAGAAACTGCCAACTTTTTCATATAAATGAGACACGACCTGAGCGGGGCTCGAACCCGTGACCATCAGTGATGATAGGTTACAGTGGTATACAAGTCATGTCACGAGTAGGTTGCAGAATCATCTGCAAAGATACAGACTTTGGAACTGACTGTGCGACGTCGATTATATTAGCTAAATTTTAAAAATAATGTGGATCGAAATACAACTCCTGTAAAACTTCTTACTGCCGAACAATCAGTCATGATTATGATTGGCAGGCGGAGTCTAGAACAGTTAGTTAATCTAAAGTGTTATGTGCAAGTTAAAAAGATCTAAAGGATCTACAAAGCTATAGTTAAAAGCAGACAGTACATAGATTAGAGTTTGAGTCCAGTCTGCTAGCAAAGGTCAAAGAACTCTATCTATCTTGCTCGAGGGGATGTAGACATGTTGGAATGTCATCTGAACTGGAGTGTTCTCTAGAAAACTTTTAACTCACCTGAATGTTTGACCTCTGACTCCATGATTATGCATTTTGAACAGCTAGTACTTTCTCACTATTGACCTTATCAAAAGCCTTGGAAATTTAGATCTATAGGATATGCGTGTTGTTTATTGTAGAATGAGGTAACCATGTCATTAACTAGAATTATTAATTGGATCACACATGACCTTTTTTCACGAAAACCATATTGCAAGTGGTACAGAATACTGTCGCTGTGGTGTGTGAACAGGTACTAGGTAGGTGAACTCTTACTTTACTGTTTTACTAAGGAGAATGAAACAATATGTTCTAATACCTAACATAGAACACACGTCGTCCATCACCAGCTGTTTTTCATACGATTTTTAAATGTTAGTTAATAGGTAAAAACCAATTTTAAACGACACGAGGTAGTCGTGTTCGGTTTGTTGACATCTTAGCCGATAGTGCTTTATCCGAAATCCGTTGACTGTCATTTTGTACAGACAAATACTTACTTGATAACGAGCGGGACTGCACATGTTGTGGACATCTTCTCAAATATAGAAATATGTTTTCCTTTTTAAATCTGTTAAAAATCTTTCTAAATGATACAAACGCCATGATGAAAAAAAAGACTAGTTTAACTTCTGGAGGCTGACATATTGTAGGGAAGGTGTAAATAAGGTCGTGGATTTTGATTGGTACGTCTAAGGGGGCCAATGTAACAGTAAGGAGCCAACGTAGGACAATGTAGTTGTGGTTAAGACTGTCAGCGAAGTGTCCACTCCAATTGATTTAGTTTGTATACAAATTGAATTACAGACGGATATGTAGTCCAGTTGTAACAGGCTGGACTGGTAATCCAGGGATCGCAGGTTCGATCCCCCGTCTGACCCTAATAAAATTAAGTCTTTCAGATGGGACGTTAAACCGAGGTCTTGTGTCGGTGCTTTACACTGTGCATGTAAAAGAACCAGAGGAGATTCTGGAATGGGTCTCCATCTGTATCATTACCTATCCTCCAAAAATCTAAAATGACTAATCTCTTCAGGAGGCGTCGCTCATATGGGCAACCGGTAGTGACGATAAATAAACGTAAAACACACACAAATTGAATTGCGAACCCGATTGCGAAACAAGTTCCTACAACCAGATTCGCCAGATTTGTGTCAGTGCTATATCAGAAGAAGATTAACTTATATTGATCACTCTCGATACCTCATTCCCGATTGAAGCCATCGCCACGAAGGAGAGGAGGCAATGTGGAATTTAACAGCATTGCTAAGGGCACATTCATAATGGCTACAGATGGGCAAACGCACTACCACAGTGCTATTACGTCTTCCACATATTGACTTCAATAGTGATATATGCATGCTTGTAGACATGCGGGTGATCTACTCTCCGCCACAACACACTGACCTGCCAGTCACACTCACGAGAGTTAGCATTATAGAGATAGATAGAAACTTGTGATATTTCATATAAGAAATACCCATGATGGTTATGTAAACATCTTTGTCTGAGGATAACTAAAATGTTGGATTTTGATGAAACACTGTGGATATACAGATGGTTGGTCTACGAGGAAGTGATAGGAATTTGGGTGAAATCAAGAGGATCTATCTACTATACCCCAACGATAACGTGATTCCCGCGAAAAAGATAGCACGGGCTAATATTATTACAACGGGTAAAAAGAAGTTTATTATCATTTATGTATGCATTACTTGTGGCACACAGGATTATTTATTACACCCTACGTATTGATTTGGCTTATTCGAAACCTATTTATATTAATGTTTGTAAATAACACGTTATCGTTGGGCCACTGTATCTTCCTCTAATGTCGAACCCCTCGCGGGATCAGCGAAGTGTCCACTCCCATAGACTTCTATATGCATGCTTGTAACTCAAAAACGAAGCAAGATAAAATTTAATTTCAATGGAACACCTAGTCTGGGTTCCAGTCTGTCGATTTTTCACTTTTTAACTTCTGGTAAAATGACTGATATTATCAGAAACTCAATACAGCCCAATTAATAGTCTCGGTGTTAAAATATATTTATTTGACTGACCAGGCAAAATATATCGACGGCTGTTCCCAGGCTATGGAATGCCTATAGGAAGACTAGTATGACCTTTCAAATAAGTTGTATAGCCAATGACCTCGAGGTCGAATCACTCACACGCTCGCTTCTCACCAATGCATCCCAGTTTCAATCCTCAGACCGGGAAGTATGCGAGATGGTACGGTGGTCGCCAGATCAGATAGGTGGGTTTTCTCCGCACACACACGAATGACCACATATACGCTTTAATCAGCGCAAACGAGAGTGATTAATATAAGTTGTTAGAACTTGCTTCGCAATCGTAAAATAAATCAAATTTAAATCACTCATTTGTTCTCATGTCAATGCAAGCTCATCTCTACAAGTGCTATTCTCTAGTTTCGTATTGTGCTGTCGAAGAACAGGTTTAGTCTCTGTTGGGCTTCATCTCAGCTAACTACTCGGCCCCCCAACACAATACTATTTAAAGGCGCATTTTACACAATGTTTCAAATCAATAACTTCAAAAGATCTTGAGAATTAGACTATAGACGAATATATTTTTCTGAAAATGGTTGCCTACATTCAAGGTAATGGCTTTGGTGCAGTCTTATTACGGTGGTAGATATAGTCCAAGCAATATGGTAGTCAGATTCAGCTGTTTAGATGCGACTTCTGAAAACCTATTGCTGTGTAATTGTGGGCCGCATACAGAAACACTATATAGGATTTGAAAGCAACATCTCGGAGATTTGGAGTTATGTTACACGTATATTTATGCAATTATCAACAGCGCATCGAAGTGACCTTCCGTTGCATCTTGCTATTATAAATGCAACGAGATATTGAGGATGATACCATTACACTAAGATATAGTGAAACACGCTTTTATTTTGAGTGATTGTATCTCATTATAGCTGGTCGATAACTGGATCACCTATATCGTGTTTATTTTATTGGTTTTCCGTTTATATACATATTTCACAGCATTGGATCAGTACTACTATAAAAAATTTATTTAAAGTCACGACCACATAAATGAATTTGGGCGACTTGTGTCTGGCATTCCACACAAGTAGACCAGGCAAAACCTCACTGCAATCATTTGTAACATGACCATACCTATACCTTTGTTGAACAAAGTTATTCAAACAAAGTTGACTGCTTACAATATTGAGAAGACCTAGGCTTTGATAAGACAATTTGTTGACAAGTTGTTGTAATAGTGTTTGCAGAAATATGTCGGGCCAACTTATCTAAACGTTTTAAAGAGGCCACAACTCTTAAGTCAAAAATCAACACTGCATGCCATTAAATGTCTTATCGAGTAACCTTAACAATGACTTGGCGCTTCTTGAAGCTTCAACTGGGAATGGCAGTCGTTCCGAAAGCGAAATTTGGATGAAACACAAGCAATAAATTATTACAGGATAAAACATAATTACTATTAAGTTCTCTCAGATACCGTAGGGATATGAAAAATCACAAATCCATTATCTATGACAAGAGTTGTTAGCCGTTTTACCGTTAATAACAATTCAATTCATCTTTTCATCTTGCAGACTTTGGGATCACAAGTTTTAACGCATGTATTAATATTTTGCTTGTGAAATAAATGTTTGTTGTACTTATTTCCAGCATATTTTATGTCTGACACAACATGCTGCAAGTGATAAATCATATAGCTGCAACAATTCACCCAGACGACACAAGACTACAGATTGCATTGGGTTTAGTGCTAAATTACGCGACTGTGGTTTATGCACATGTAAATCAATGTACCAGTTATTTTGTTTGTGGAAGCGATGACGAGCCATTTTAAAAATCAAAGTACATCTCGATTTTGTTTGTACACGACTTGCAAGACGGGAGTAACCTGCATGCATCAGAATTAAAGCATGTGCATATACATAGTTATCACATGACATCATCATTCATACTGCACCATCAACATGCTGGTCATTTTGGTTGGCAAAGTTTACAAGATATTATATAAAATTAGTTTAGTTTTCTTCATAAAATATTTATTTTTCAACCCCATCACCATGGTTCATACCTTGTTGGAAAGCTCTAAATCAACATATCTTTCATATCTTTTCAGAAAATTCATATCACTAATTAATAAACAATAATTTGCTAGTACATGTATATTAAAATTTCAACTGTGAAGAAACTATATTAAAATTTCAACTGTGAAGAAACTAGTCACTTTCACAAACAGGTGCAACTTACGTTCTTATAAATTTTAATCCACAGACAATCAAGTTATTGCAATTACAGAAAATCCTCAAATGCAGTTTATAAAACTTGCCATACAAAGAGGGTTTTCACAGGCTATGGGAACTATATACTTGGATAATTTATGATTTACGAGCGTAAACTAAATCTTTCTCCCACACAAACGTGAGGCAAGTCTTCCTTCTATCCTTTGATAAAGACGTCACCACCGTCTGTCCGCATAACGATTGAACCCAGATTAATCAGCGACTTAATTTTTAGCAAACAATAATGTTTCAACTTTATTAGTATTTAGGCAGAAATTGCCAATATTCAAAATATATCTTACGACAAGTCGATTGAAAATGTACTTGGGCAAATGACACAACACAAGTCTAATCACAATACCTCACACAACAAGTCTTTGGCTCAGTAACCTAAAAATCAACCCAGTTAGTATATCCATTAATCAAATGTGGGAAAAAATCGTCTTCACCCTTGGCTCTGGTGACTAATATTTCAACTATACCTATTACACATTTTCCACGACTTAACAGATGAAAAATACCGAACAAACAGGAAAGGTGCTCCAGTCCTGTATACAAAAAGATGGTCACAACATGTCACACGGGCAACACCCAACATCTATCGACACTCAAATGACAGAACAACAACAGTAATTATATTTCTCAAATTTTAATATTGTGTAACAATAGAGAAAACATTTCCCCAATTTGTAGTTTTTATGAAGGAATAACAAGTGGCTATGAAAATAACGAAAGCAAAATGGATTACATGTCGGACAAAAATCTAGCAAAGAAGCAATCGATGATTAAACAGTTTGGAGCGTGTATATCTTACACTACTTTGAACTTAAAGAAGCAGGTAGGAGAATGTTATTTGCTGCAACAAGATACATTTATATACATACATATCACGTGAATGTTTTACTGACCATTTCTTTAATAAATTGTACATCACATCCTTCGAGAACATAGACTAAGTAGTAGTCTACATTACATTTAAGTACAGTGAAACCTGTATTAAAGACCACTTCCGAATATACATCACCTATCTTGATGACGACTATTTTGATAGGATTTTAATCTCTGAATTGAGACAACCAGTCAATAAATAACAGTTTGCCATTCAGATTCTGCAAGTGGTCTACATAAGACAGGTTTGACTGTACTCTACAAGCATTGTGACTCAAAAAAGCCTAAAAACTACTGTTTGTACAGCCGAATTTCATACAAATATTTCAACTTGGATATAACGAAATTTCACAATGTATTTGAGAAATTATCCTATTGAATATATAGGGGGGCAATTGATGTAATCGCCATATTAATTAGTGCCATCTTCAATGTCACGCCGCATTTCTATGTAAAATGTTGAACAACAGCATCCAGTTCACATGTAGCACTTTCATTGGTTGCTTTTATGAATTATTGGTAAATAAGTAAATCTAAATAGCTAAATCTTCTAGCTACCACACGCCAAATACTATATTCTGGTATCTGAATACTGCAGTCACTCTAAATAGCTAAATCTTCTAACTACCACACGTCAAATACTATATTCTGGTACAGTAAAACCCTCCCATCTCTGAATACTGCAGTCACTGTAATCTGGCATTTTTTCCAGTCCCAAATGTTCTCATTGTACTAAAAACGCCTCTAATCCAGAACCCCTCTATTTCGGGAAAAACAACTATGAAGGGACGCTAGTCATGGGATGATCCTTGTGTACCGTCATAAAAGTTAACGACATTCCATTGTTTACTTGTGTTTTTCACATGTTGTAAGTCACACTGCACTGTGTACTGCGTATAATTGGTAGGTAATTGTCATTAGCAGATATGTGTTTGGATTTGATCCCTTTGATCAAATGTTTGTATATTACAAATTTGAGAGAGCGTCGATTGTTTTGATTGGAATTTGTATTTCGAAACAAGTTTGGATATTAACACAAGTAAGTTAATTAACAAGCAAATTCGTTGAATTGGCGTCATTCTGCCGATTATGATCCTGTATTAATTTTATGAAACGCCAAAAATAATCCATTGGCTCCAGATATTAATTATTGGGTCAGACTTGCATGCAGGACGACACTGCACTGTGGTGATGTAATTTGATTCAATTTTGATGATATTCCATATAGTAGTTACCACTTATATAGGGCAATAACTGGTCAGCATAATATGGCAATACCTATCTATTTTCAGTTTCATGAAATTCCATCTGGCGGTTACTTAGTGAAGGCAAAATGATCGAATTTTTAATAAATTCCAGGGCAATAACTGCACTATTGCAATGCGGGGCAGAATTGCAGGACAACAACACACCATGGACATCAATTTTTATGCCCCCCCCCCCCCCGCCATCCCCCCCAGACTAGAAATGTCTTCAGGTGCATATGGTTTTCATTACCAAGGAAAGTCAACTAAAGAAAACAAAAGTCCAAACTTGGACTGTACAAACAACTATTGAAATAAAAACAATAATATACACAAGTACAAACGTAGACCATGACACTTCGTGCATGCTAAAAATAAGGTTATATTTTGATAACACACAGCGATTGTTTTGCACAGGTGAAAATTATAATAAAACAACATAATGGTTATCTGGAAACTGGCTGGTTAATACAGGTTGGTTGCCTAATGGAGTGTCGCAACTATCGCAGGTTTGACTATACGCCATTGCGAGTCCAATTTTGAGCATTGCTTCATGGTGGCTCTCGCACGATAATCTAATATTTACACGGCAAAATGATTGAAAACGTAGATAAAAAATATATAGCAAAGATGCCATGTCGTCAAAGTAAAAATAAGGTTAGACGCGCAAGCCGAAAACAATAACTATTCCCCCGAGAGCATTGAAAACATTACTCCCAAATGATGTACATGTAGTACAAGGCTACAAGTCTTTCATAAACTTATAGCATATTACAAACACAACTGCAACAAACAAATGAATTCCTTATAAAGCAATGAATCACGGAGAGCGTAAAGCTAAAACACAAAGGAAAACTGTAAACCAAAACTAGCAAAGAACTAGGGTTAAATGAAGATAAGGCAAGTACAAGAGCTGGAACAATACACCGTCGGCAGAGCATCACTCACACCCGTGGTATCATGGATCTGCATACAACCGTGGTATCATGGATCTGCTGTGCATACAACCTTGTTATCATGGATCTGCTGCATACAACTGTGATATCATGGATCTGCATACAATCGTGGTATCATGGATCTGCATACAATCGTGGTATCATGGATCTGCATACAACCGTGGTATCATGGATCTGCTGTGCATACAACCGTGATATCATGGATCTGCTGCATACAACTGTGATATCATGGATCTGCATACAACCGTGGTATCATGGATCTGCATACAACCGTGGTATCATGGATCTGCTGTGCATACAACCGTGGTATCATGGATCTGCTGTGCATACAACCGTGATATCATGGATCTGCTGCATACAACTGTGATATCATGGATCTGCATACAACCGTGGTATCATGGATCTGCATACAACCGTGGTATCATGGATCTGCTGTGCATACAACCGTGGTATCATGGATCTGCATACAACCGTGATATCATGGATCTGCTGTGCATACAACCGTGATATCATGGATCTGCATACAACCGTGGTATCATGGATCTGCATACAACCATGGTATCATGGATCTGCATACAACCGTGATATCATGTATCTGCATACAACCGTGGTATCATGTATCTGCATACAACCGTGGTATCATGGATCTGCTGTGCATACAACCGTGGTATCATGGATCTGCATACAACCGTGGTATCATGGATCTGCATACAACCGTGATATCATGTATCTGCATACAACCGTGGTATCATGTATCTGCATACAACCGTGGTATCATGGATCTGCATACAACCGTGATATCATGTATCTGCATACAACCGTGATATCATGTATCTGCATACAACCATGGTATCATGGATCTGCATACAACCGTGATATCATGTATCTGCATACAACCATGGTATCATGGATCTGCATACAACCGTGATATCATGTATCTGCATACAACCGTGGTATCATGTATCTGCATACAACTGTGGTATCATGTTGTGCATACAACCTGTGATGTTATGGCACCAGAATACAACCCATGATGTTATGGCACCAGAATATAGCCCATGATGTTATGGCACCAGAATATAGCCCATGATGTCATGCACCAGGATACAACCTGTGATGTTATGGCACAAGGATACAACCCATGATGTTATGGCACCAGAATATAGCCCATGATGTCATGCACCAGGATACAACCCGTGATGTTATGGCACAAGGATACAACCCGTGATGTCATGCACCAGGATACAACCTGTGATGTTATGGCACCAGAATACAACCCGTTATGTCATGCACCAGGATACAACCGCGATGTCATGCACCAGGATACAACGGCGATGTCATGCACCAGGATACAACCTGTGATGTCATGCACCAGGATACAACCTGTGATGTCATGCACCAGGATACAACCCGCGATGTCATGCACCAGGATACAACCCGCGATGTCATGCACCAGGATACAACCCGTGATGTCATGCACCAGGATACAACCTGTGATGTTATGCACCAGGATACAACCACGATGTCATGCACCAGGATACAACCCGTGATGTTATGGCACCAGGATACAACCCGTGATGTCATGCACCAGGATACAACCTGTGATGTTATGGCACCAGGATACAACCCGTGATGTCATGCACCAGGATACAACCCGTGATGTTATGGCACCAGGATACAACCTGTGATGTCATGCACCAGGATACAACCCGTGATGTCATGCACCAGGATACACCCGTGATGTCATGCACCAGGATACAACCCGTGATGTCATGCACCAGGATACAACCCGTGATGTCATGCACCAGGATACAACCCGTGATGTCATGCACCAGGATACAACCCGTGATGTCATGCACCAGGATACAACCCGTGATGTCATGCACCAGGATACAACCCGTGATGTCATGCACCAGGATACAACCCGTGATGTCATGCACCAGGATACAACCCGTGATGTCATGCACCAGGATACAACCCGTGATGTCATGCACCAGGATACAACCCGTGATGTCATGCACCAGGATACAACCCGTGATGTCATGCACCAGGATACAACCCGTGATGTCATGCACCAGGATACAACCCGTGATGTCATGCACCAGGATACAACCCGTGATGTCATGCACCAGGATACAACCCGTGATGTCATGCACCAGGATACAAACCGTGATGTCATGCACCAGGATACAACCCGTGATGTCATGCACCAGGATACAACCCGTGATGTCATGCACCAGGATACAACCCGTGATGTCATGCACCAGGATACAACCCGTGATGTCATGCACCAGGATACAACCCGTGATGTCATGCACCAGGATACACCCGTGATGTCATGCACCAGGATACAACCCGTGATGTCATGCACCAGGATACAACCCGTGATGTCATGCACCAGGATACAACCCGTGATGTCATGCACCAGGATACAACCATATTCAGATTCAGATTTCCATTCGTGAAATAGTAACTCGCAATTAATTATCCAATGGGAGAATCGTTCCATGCTCTTAACTGTGAGCTACAAATAAGAATATATTTACAAGTTTTCTCTTGATTAATAAAAACATATATAATGGCAATTTTCTAATACTATGTGCATATTCATGAATGAATTGTGCCAATGATGTAATGCTATTACGGATGATGTAATGTTATAATGTCGCGAAATGATGTAATGTCGTCACGGATGATGTAATGTCGTCACGGATGATGTAATGTCGTCACGTATGATGTAATGTCGTCACGGATGATGTAATGTCGTCACGGATGATGTACTGTCGTCACGGATGATGTAATGTCGTCACGGATGATGTAATGTCGTCACGTATGATGTAATGTCGTCACGTATGATGTAATGTCGTCACGTATGATGTAATGTCGTCACGTATGATGTAATGTCGTCACGTATGATGTAATGTCGTCACGTATGATGTAATGTCGTCACGTATGATGTAATGTCGTCATGGATGATGTAATGTTGTCGTGGATGACGTAAATGTTGTCGTGGATGATATAATGTTGTCGTGGATGAGTAATGTTGTCGTGGATGAGTAATGTTGTCGTGGATGAGTAATGTTGTCGTGGATGATGTAATGTTGTCGTGGATGAGTAATGTTGTCGTGGATGATGTAATGTTGTCGTGGATGATGTAATGTTGTCGTGGATGATATAATGTTGTCGTGGATGATATAATGTTGTCGTGGATGAGTAATGTTGTTGTGGATGAGTAATGTTGTCATGGATGATATAATGTTGTCGTGGATGATGTAATGTTGTTGCGGATGATATAATGTTGTCGTGGATGATGACGATTATTTCTATCCTTGAGATCACTTCAATCGAGGAAATTAACATCTGAGCATTTGAAGCATTAAAATTTGATTTTACAGGCAACGCATGCCAATAAAAAGTCCCAATGAAAGTTACTCAGTCAGTGCCAACAATGACCCTAATCTTTGCTTTCTGGAGAGGAAAGATATATAATATAAACGCTAGTATCATTTTGAATTAAAAACATAAGTTCACCACTATTTTGCGATCTTTACATTTGGGTCAATCCCAAAGGGTTTCCTGGTAGTAATAACAGTTCAAATAGCACCATTCTCCTTTAAAATTCATAAGCACACCTCATTCCAACGCTTGAACTCTCCAACAAGCTTCAACAGTCAGCACAATACATTCCAACGCTGAACTCTCCAACAAGCTTTAACAGTCAGCACAATACATTGAAACGCTGAACTCGCAAACTGTCAAACAAGCTAAGTCAGTTGATGGACATGCATTACAAGCTTCAAATGTCTTACAATGCCAGAGCAAATGTGAAACCATTCCACAAGTGTAGTTTGTATACATTCCATCCATCTCATTCCACATGGTGGAAAACACACTTTTCTCCTGAAACACTAGTACGGACAAACTTTCCACAAATAACCCAGTCTGCTCCCATTCCATTTGTCATGAACACACTCGGTAGTTAATTGTCTCGGTATGTCTGCCGAATCACTTGCATTACGAACTAGTAACAGATTTTGCCTACAAGAAGTAGAGTTTATCTGACAGTTCTATAGCAGGATCTTTGTGGATACTCTGTCCTACAAGGAAGGCCAACTTGTGTGCATACTGGCATGGAGCTGGTACTCGAATGGTTCCCTGCAACATGAAATACATATGTTTAGTAATCGGTGGAGATTTCCTATAGGTATTATATCTAGACTATACGTCTATATTGCTTCAATCGCAAGTTTCTCGCATGTATAGTTTACAATAGAAGTCAACGGGAGTGGACACATGCCGATTTCTCTCGATATAAAACCACTTCCTCCTAGACCGACGGTATAGTCAAACCTGTGTTAGTGGTCACCTCTATTCAGCAGCCAACCTGTATTAAGCAGCCAGTTAACATATTCTCAATGTGTTGTTTTATTATACATTTGACCTCTATTAAGCAACCACCTGTGCTAAGCAGCCACTTTCTGTGATTCCCTTGGCTGGCTGCTCAAGACAGGTTAGACTGTATATCCACAAAATGTCATCAAACCCAAGTCATGACCTTGACTGCTAAAGGTCAAATCTAGGTCATGTGAAATAACGGAATTATTCTTGTTTCCAATATCAGCACGGTGGTTTTAATGCTATTCTCTAATTCCATAATGTATCAAATATGAATGCATCATACAAGTGAAGTGGTATCCATAAAGATGCTATATAATATATTATAAATATGTCATAAGCACCATTAAAGTAATTTAAGCCCATGATGCTTGTTGAAGTTGTAGTCCAGTGCACAAATTCAGATCAGGTTATAAAAGACTAAATTTTGCTACATGAACATAATTTGCATCAAATCAGTTTCCTGGAGTCAGAATAGATTTAGATAGCTTACCGGCCAGTTATAGTAGAGATGGCATAGTTTGTATGTGAGTCGCTGCATGTGATCTGGTTTGAGACCGGTGTTGTCATGAATGATGTTGTAGTGTGTCGGTGTCACGGTACCCTGCCTCACAGATTGAGATACTAGGAAGAAGTCGTACCTGAAATGTTAACATACAAATTGTACTTGACCCATTCAACACCAAGTAACTGACCTGGACTGGTGCATCATATTTTTAGACCAATAAATTAATAAGAAAATTACATTTGGACCAGTTCATTTATCAAAATGGGTAATTTTTCTCTAAAAATAGTAATATTACTGGCAAAAAGTGCAGATCCTGATGAGATGGCTCGTCATGAGCCGGCTCATCTGAATCTACACTTTTTGTACGCCTATTTAGAGGTCTGTGGTGTTGAAAGGGTTAAGAACAGAGAGTAGAATGCTTGGGCTTGATCTACTTGACAATAATTTGGACAATCTTCCAACTGATGGGACACAATTAACAAACAAGAGGATCATGCTGGCCTTGGGTTGCTCATTTGACTCTTGGTAAGACAAGATCTTGGAATGCAGGGATTTAACATTCCGAAATATCTTGCAACCAGCTGGATAAAACACTAAGTATTAGTCTCCCTTCAAAATTGTGAAGAGAAGAAGAATGCTCTGCAGATCATTTCTTCAACAATTGGAATCCACTAGTAACCACTTGTTGACTGGTCCCAGATACTCTTATTTCAAACTTTTAAAATCAACTACCAATTGGCTTTAGTCTATGCAACAGGCTTGCATAAAGATACTAATCTCACATGTTTATACATATATTGTCCATTGTTTATTCATATATATATATATATACATACTATTACAACTAAGTACATACCATTCTGGCTTGGTGACAACACTGTCAATGATGGTACCTGGCGGTGGGTTGGTCATGTTGTTGCCTGTCTTAGCGAAGAATCTAGAATTGATTCTCTTTTTCACAATAACTACACCAACCTTTGGTCTGAAAGAAATATGTTTCAAATTTACAAGTGTTGCAGTCTTAAGTGTTTAAATGCATGCAAATAGTAACAAGCAAGCTTTACAGACCAGTAATAACAAGTCTCAGCGTCTCCTAGATTGGCCAACAAGGATTTACTTTCAAGCACTTTCAATATGCTACTACAGTAAAGTTTGCTATAATAAACCAAACATGTTATTTCTAGTCTTCAGTCAGATGGATACTACTGTTGAACGCAATGTCACAAATGAGGAATGTACAAATTGAGTTGATAGCGAGAGTGATTGAACTGTATTTAATACAACCAAATACTTCCTGTGTTAGTAACAATTGCAAGAAAAGTTGGCAACGTGTATCAACATGCTGTGTTTAAACAAATGTTAAGACCAGCTAATTATATAAAAGACATTAATTTATGTTAGTACATTGTATTGTTAACATATATTGATTTTGTATTTATGTATGTTGATAGAGAAATAAAAAATCGAATTAAAAAAAAAAGAAGACCATCTAATTATGACCCACAGGCCTGTTCAACCAAACATAACTATACCTGAACACTTAACTAATTATGCGACTAGTGCGTGTGACCAGCTAGTGAAAGATATATCGTGCAAGCAGTTGATTGCATGTGACCAGCTAGTGAAAGATATATCATGCAAGCAGTTGATTGCATGTGCCCAGCTAGTTAGAGAGATTATGTATATCCTGCAAACAGTTGATTGCATGTGCCCAGCTAGTTAGAGATTTTATGTATATCCTGCAAGCAGTTGATTGCGTGTGCCCAGCTAGTTAGAGAGATTATGTATATCCTGCAAGCAGTTGATTGCGGGTGCCCAGCTAGTTAGAGAGATTATGTATATCCTGCAAGCAGTTGATTGCATGTGCCCAGCTAGTTAGAGAGATTATGTACATCCTGCAAGCAGTTGATTGCATGTGACCAGCTAGTTAGAGAGATTATGTATATCCGGCAAGCAGTTGATTGCATGTGCCCAGCTAGTTAGAGAGATTATGTATATCCTGCAAGCAGTTGATTGCATGCATGTGTCCAGCTAGTTAGAGAGATTATGTATATCCTGCAAGCAGTTGATTGCATGTGCCCGGCTAGTTAGAGAGATTATGTATATCCTGCAAGCAGTTGATTGCGTGCATGTGCCCAGCTAGTTAGAGAGATTATGTATATCCTGCAAGCAGTTGATTGCGGGTGACTAGCTAGTTAGAGAGATTATGTATATCCTGGAAGCAGTCGATTGCATGTGCCCAGCTAGTTAGAGAGATTATGTATATCCTGCAAGCAGTTGATTGCGTGTGCCCAGCTAGTTAGAGAGATTATGTATATCCTGGAAGCAGTTGATTGCATGTGCCCAGCTAGTTAGAGAGATTATGTATATCCTGCAAGCAGTTGATTGCGTGTGTCCAGCTAGTTAGAGAGATTATGTATATCCTGCAAGCAGTTGATTGCATGTGCCCAGCTAGTTAGAGAGATTATGTATATCCTGGAAGCAGTTGATTGCATGTGCCCAGCTAGTTAGAGAGATTATGTATATCCTGCAAGCAGTTGATTGCATGTGCCCAGCTAGTTAGAGAGATTATGTATATCCTGCAAGCAGTTGATTGCATGTGTCCAGCTAGTTAGAGAGATTATGTATATCCTGCAAGCAGTTGATTGCATGTGCCCAGCTAGTTAGAGAGATTATGTATATCCTGCAAGCAGTTGATTGCATGTGCCCGGCTAGTTAGAGAGATTATGTATATCCTGCAAGCAGTTGATTGCATGCATGTGCCCAGCCAGTTAGAGAGATTATGTATATCCTGCAAGCAGTTGATTGCATGCATGTGCCCAGCTAGTTAGAGAGATTATGTATATCCTGCAAGCAGTTGATTGCATGCATGTGCCCAGCTAGTTAGAGAGATTATGTATATCCTGCAAGCAGTTGATTGCATGTGCCCAGCTAGTTAGAGAGATTATGTATATCCTGCAAGCAGTTGATTGCATGTGCCCGGCTAGTTAGAGAGATTATGTATATCCTGCAAGCAGTTGATTGCATGTGCCCAGCTAGTTAGAGAGATTATGTATATCCTGCAAGCAGTTGATTGCATGTGCCCGGCTAGTTAGAGAGATTATGTATATCCTGCAAGCAGTTGATTGCATGTGCCCAGCTAGTTAGAGAGATTATGTATATCCTGCAAGCAGTTGATTGCATGTGCCCGGCTAGTTAGAGAGATTATGTATATCCTGCAAGCAGTTGATTGCATGTGCCCAGCTAGTTAGAGAGATTATGTATATCCTGCAAGCAGTTGATTGCATGTGCCCGGCTAGTTAGAGAGATTATGTATATCCTGCAAGCAGTTGATTGCATGTGCCCAGCTAGTTAGAGAGATTATGTATATCCTGGAAGCAGTTGATTGCGTGTGCCCAGCTAGTTAGAGAGATTATGTATATCCTGGAAGCAGTTGATTGCATGTGTCCAGCTAGTTAGAGAGATTATGTATATCCTGCAAGCAGTTGATTGCATGTGCCCAGCTACTATAATAGCATGTATACATACTGGTAGTTCTGTCCACCAGCTTTCTTAAATGCTTCGAGCATCTGTGGAACCTCGTGTTCGACTACTGTCGACAGTTGACCATCACCGACGCCATCTCGGTAAACAATAATCCTCTCCGGAAGACACTGATTAACTTCGTGGAATTTCTCCAAGGCACCTGTACAAATGTTTAATAGTAAGTAAATTTAAATAACCCTTTGGTCTGGGGATGATGTAGAGTTACCTCGGGTCAATACCTATGCTGATATGAAACCAGCCAAGTAATAATCCCTATTATTTTATATATATCATATTCATGAATGTATAAAATACAAATAACCTTTGTGATATGAAAACGAAAGGGGAACATATTACATTTCACAGAACTTTTGAGAGTATGCATAGCGCAATATAACTGCAGTTCCAAATGTTACCGTTTTTCGAGAAGTTTTGTATCGGTGACGTCTTAAATTGGTGCATTTCTTTTTCCCGCAAAAATTAAACCCACACTCGGCTTGGCAAGAGAAATGCCAATACATCTTACTACTATGGGATAGAAATATAATCGGTGACCTCGCACGCTTCTGAAAAGTCTAAATCAATTTGCATTGTAAATTAATTGGAAAATTAATAAGTAATAACCATCACAATAGGGGGGGAAAAAAAATTATATTGTCACAAGTTTATGACTATGGATAGTGCAAACCATTGAGTACAATTGTATGTGCAGTGGCTGATCAATGCTGTCAATAAGTTATCAAAACAAACCAAAGATTATTTCAGAATCCTTTGTGAAAGCCGGACTGTAGGAACATGCACGTACATGTACGACCGTGTAGTGTTGTTGTACGTACATGTACGACCGTGTAGTGTTGTTGTACGTACATGTACGACCGTGTAGTGTTGTTGTACGTGCATGTACGACCGTGTAGTGTTGTTGTACGTACATGTACGACCGTGTAGTGTTGTTGTACGTACATGTACGACCGTGTAGTGTTGTTGTACGTACATGTACGACCGTGTAGTGTTGTTGTACGTACATGTACGACCGTGTAGTGTTGTTGTACGTACATGTACGACCGTGTAGTGTTGTTGTACGTACATGTACGACCGTGTAGTGTTGTTGTACGTACATGTACGACCGTGTAGTGTTGTTGTACGTACATGTACGACCGTGTAGTGTTGTTGTACGTACATGTACGACCGTGTAGTGTTGTTGTACGTACATGTACGACCGTGTAGTGTTGTTGTACGTACATGTACGACCGTGTAGTGTTGTTGTACGTACATGTACGACCGTGTAGTGTTGTTGTACGTACATGTACGACCGTGTAGTGTTGTTGTACGTACATGTACGACAGTGTAGTGTTGTTATACTAGTACAGTGACTCATGATAATATTACCAGCATGACAACATATTTCTACAATCTTTTCACGACTTTATTACCTACCGGTATATATTACGTATCTATATATAAATAAAATAATTCTAGTTTCTATTCGGAAGGCGATTCATCAGGGATTTAGATATTAACATCAAATTGACCTCCATTTTTAAAACTTCGCATTTACTTTCACTTTGTATACATTGACCGCAACTAAGATGCAATATATTGGCGAGGTTTAGATTTGGCAGAATCGCCAAAATAAAACATCCGCCAATAAATCTACTTATACAGTAATGCTGTTCAGATTTGCGTTGGCAACAAGGTAGTTACATTTGACCGTCCCTATGAAATCATGACTACATTATTTTAAATTGTAAATGACTTGTTTAAGTGTAAAGCGATGAGAAACACTGGAAATATTATGAAATGGATTTATTTTCACCACAAGCGTGCAAAGAGATGCTATTTTTGCCCATAAATTTACATGCAAATGGCTTGATTACAGGTCTTAGAATAAGCCAATAAATTGACTGCACCCGCTAAGTTATTTACACGAAAGACCTACATAGATGGTCACATAAATCCATTGACATATATATGGTCCAGAAGTGTTATTGTACACCTTATTTTAAAATGACCATGACGATATGGCCAAGGAGTTGTATGTGACACGCCAACCCATTATCTATTGGTTATAACGTTGCAAAGGTGACCTTGACTGACCTGGGATTTGCATTCAAAGCCGGTCTAAAGAGATAAAGGTGCATGTGACCTAATCCCTTTATAGGTGGAGGCGATATTGTGAAGCCACAAAATAAAACCATCCAACATCAAGTGTGACCTTGATAATGCAGACATGAATTGCTGCACACAACAAATCGTCTCACGTGAATACTTTTTAATCAATCAAACCCTTCAGGGTCGCACAGATATTACATAGACAAGTGTCACAACCCACACATTTTAAATTACCATTTTTACACAACAAACTAGTCCAATAGATTTTGCTGTGCATTTATAGATTTTGCTATGCATTTAGATTTTGCTATGCATTTAGATTTTGCTATGCATTATAGATTTTGCTATGTATTTATAGATTTTGCTGCGCATTTATAGATTTTGCTATGCGTTTATAGATTTTGCTGTGCATTTATAGATTTTGTTATGCATTCAGAGTTTGCTATGTATTCATAGATTTTGCTATGCATTTATAGATTTTGCTATGCATTTATAGATTTTGCTGTGCATTTATAGATTTTGCTGTGCATTTATAAATTTTGCTATGCATTTAGATTGTGCTGTGCATTTATAAATTTTGCTATGCATTTATAGATTTTGCTGTGCATTTATAGATTTTGCTGTGCATTTATAGATTTTGCTGTGCATTTATAGATTTTGCTGTGCATTTATAGATTTCGCTGTGCATTTATAGATTTTGCTGTGCATTTAGATTTTGCTATGCATTATAGATTTTGCTATGTATTTATAGATTTTGCTGTGCATTTATAAATTTTGCTATGCGTTTAGATTTTGCTGTGCATTTATAAATGTTGTTATGCATTTATAGATTATGCTGTGCATTTATAGATGTTGCTATGCGTTTATAGATTTTGCTGTGCATTTATAGATTTTGTTATGCATTCAGAGTTTGCTATGTATTCATAGATTTTGCTATGCATTTATAGATTTTGCTGTGCATTTATAGATTTTGCTATGCATTTATAGATTTTGCTGTGCTTTATAGATTTTGCTGTGCATTTATAGATTTTGCTGTGCATTTATAAATTTTGCTATGCATTTATAGATTTTGCTGTGCATTTATAGATTTTGCTATGCATTTATAGATTTTGCTGTGCTTTATAGATTTTGCTGTGCATTTATAGATTTTGCTGTGCATTTATAAATTTTGCTATGCATTTATAGATTTTGCTGTGCATTTATAGATTTTGCTATGCATTTATAGATTTTGCTGTGCTTTATAGATTTTGCTGTGCATTTATAGATTTTGCTGTGCATTTATAAATTTTGCTATGCATTTATAGATTTTGCTGTGCATTTATAGATTTTGCTATGCATTTATAGATTTTGCTGTGCTTTATAGATTTTGCTGTGCATTTATAGATTTTGCTGTGCATTTATAAATTTTGCTATGCATTTAGATTGTGCTGTGCATTTATAAATTTTGCTATGCATTTATAGATTTTGCTGTGCATTTATAGATTTTGCTGTGCATTTATAGATTTTGCTGTGCATTTATAGATTTTGCTGTGCATTTAGATTTTGCTATGCATTATAGATTTTGCTATGTATTTATAGATTTTGCTGTGCATTTATAAATTTTGCTATGCGTTTAGATTTTGCTGTGCATTTATAAATTTTGCTATGCATTTATAGATTATGCTGTGCATTTATAGATTTTGCTATGCGTTTATAGATTTTGCTGTGCATTTATAGATTTTGTTATGCATTCAGAGTTTGCTATGTATTCATAGATTTTGCTGTGCATTTATAGATTTTGCTATGCATTTATAAATTTTGCTATGCATTTAGATTGTGCTGTGCATTTATAAATTTTGCTATGCATTTATAGATTTTGCTGTGCATTTATAGATTTTGCTGTGCATTCATAGATTTTGCTGCATTTATAGATTTTGCTGTGCATTTATAGATTTTGCTGTGCATTTATAGATTTTGCTGTGCTTTATAGATTTTGCTGTGCATTTATAGATTTTACTGTGCATTTATAGATTTTGCTGTGCATTTATAAATTTTGCTATGCATTTAGATTGCGCTGTGCATTTATAAATTTTGCTATGCATTTATAGATTTTGCTGTGCATTTATAGATTTTGCTGTGCATTTATAGATTTTGCTATGCATTTATAGATTTTGCTGTGCATTTATAGATTTTGCTGTGCATTTATAGATTTTGCTATGCATTTATAGATTTTGCTGTGCATTTAGAGTTTGCTATTTATCCATAGATTTTGATATACATTTATAGTTTGCTATATGCATTTAGATTTTGCTGTGCATTTATAGATTTTGCTGTGCATTTATACATTTTGCTGTGCATTTAGATTTTGCTGTGCATTTATAAATTTTGGTCTGCATTTATAGTTTGCTATCTGCATTTAGATTTTGCTGTGCATTTATAGATTTTGCTGTGCATTTAGATTTTGCTGTGCATTTATAAATTTTGGTATGCATTTAGAGTTTGCTATGTATCCATAGATTTTGATATACATTTATAGTTTGCTATGCATTAGTCGAGATTTGGTTTTTCTTTCTTATCATATCAACTGCAAACTATTGTTTAAAAAAATCCTGCCTTAATCTGCGAGAAAAAGGAACACATTGCATCTGATCAAAACAATTCTGGTACATCGCCTCCAGATTACAATATGGTGATTGACACGCATATCAATTGGAATTTATACAAATATATTTTAGCTTGATAGCGAAACAAGTTCTTGTAAGTAAACAACATTAGTTTAATCGCTGTTAAGGCCTCATTCTTGATGGAATGCATCGCAATGATGGAAAGAAATATAGTTCAAGTGTCTTGCCAAAGAACAACACCACCATGGTTCTGGTGGGCTCAAACTGGATTTCAAGGATGCATGCATATGCAGTCAAATCTGCTACAATGTTTACAGATAATGTCCGACTATTATTTCACAATATTTTCAACATCATCTCGTATAAATCTGCCTACCTCTGTAACAGATCTGAATTCTATCAACAAGTTCCTGGTGGGTTGATTGGAATGTTACCCTCGAGTAATACCTGGTCAGGGTTTTGTTCATACTAGCCACAAACCCTACAACAGACTGCCCTTTCTTTGCCGAGTCGTGGTACGTATCGATGCCAACAACCATGAGATTTTTCAACTGTTTCAAAACAAATCACGGTATTAAGTAACAAATTAACAGTAACTGCTAAACAGTGAAACAGGTGTGTATTCAAGACTGTCACATTCTGAATCAGAAATAATGTAACTGGTATGTAGCACGTTTATGTGATGGACGAGGCTCCCAGTTGCCCTACAAACATTACTAGACATGGGCGCCGCAGCGCATAGAATCACTATTCTCCCTCACTACACATGGGTAACTTCTTCTAAGACACTGCCTCATCTGGCCTTCAATCCTCAACAGGTTGATTGACAGACAGTCCAGAAAGTATTCAGCCATCGAGTACAAAAGAGTATTAAATTAAGTTATTTTGCATTAACACTTAAAATTCAGAATAAATTGGAAGGAATGTGCAAACAACATAGATCCAGATCAACCGCAGCGTAACGCAGCCTCTGATAAGAATCTATGTTCATTGCTATTCAGCCAAGTGTTTTAGCTACACTATCCGAATAGCAAACAACATAGAGGCTGATCAGGTGGCACAATCTGATCTGACTGCTGTTTGCAAAACAAACTTGCTCATTCTAAGGTAACAGTCTTGATTTACATCTATTTCTTCTAAAACCTGGCAAACATCATTCCTCAATATACTGCAATACAAGCAGTACTGGGTCACACTACCATTGAGGCGCTATTTTTGTTTTGACAACTATATGTTGAGTTACTTAGTATTTTGAACCAAACAGTCTCTTGTTTCTCAGCATGAACATTTCCAGGCGCATTCTATGCGGACAATTACTAGTAACTTATCTACGATTGAAATTCTTGAAATTCATGTACCCCATTGTACCCCAATTTTAAATATACTGCCCACATTACATATACTTATGAATGTGCAAATGTATGTGGGAAATGTATACGTGAAACTTATTTTAGCACAGGTGTTGGACGGATACTACTGCATTGCAGTAAATGTATTCTATTGTTGGACGGATACTACTGCATTGCAGTAAATGTATTCTATTGTTGGACGGATACTACTGCATTACATTAAATGTATTCTATTGTTGGACGGATACTACTGCATTGCAGTAAATGTATTCTATTGTTGGACGGATACTACTGCATTGCAGTAAATGTATTCTATTGTTGGACGGATACTACTGCATTACATTAAATGTATTCTATTGTTGGACGGATACTACTGCATTGCAGTAAATGTATTCTATTGTTGGACGGATACTACTGCATTGCAGTAAATGTATTCTATTGTTGGACGGATACTACTGCATTACATTAAATGTATTCTATTGTTGGACGGATACTACTGCATTGCAGTAAATGTATTCTATTGTTGGACGGATACTACTGCATTGCAGTAAATGTATTATATTGTTGGACGGATACTACTGCATTGCAGTAAATGTATTATATTGTTGGACGGATACTACTGCATTGCAGTAAATGTATTCTATTGTTGGACGGATACTACTGCATTGCAGTAAATGTATTATATTGTTGGACGGATACTACTGCATTGCAGTAAATGTATTCTATTGGCTTCGTACCACTCGCTATGTTCAGTAAACGTGCAGATATTAGAACAAGTCCAAGACGGGGAGCAAAGAATTGTCCACCTGCCATGGGCTACTATTGTTTGTGTACTATTAACAAACATCACGTAAGGTTGTTTTTTAGGGGGTGGGGATTTCATCTATTAATTTCAAGGAAATGAAATAACGGCACTATTTGTCCAGTAAAAGATACTTGTTCAGATATATGCCAGAAATTTAATTTCTTTGCTATTACGATTTCCAATGGAAAAACAGCTAAGGAGGCAATGAAAAAAGGACCAACATAGTCAGGACCAACATAGTCAAAATAAACTATTTTGTACTATGTGCATTAAAAAAACTTGCAATGAATTTCTTTGCTGCAAAGTTTTGGGCAACACATGCGATACATAACATAACAACCATTCCAAGAAATTGAATATGAACAGAAAGTTCATGTAGCTGTTTTTTTGTAGCAAAACCATAATTAAGATTCAGAATTTCAGTTGTTTGCCAGATTAATTCAATAAACAGTATGACCGTGATCACCATCTAGGTAAGAGGCCCAATTTGGTTCACACTAACACAAACAGCAATTGCGGCAAGGCACCAAAGCAAACAAAATAAACATAACTATAGCAATGAAAATATTGGGGGGAAAAGCAAAAGCTCATTGTGAAGAAAATCGAAGGCAAAGAGAAGGCACAAATCTCTGAATCCAAAGCATGATATTTCATGGAAATACATTTATTGCTCAATCCACTAAATTCTATCCTTTCCAATGGTCAAAGGCAGGCGGTCATGTCACCCTACACGAGACTGGACGGTCAGTAAATATCTCATGTAGGGTCAGCAGAAGAAATGGCAGCTTTCTTAAGCCCTTCAGCCAACGCCTCACCCACCCTGTGTTTTACTGACCCCGCATAACTCCGTGGAGGGTCAGTAGCAAACCCAATAACTAATAACATCCGCTGGAAAGCGTCTTATTATTCGAGTTAATGCTTGTTCGAGCAAAAGCTTAATTGATGTCAAATATGCTCAATTTTAATCATAATGCATTGGAAGTTCAGAGAATTGGACAACACTACAACGAAAACAAAACTGAACAATATAAACATAAAACTCCTCGAGCTTCCTGCTCTGCAAGAAACTAAACAGTCATGCAGTAGAACCTTTGATGGAGATTTTAAGGCCGTCAATCAGTTCCTGCATCGACGTCTGGAAGGTACATCTGGAGTAGTACCTGGTCAAGGACTGGTTCATAGATGCTATTACCCCACCCACTGAACGACCTTTCTTTGCAGAGTCATGGTAACTGTCTATACCGATTACCATTAGGTTCCTCAACTATTTTCAAGTAAATTTTACACAAAATTAGGGATTATTTTGTAGGGATTATTTTGAAAGCACATAAATCTGTGGGTTATATATACAGTAAAACCAATGTTAATGGTCACCTGTATTAAGCAGCCAGTTTCCAGATTCCCAATATGTTGTTTTATTATATATTTTACCTCTATTAAGCAGCCACCTATGCTAAGCAGCCACTTTATGTGATTCCCTTGGCTGGCTACTTAAGACAGGTTTGACTGTACATATCTTTTGTTAGCGCAGTCTTTGAAAGTAAGTAACTTCTAGATTCTGATCAATGTCAGGGTTCCCTCTGTCTGAATGTTTGTTTGCGCCACTTCTGTCGCCAATTTAAAAAACTTGGAGCTAACTAAAAAGGGCCATATAGTTCACAAATAAATATTTGAAACCATATATTTGACAAAACATGTGCCCAAAAGTTGCGCCAAATATTTTCGTCAATTCACAAAATTTATCGCCAATATTTGTTATTTGTCGCATTTGTGGCGACCGACGGCAGGAATCCTGAATGTGTTGGTTGGTTGGTTTTCTTGGGGTCGTTTTGTGACATTTAATAATTTAGTGAAACGAGAGCATAAGAATTTGTTCACAAAAAATTTAAAAGACGAAACAGTACTATAAACCGATCATTTATCTCCAATCCAGAAATTGGGGATGTATTTGCATCTTTGCTCGCTTTCTTGCAGAGGTTTGATTCCACATCACTGAGATACAAGTGTAGTCGGTGAGTAAATCAGCAACATAGTGACGCGGCACTCCACAACATTCACTGCTCTACATCGGTAACCCTCGCAGAGTTATTAACCATCATGTTGGAGAAGTTACAGACCGGGACACGAAATATTGACTTGGACAGATGGATGGACAGTGTGAGAAAACTATATGCATAAAAATATAAACCCACTTGCAAATTTCTGTAGAATTTGTAGTTAGACCAACAACTAGTGAAGTCAATCAAAAGATAGTTTGATTCAATGTAAATCAGCACATAAAAGTTTCAAACATCTGGGTCGGAGGTTATAAAACTTTTTTAAAATACTAAACTTTAGTATTATGATTGGTTGCGTCCCGAGATTTGCTCATGGGTCTAACCAATCAGGAGTTTCAGTCCGAGAATGGAAATTTTATAACCTCAAAGTCATGTCATAGAAATACAATGAGGTATGTACAGCAGTGTTCTCCATAGAATATGAAGTAGCCGGTTTTAATTTATAAGTAACCGGCATTCACTCGCTACCGAGCCGGTGAGGGGGAGAGTGCGGGAGGGGTTTCCCCTCCTGCTGGGGGGGTTTGGGGGGCCTCCCCCAGAATTTTTTCCAAAATTGGTCTCATTTCGTGCAACCTGGTGCATTTTTAAGGCAATATTTACACCAATTTTTTGATCATTTTTACACATTTTATTTTCACAGAAAAAAATAAATTGTTAAACACAGATTGAGACTATATAACAAATGTTAGATCTTGGTGTCATGGAGTTTCAAGCATGTACATGTACTTTGTTTTACTATTGTTGACCCGTTCTTTCCACTTGTACAACTATATACCAGTTATGTATGCAACACACTCGACACTATCTTCTTCTAAAGGCAGTCTCTGACATTAATGTTTCCACCGAAACTGTCACGGTGTATGAGCAATTCGGGTAGCTATCCGAATTTAAAAAATCTACACCTAACACGAAAAATAGTTTCTATACCATTTCTGATTAAGACCAATAAATGTTTTTACTCAATGATGTACTATATCAAAATAAGATATTCAATAAGTTATGGTGGATAAATAAAAAAAACAACAAGTACACAGTGCATAGCCATAGGTGCCCTGAAGTATTCAGGCATATAAACCGGTGCCGACCAACACCGTTGCGATAGCGATATTGAGCAGCAAGGTCACGTGATGAAGCTAAAAAATTCAACAAGAGTGTTTTGAAAGTTGTTTTCACGACTTAAGAAAATAATAATATACACGGCAAGTGCAATTAACATTTTATACTGGTCATTATTATATGTGGATATACGCCGAGCATAGGTTCCACAACTCTAATAAACACACAGACCCATACACACATGGTAAATGTGCACTGCCCTACTACCTGTACCATCACTGATCATTACCCGTGTGACAAAAATCTGACATAACTCTTTGATTATTGGAAAGTTTTCTTTTCTTTTTTGCCTTCATTTTCAAAAAAAAAGTCTAAATTTAGAAACTCACGGAAAATCCAGATTTTTCCAGCGATTTGATTGGTAGATAGCGCTGATCATTTGCATTTGTACTAGATGCGCGTCTCTTATGCGCATTGTAACAAAAACATCCGATAAAATGGATGCGCCCACAGAATCACTTCAGGATCGATTTATTTGACGATTTCGTCCTAAATATTCGCTGTTTTGTTTCGAAATAATATATTTATTATACCGGAAAGTAACCGGCGCTCAGTCAGCGTGTAGTCGGCGAAATCGCCGGCCGCCGGGGCTTCCGGAGAACACTGATGTACAGGACACTACATTCATTCCATTGATAACATGACAAACGTTACATACTGCTAGAAGCAAAACAAAACACAACAAAGACATTATCTCAAACTTAAATACAGACAATACTTCTATCAGCCAATCAAATGCACATCACAAAATCCAGCATAAAACAAACAGCTAAAGCCAAAAAATACAACAAACTACTACATAATAAATATAATCCAAGATAGTAGCAAGTAGTGCTTTCCGAGGAAATACTATACACGATCATTTAAGTGTGGAGTTGATTAGCGATATAAAAAACAATGGAGAACATACCGGTATTTCGAGTGCCCAAACTTCTCCACCAAGCTTACAATTGAGCTGGATGGCTACCTTTGTTGCTACACTCATCATCATCTGCTTCTTCGACAGCGTTCTCGATACAATCACCTGACTCGGAACTGAAATAAAATAACATAACCTTGTCAACACAATAGTATACACAATGTACGCCAAATCTCTGCTGTTGAATAGAGATCTACTACAGCAGATGCACATAACATAAACTAGGCATTATGGCACAAATACGATTCGCATATACTTTACATTAATATAGTAACACTCTAGAGACAGCTGAAAAGAAGTCATCAAATGGGTGCTTTTTATACCAAGTCATCAGGCCAGTTACATCTGGACACTAGTATCACATTCATCGACAATAGTATAGGCATCACACTCCACACTACTATCACACTAGTCGACACTACTATCACACTAGTCGACACTACTATCGCACTAATCGACACTACTACCGCACTCGTCGCCACTACTATCGCACTCGTCTACACTACTATCACACTTGTCGCCACTACTATCACACTAGTCGACACTACTATCACACTCGTCGACACTACTATCACACTAGTCGCCACTACTATCACACTACTATCACACTAGTACACTACTATTACACTAATGGACACTACTATCACACTAGTCGACACTACTATCACACTAGTCGACACTACTATCACACTAGTAGACACTACTATCACACTAGTCGACACTATCACACTCGTCGACACTACTATCACACTAGTAGACACTACTATCACACTCGTCGACACTACTATCACACTAGTAGACACTACTATCACACTAGTCGACACTACTATTACACTAGTAGACACACTACTATCACACTAGTCGCCACACTACTATCACACTAGTCGCCACTACTATCACACTACTATCACACTAGTCGACACTACTATCACACTAGTCGACACTACTATCACACTAGTAGACACACTACTATCACACTAGTCGACACTACAATCACACTAGTCGACACTACTATCACACTAGTCGACACTACTATCACACTAGTCGACACTACTATCACACTAGTCGACACTACTATCACACTAGTAGACACTACTATCACACTAGTAGACACTACTATCACACTAGTAGACACTACTATCACACTAGTCGACACTACTATCACACTAGTAGACACTACTATTACACTAGTCGCCACTACTATTACACTAGTAGACACTACTATCACACTAGTCGACACTACTATCACACTAGTAGACACACTACTATCACACTAGTCGCCACTACTATCACACTAGTCGACATTACTATTACACTAGTAGACACTACTATCACACTAGTCGACACTACTATTACACTAGTAGACACACTACTATCACACTAGTCGCCACACTACTATCACACTAGTCGCCACTACTATCACACTAGTCGACACTACTATCACACTAGTCGACACTACTATCACACTAGTAGACACTACTATCACACTAGTCGACACTACTATCACACTAGTCGACACTACTATCACACTAGTCGACACTACTATCACACTAGTCGACACTACTATCACACTAGTAGACACTACTATCACACTAGTAGACACTACTATCACACTAGTAGACACTACTATCACACTAGTCGACACTACTATCACACTAGTAGACACTACTATTACACTAGTCGCCACTACTATTACACTAGTAGACACTACTATCACACTAGTCGACACTACTATCACACTAGTAGACACACTACTATCACACTAGTCGCCACTACTATCACACTAGTCGACATTACTATTACACTAGTAGACACTACTATCACACTAGTCGACACTACTATTACACTAGTAGACACACTACTATCACACTAGTCGCCACTACTATCACACTAGTAGACACTACTATTACACTAGTAGACACACTACTATCACACTAGTCGCCACTACTATCACACTAGTAGACACTACTATCACACTAGTAGACACTACTATCACACTAGTCGACACTACTATCACACTAGTCGCCACTACTATCACACTAGTCGCCACTACTATTACACTAGTAGACACTACTATCACACTAGTCGACACTACTATCACACTAGTCGCCACTACTATCACACTAGTCGCCACTACTATTACACTAGTAGACACACTACTATCACACTAGTCGCCACTACTATCACACTAGTCAACACTACTGTCACACTAGTAGACACTACTATCACACTAGTCGACACTACTATCACACTAGTAGACACTACTATCACACTAGTCGACACTACTATTACACTAGTCGCCACTACTATTACACTCGTCCACACATCTATTACACTCGTCCACACTTGTATCATACCCGTTGACATTAGTATCACTCTAGAGACATTTGTGTGAATGAAGTTTCAAATTTCTAACACCATTATAGGTAATTTGCATATACGTGCAAATATTCAATTGCCTTGTATCTTTACTGGTTCAAAAGCTGTGCGTTTACTTCCACACAATGCTGGTTGTCCATGTCATAAAATTGTTTGACGATTACATACCCGGATGGTCAACACACGTAAATTTCTTAATGGCATCGTATCTATCTTTCTTGTTTGTTGGTACGATGCACATCACCAGTTTTGTTGTTGGTCCAATGTTCTGTCTCAGTGCTCCAAGGAACGACTCATTTCTGTCATCGCTTAACTCCACACTAAATTTAGACACAAGTACAAAGTATAACAACATTGTCAACTCTGAGCTAAAAATCTCCGAACAGCACAAGTATGGTCTCGCATCAAACGACATTCAATGCACATTAACATGTCAATTAACACTACTTTTTACGATTCCCATGGGTGGTATTAATAGACAGGTTCACTAGGGCTGTAGTGAGTACAAGAGTATCCGCAAATCATTCAAAGATAAAGTACACAATACACACCGATACCGACATCGGTGGATCACAATCTCACTGATCAAGTAGACATATATTTGCAAACAAATCTAAGAAACCACAAAATGTAAACAATTATTATTTATATATCGAGTTTTACGCCTGCATCAGCACCATTTCAGGCTATATCGCCGGAGGGCAGTTTACCTAACACCTTTCTTGGGCAGGCTCCAGCGGATAACCAGTACTTGGGTGCACCAACCTCCGTAAGAAACTGCCAACTTTTTCATATAAATGAGACACGGCCCGAGCGTGGCTCGAACCCGTCACGTGACCATCAGTGATGATAGATTATAGTGGTATACAAGTCAGCGACCTTAACCACTCGACCACGGAGGCAGACTCAAAATGTAAACAAACCTCTGTACCGCGTAATACGTCCAAAGATGCTCTTATTTCTAAGCAGGAAGTATAAAGTATACACCAGTAGTCCAGCTATGCAGTGAATATTTTGCAATATTGTTATATGTTATGATTCGGGTTTTACGCCTGCATCAGCACCATTTTGGGCTATATCGCCGGCGGGCAGTTTACCTAACAACACCTTTCCTGGGCAGGCTCCAGCGGTTAACCAGTACTTGGGTGCACCAACCTCCGTAAGAAACTGCCAACTTTTTCATATAAATGAGACACGGCCCGAGCCCGTCACGTGACCATCAGTGATGATAGATTAGTGGTATACAAGTCAGCGACCTTAACCACTCGACCACGGAGGCAGACTCAAAATGTAAACAAACCTCTGTACCGCGTAATACGTCCAAAGATGCTCTTATTTCTAAGCAGGAAGTATAAAGTATACACCAGTAGTCCAGCTATGCAGTGAATATTTTGCAATAGAAATATCACAAGTGATGAAGAGATCCTAAGTGTGACTTTGAAGCTATGAACCGGGGTCATGTGTACGATACATCACATCTATATGGCAAACATTTGCGGCACATTAGTTTTGAAATCCCTCCACAGCCCTTACAGGAAATATTGACTCGGATGGACACTGCGAAAACTATATACAGAAATTAATTAACCTACACAATCTCTCTAAATCGATCAAGGATTTCCTCAAGATTTCAAATAGGTCAATGTAGTGCTGGAACCTATGCTTGCGCTATTTTGCATATATATTATCAACTGATAAATAGTGGTGTAACGATAGGTCGAGAAGTCGATGTATTGCGATAGCTTTGCTCTCGATAGCAATAGGTCGATAGCTTATTTTCAAGTCGATAACTATCGCAATAGTTAGTTCAACTATCGATAGTTTTCTTTTAAAACAAATCTTGATCAATATCAACATGTAAAAGATTTTTCGACAGACACTGACCTCAGTTCGACGGATCCGTAAAAAACCGCTTGTATATTATAATTAAAGCGTCTGTGTGATCGATCACGGATATATGTATGATAACTAACTGGACACAACGGCCCCGATTTCGAAAGAAACAGACCAGATTTCTGGACATAACGGACCCTGTTAAGTCTTTAATATAAAAATACATGTAGACTCGTTAATATGTCAAATTGTATCACTTCTAACATGCAATAAAATACGTTTGAAGCAGGCGCCGACTTACAAGTTCCGCCGCTGACTTTTCGGAGATTTATGCGGTGCGTTATTTAGACCTGCCCTTCAATTGCCCTAGAGGGGGATCTCAGAATTGACCCAATTCCATCAATACCTCACCGGCGAACAACAAGGTTTCGTCGTGAATGTAAACAACTCGACATCATGGCCGAAGGAAGCGTACTAGACTTCGAAATTATCGCAAATAAAAAGGCCAAATCTGCCATTTGGAACCATTTCGGCTTTGTTAAAACGAAGGATGGGGTGTCACAAACCAAAATTGCGTGCCGGCACTGTAGAATTGTATTAAAGTACAGCGGCAACACATCCAATCTAACTGATCATATGACGCGAAAGCACTCGTCTGTGAATATCAAACCGTCTGCTGGCAATAAATAAACAATTTTGGTTTAGAAACTTAAAGGTAAATAAATAAACTATCGTGATAGTATCGCAATAGTTTATGAACTATTGCAATACCATCACAATAGGAATTCTACTATCGCAATACTATCGCAATAGCATTTCTGGCCTCAATAGTCTGATGAAAGAAGTTTTCTCCCAAAATGTAATGTTAACCTTGAAGAAACCATTCATGCCATTTTCTTAGTCATCATGCGACTTATGTTACCATGGTGGTTATCGTAAAAGGCAGCAAATTCAGTCAGAAGGCAACCTATCCTCGCGGTATACAATATTTTGAGCTAAAATTGAACAATAACCATTTATTGGTTTGAAAATCACAAAATGTAATTAGTGGAAGAAGAATTTACCGCTGCAGATACGGTTAGCTGCAGATACGGTTAGCTGCAGATACTGTTAGCTGCAGATACGGTTAGCTGCAGATACGGTTAGCTGCAGATACTGTTAGCTGCAGATACTGTTAGCTGCAGATACGGTTAGCTGCAGATACTGTTAGCTGCAGATACGGTTAGTTGCAGATACGGTTAGCTGCAGATACTGTTAGCTGCAGATACCGTTAGCTGCAGATACGGTTAGCTGCAGATACGGTTAGCTGCAGATACGGTTAGCTGCAGATACTGTTAGCTGCAGATACTGTTAGCTGCAGATACTGTTAGCTGCAGATACTGTTAGCTGCAGATACTGTTAGCTGCAGATACTGTTAGCTGCAGATACTGTTAGCTGCAGATACTGTTAGCTGCAGATACTGTTAGCTGCAGATACGGTTAGCATACTGTTAGCTGCAGATACTGTTAGCTGCAGATACTGTTAGCTGCAGATACTGTTAGCTGCAGATACTGTTAGCTGCAGATACTGTTAGCTGCAGATACTGTTAGCATACTGTTAGCTGCAGATACGGTTAGCATACTGTTAGCTGCAGATACGGTTAGCTGCAGATACGGTTAGCATACTGTTAGCTGCAGATACTGTTAGCTGCAGATACTGTTAGCTGCAGATACTGTTAGCTGCAGATACGGTTAGCTGCAGATACGGTTAGCTGCAGATACTGTTAGCTGCAGATACGGTTAGCTGCAGATACGGTTAGCATACTGTTAGCTGCAGATACGGTTAGCATACTGTTAACTGCAGATACTGTTAGCTGCAGATACGGTTAGCTGCAGATACTGTTAGCTGCAGATACGGTTAGCTGCAGATACTGTTAGCTGCAGATACGGTTAGCTGCAGATACGGTTAGCTGCAGATACGGTTAGCTGCAGATACTGTTAGCTGCAGATACGGTTAGCATACTGTTAACTGCAGATACTGTTAGCTGCAGATACGGTTAGCTGCAGATACTGTTAGCATACTGTTAGCTGCAGATACTGTTAGCTGCAGATACGGTTAGCTGCAGATACTGTTAGCATACTGTTAGCTGCAGATACGGTTAGCATACTGTTAACTGCAGATACGGTTAGCATACTGTTAGCTGCAGATACGGTTAGCATACTGTTAGCTGCAGATACGGTTAGCTGCAGATACGGTTAGCTGCAGATACTGTTAGCTGCAGATACGGTTAGCATACTGTTAGCTGCAGATACTGTTAGCTGCAGATACTGTTAGCTGCAGATACTGTTAGCTGCAGATACTGTTAGCTGCAGATACGGTTAGCTGCAGATACGGTTAGCTGCAGATACTGTTAGCTGCAGATACCATTAGCTGCAGATACGGTTAGCTGCAGATACTGTTAGCTGCAGATACTGTTAGCTGCAGATACTGTTAGCTGCAGATACGGTTAGCTGCAGATACTGTTAGCTGCAGATACCGTTAGCTGCAGATACCGTTAGCTGCAGATACTGTTAGCTGCAGATACTGTTAGCTGCAGATACGGTTAGCATACTGTTAGCTGCAGATACGGTTAGCTGCAGATACCGTTAGCTGCAGATACGGTTAGCATACTGTTAGCTGCAGATATGGTTAGCATACTGTTAGCTGCAGATACGGTTAGCATACTGTTAGCTGCAGATACGGTTAGCATACTGTTAGCTGCAGATACGGTTAGCTGCAGATACTGTTTTCAGTATAGGTTATATTTTTGTAATATTATGATCGAGATATAAAATAATCAATTAGAACAGAAAAATAAAACGTGCATCGTCATTAAAATGCTTAACACTTCAAAACCTAGATCTATACTGTCAAACTGACTGAAGTCTCCGCACTTCGAGCATAACCATTTTGAGTTTACCGTGATACTGAGATCAACATCATCCTATCAGGGTTCCCGCTGTCGGTCGCCAAAAAATAAATATTGGCGTTAAATTTTGTGAATTGGTGATTTTTTTTGGGCACAGGTTTTGTCACATACATGGCTTCAAATATTTATTTTGATGTCGAGCAAACTTCAAAGAGGGCATGGCATCTTTTTCATAATACAGCCGATACGAACACTATTCTGTAAATATTGCCCATGAGTTGGTGATTTTGGGCAGTTTGGCTCTCAGTAATTTTCTAAATATACGAGTTTTCGCGTCGGCTGCCGGATTTGTCACATGATCCTCACGCGCAGCTATTGATACGAATAACCTGGAAGCACATCATCAGTCATCTCCATTGCAAGCAAGGGAAATCGGCTATCTGCACAAGTACTGTTCTACAAGGCGTTTTTTCGGAAAATACCACGAGCATAGATTCCACCACTCTAACTATGGTTACTTACGGATCAGGTCCATCAATTATCATGCCCATAGGCGGTCCAACACGACTCAGCGTTTGTACAAAATCTTGCGCCTGATTTTTGTTCCTATTAGTGAAGACAATGACCCATTTGTCAAGGCGGACAGCCGTGATCAGCTGTTTCCCTCTCATATCCCTTGACCAATCAGCATCCTCTTGTTTGTAAGACAACTAAATAATAAATAGACTGTGATAAACCATGAAGTAAAGTGATGCAAGGACTATAAATGAAATATACATATTTGGTTATTCGGCCACCTCAAACAATGAGACATCTCTAATTTTGTATTACCTCCCTTGGCAGATAATGCCCGATTTATTCCAAAATGTAAATAGGTCATTTTAGTTAGAACCCTTTGTTTTTACTGTTGTTCCCTAACCAGATGTTGCGGTATGATAATTGTGATTTTATCAATATCGTGTTAATTAACCAATAGCATTGTTTTACAAATAAGTACACATTACATATACTGTAGGAGATCTGTCGAGATATAGTATATATATATATAATCATATAAAGCGATAGTGGAAGCTAGCATGTTGTGCAAAGGAAACAATGATAAAAACAGAGGAAAACACTTAATAGGACCTATCTACTTTTAGGAGTATTCAGGGGCAGTAACTGACCGATGTTTCCCATTGATTAAACTGTAGTTTCTTTTCCAAGGTGAAGGATCTATCACATACTGTACAGTAAACCTTGATATTACACCATGCACTAATCAACCATATTCTATATGCATGTCTTAGAAACAAGAACTAACCTCTCCACCCGATTGGAAGATCTTTTCCTGTGGCATAACACGAGAATTCAAATTCACCAAGGAATTGGAGAATCGGAGTCCCCAGCCATCCATTTCTTCGCGTACTTTCTGGTTCCTGTACATGACAATACAATATAGTTCATTTATCCAATCGGGCTCCAATAAAACGAATGTCAATAACCAATCATTAATGTCTCCGCAATATCCAAGCTAATAGTATGATTTTTGATAAAAACAGATGGCAGACCATACAATTAACGGCTTAAACACAAGCAGATACACAGGGCTACCAGAGAACGGCAATGGACACAGTGCCATCAGTTGTGATACCATACTCTACAGATTAGGCCCAGTGATACCATACTCTACAGATTAGGCCCAGTGCTTCTTTTGCATTACTCTTTAAAGAATAGTACATAGGACTTTGAATTAGTCATGTTCTGTTATTCAGGCGATTACACTGGAACAAAAATTAATGAATGAATATACGTTCATGAAGAGATACATGGGAATAATGAGTGAGTGAGTATTTGGTTTAACGGCGCATCAGCACAGTTCAGGCTATATCGCGCCGGGTTAAGTATATTGTATACAAGGGTTGTTACAGCGAGTGAGTGAGTATTTGGTTTAACGGCGCATCAGCACAGTTCAGGCTATATCACGCCAGGTTAAGTATATTGTATACAAGGGTTGTTACAGCAAGTGAGTGAGTATTTGGTTTAACGGCGCATCAGCACAGTTCAGGCTATATCGCACCGGGTTAAGTATATTGTATACAAGGGTTGTTACAGTGAGCGAGTATTTGGTTTAACGGCGCATCAGCACAGTTCAGGCTATATCGCACCGGGTTAGGTATATTGTATACAAGGGTTGTTACAGCGAGCGAGTATTTGGTTTAACGGCGCATCAGCACAGTTCAGGCTATATCGCACCGGGTTAAGTATATTGTATACAAAGGTTGTTACAGCGAGTAAGTGAGTATTTGGTTTAACGGCGCATCAGCACAGTTCAGGCTATATCGCACCGGGTTAAGTATATTGTATACAAAGGTTGTTACAGTGAGTGAGTGAGTATTTGGTTTAACGGCGCATCAGCACAGTTCAGGCTATATCGCACCGGGTTAAGTATATTGTATACAACGGTTGTTACAGCGAGTGAATGAGTATTTGGTTTAACGGCGCATCAGCACAGTTCAGGCTATATCGCACCGGGTTAGGTATATTGTATACAAGGGTTGTTACAGCGAGTGAGTATTTGGTTTAACGGCGCATCAGCACAGTTCAGGCTATATCGCACCGGGTTAAGTATATTGTATACAAGGGTTGTTACAGTGAGTGAGTATTTGGTTTAACCGCACATCAGCACAGTTCAGGCTATATCGCGCCGGGTTAAGTATATTGTATACAAGGTTTACAGCGAGTTCGCGCCGGGTTAAGTATATTGTATACAAGGGTTGTTACAGCGAGTGAGTGAGTATTTGGTTTAACGGCGCATCAGCACAGTTCAGGCTATATCGCGCCTGGTTAAGTATATTGTATACAAGGGTTGTTACAGCGAGTGAGTGAGTATTTGGTTTAACGGTGCATCAGCACAGTTCAGGCTATATCGCGCCGGGTTAAGTATATTGTATACAAAATGGGAATAATGATCATAAACCTCCATGTTGAAATGATACAGTGTCAGTCTCGTATCCTAGAGGTTGCAAGTTCGAACTGTGCCAGAACCACGGTGGCAATGCCCTTAGGCTAGTCTTAAATACACATTTCATTCTCTCTCACTCGGCAATGGATTGATGTCTCACGAGCGATTAAACAAAAGTTCTAAGAACATGTTTCTCAATTGTGCTAAATTAAACGTGCATAAAACTAATACTGAATTAAGTAATATCCGAGTTTCATTTGCTATCAACAATGTGAAAGCCTATGTTTTTGTATGCATACTTGTTAATTTGTGCAATGAAGCCACTTAATGTTTTCTCTCGTCCACCCGGAGGTATTCTTGTATGTACAGCAACATCCTTCATCACAGTAAAATCTGCCCTTACATCATCACTCAAGCCTGAAGTCAAACAACTCCATTACCTGTACATATTTCTTAGTAAATGGAAATTAGGTTAGGTAATAGTTACATAACTTCCTCTAAAGCTAAATTGTTGATTTTATTATTATTATTTTAGGATGATTTAGATCAATACATTTATATGCTAGGCTGTCCGATTAGCGCAGTGGTTAGCGCGCTTGATTCTCACCAATGCAACCCAGGTTCGATCCTCGGACCGGGAAGTATGTGAGATTGTACGGTGGTCGCCTGATCGGACAGGTGGGTTTTCTCCGGGTACTCCGGTTTCCTCCCACACGAATGACCACACATGCGCTTTCATCCGAGCCAACAAGAGTGATTAATATATGTTGTCAAAACTTGCTTCACAATCGTTGTAAAATAAATAAAGTTTAAACTTTAAATATGTTTTTTAAAGAGGAACCATGGATGAAGAAAAAAAGCACTGTCCCAAATAGTATAATTTCCTGGATCAGAAAATATTTTCTTCCATTATTTGGATAAACATTATACCTCCGAGTAATGAACAGGGTTTTTATTAAGAAATAAGTTTGTCAAATTAACGTCCATAACATCTGTCCGATCATTTATATTTCAATTATACTATCATCTTAACTAGACAAACAATCAAACATTAAACAAACTAAGATGTTCAATGTGTCAGACATTATTTCCAATTATCTGATTTAGGTCTACTTGCTAGGGGGTAGTGAAAAATCCAAGCCAAACAGCTTAAACACTATCTGCAGTTAAAACTGAAGTAATCCAACAAAATATCGTAAAGTAGTCGAGGCTCCGATTGAGATTTTGTAAAATTCATACAGAATTACATTGAAATAAACGGTAACTCACTGGGTACCTGTTAATAATAATAAACCTCTGCAGATTTTGTACGATTCACAACAGTGGACTCCTGGATGCTTTTGAAAACTGGAAAACTTTCAGCCTTGCAGCAATGTATAGGGAATGGACAGAGAAAGCAAATGTAAAGTTTATCTACCAGTTAGCGTGCATAACTCTGGCAGGAAGTACAGGTTGTCAGTCACTCCTCGTCTGCGGTCCTTGGCATTGGGTTTGGATGCCAACAGGGGTTGGTCAGGATCAGTCACTTCAATACCATAGCTCTGAAATATAAAGCCACAATACATGTCGTAAGATAACACATAAGATTTTCTATCATTGTGTACTGATCAATTGACCTTTCTGCAAACGCTACTTAGGCACGCCCCCCATAGTTACAGGTGCTCGCTGTAACCACGCGAGACAAGCTATCTAACAAAATGGCGTCTAACGCAGACCTGCATCAAGTTAATCTAGATAAAATTCCGTCAAATTTCTCGGTTTTATTTCACCCAGATAAGAATATCTCGTTGAAAGCAAGAAGGCAAGGGTTTTAGGTGAATTCAGGTGATTTCGTATAATCACAGGTTCGTATTTTATATATATATATAGTACTGCACTATACAGGCCCATTATAATAATGCTATTATTAGCTATTTAGGTAATTAGACACAATTATGAATGGGACTATGTAGCCGTGTGTTTGCCATACCAGGAGTGATTATCTATCTAGGTTTCAGGCCACTAATCAAGATTAATTAAAGTGAATGGGGGAGAATAAATAAATCATTCCGCATTTTCGATGATTCCAACGGTGGCACTTATCGCAGCTAAGAGCATGCATACGGCTGGAAACGCGACGAGAGCAAAAAACGCATGGAAAAATAGACGCCATGGTTGTAATGAAATTGATGTGAAGAGCATGATATTTATACATGATTCAAGGGCTTGGACATATTGCACGGCTCAGCTCTAAAGCTGATAAAACATGGGCATACAAGCCAGCATCACAAATGTTTGAGCCGACCAATCAAGGTGTGAAAAATAATATATTCTCCACTAATTGATTAATTTGTCAACAGCCCATCTCATAATAGACGTAGGTGTGAAGGTTATTTCTCTAAAGTACAGATATACGGATGAGGACGTGTTAAGTGTTCGTGGTAAATGCTTGCGCAGTCAACGGAAGAGTGAACAACCACATCGCGTCAACTTTGACATCAAAAGAAATGAAATATGCCACCGTCTTGAGAGACTCGATCCTATGCCTCCTAGAAGACTCAAACATTAGGCCCAAAAACTGAACACCAGTACGTTCACTGAGCTAATATGGGAATCCCACAGCTCTGCACATGCATGGGTACTATTACTACTATCCGATCCCTAGTCCACCATCCACGACAATATGTATGAACCACATGTATAATCACCACTATACTCGCATATCTCTTGTGAACGGTAGATCTATTAATGCAGAATATATTTTTTCGAAATATTTTATTATGCATAAATAAATTAATTTCAACTTACTTTTGTGCAAATATATGTTTGCATTAATTTTGGATGTATTCAGCTGGTCGTTTGGTCGTTCACACAACTTAATCCACCTTAAGACATTTTTTCAAGATTTGTCTTAGGTTTTGGAAATGGCACGAATTTAACGTCAACTATCAATCGATCTGGATATCTACATCACTGTCACACAGCCAGTAACTACATCATTTCACCATGTCAATGACAGACAGCATTAATTAATTTTAAATATTTTTCAAAAAATAATTTCAGATCACGATCACTCGTTATCAGATTTGATTAAAATGTTACTACATAACTCGTTTGTCTAACAGAACGATAAAACAATGACTCGGTGTAGTAATCAATTATATAATTATGTGCACACATTTTATAATTGACCAATTAGCACAATCAGTGCTAAATTCCGATGTGAAATACTTTGATCTTGATAGCAGTGGCCCCTATCGGGTATTATAACTCGGCGGTCTCTGTGATGTACCGTTAGTCTGTAAGTTGTTGATTACTTCCAATAAACAGTGTGACACGCTTAAATTTGATTGCTGTGTTTGTGAGAAAAGAATTTTGTGGTTCATATACACACTTAGATTTGTCCAAGGATTTTGAAATGGGTTGAATTTAACGTCGATCACCAGGATATCGACTAATTTTGTACTATAACTAACCCACACACCAAAGCTACACATTTTCAACATCATTAAAACAATTTTAAACCCGTATTTTCGATCAAATTCACGCCTTTTCTTATTTGTCTACTCGTTACTAGTGTGTCTAATATGCATTGCTTGTCTAACAAGATGGTGGCGATAAACCGTTGCCGGGGGTGTGCGCGAATGGTGCTATGCGATTGGCTAACGCCAGCTGTCAATCAAAATCGACAGAAAGGTCAATTATAACATTTGTAACAATAGGCGACTGAAGAATTTTTAAGAAACTCTAGTGTCAAGTTACAATATTTTGGCCAAGCACAATATCAACCACATCATGTCGCTAACAAAGGTTATGTTACTGTAAAATCATTTTTTGCGAGATCAACATTAAAAACAGCTTAGGTCATAATAATTTAAAGTTAGGACCGGAGGACGCTAGCTGCGAACTGGTACTGAGTAGATTAGAACCATTGGAAGTTCCAGCACAATGAATTTGACTTCCGTAATGGAATTTCAATGGATACACTGACACTAATCTCATCATTATCAAAGAAATGCTGACCTTCTGGTAATAATCCTTATAACTAATCTCTGAACCATCTCGGAGCTTGAACGTATGATGTGGCTTCATGTTCCAGTCAATGTCATCCACTCGATATGTCTTGTTGTTGTACCTGTAACACAATTATGTCGCATCTTATTGCTCAACATGTAATTAAATAAACATTTGTGTTGCCTCTCTCTCACTCATAGTAATGCAGATTGTAATCAGGACTCGGCAGTATCTAAAGTTAAACCTGTAATTATAAGTTTTCTGAAAACCTGTTTTCCAATCCAAACCATTCACAATTTATGTAATTTGTAATATTGTTTGTGTTATACGTGTAAATTTATTGGAATAAATACTGTTTAAACCAACCTGTAATGGTAAACTCTTTTTTAAGCAGTCAGTCTGTATTAAGCAGCCATCTTCCAGATTCCTATATCACATTTATCTAGCATATCTGATATCTATTAATCAGACAAGATGACTAAGATCCATATAACAAACCTACCGTGTTAAGATAATCTGTCCGACCAATTTCTTTGTACATTCGTCATAGAATCGATCAGCACCTCTCTGGTACATGTCGTACATGATGTCGAGCACAGAGTCGGATCTTAATATCTTGTGTGAAATGTCACAGTTGAGCAAGACGCTATTCTCGTACTGTAGGATGGATGTGATGAAGCCAGGCATCACCTTCAGTCTGAAACAGGGTTTTTTATATATATATATACACACACACACACATGTATATGTAATGATCTATGGGAAATTGCCTCCAGCTAAATAGTACAATTTAATTACATGCAAAGAATACTGTTTGTCTGGTAGACTTCTGAAATGTCCGACAGAATGTTCTTATCTTGCTGGACAATAATCTGCGAAGATTTTGTTCAATATCGAATGGACTGGGCAGGTCTATGGATAGGCCATCAAACTGCCACAAAACAGCTGGGTAGCTTCCTTACTTGCAAATCTGACAACAGACACGGTTCAAACCAAACTGCCTATTCAGATCGGGAAGAATTTAGATATTTTTAACCACATGCCGGGTGTAGACGCCATGTTACTGGAAGCAAATTGTGAACAGGCAGATGGACACGCCACTCGTAATAACAGGCCGGCCTGCTTGGAACTTACTTGTGCTGCGGTATATCAATAGCCTGACTCGGGTTGTAGTAGTTTCTACCAATCTGTTTCATATCCATGATGGAGAGAACACTATAAAGAAATAAAATATTGTGTTACTTCATGTACAGAATAAGTAGTGTAGACAAAGCATAATCTGCCTACTAATAGTCTTTAAACTGTGCAAATTCTGCTAATATATACAACAATTTGGTCAATGTAAACATGCATATTTTATGGCAATTTGTTTCAAATTTTTCAAATTGTGTTGTCAATGGTATGCAGCCAAGATTTTTTGACAGGGGAGTTAATGTCACTGCGATGGCTCCTATTACGTCAAATCTTCACCCTGTGACAGTGTGGTAAATGCAAAACCGAAAAGATAAGTATCAAGCATTTTCAAGCACATTACTGTACAAGCAGTTTCAAGGCCTGTACAGGATTTGCACAAGATGTTGGTTGATAAACAAAGGTATGTGAGATATGAACGTAGCTATCAAACACTACGACACTTTCAACAACATTGAACAAGGACGAGTATTAACGATGGACTATTTTAATAATTTTAAACTCAAAGTGGATCAAGTATTGATCACAGTATTGACAGGGGCAGTTTCGACAGGCCAATTTTGCACGATTGCCTTTGTTAGATGCTTTACAGTGTGCATTCAACATTATTAATAGACATCTCGGAGAAAGGATGCGGATATAACTGATCGAGCTGGTACCCTATAAGCCACAATTGTTGCTTGCCCACTGGTTCTTTTGCATGAACTCAAGTGTAAGACACACAGTAAATGTGACCTCCGTTTCGCGCACATGATATAATGCTGTGAAATATGAGTACGTAATTTGGCACGCTCCAGTCAGGATCAAGTACATAACAGCCGGATTGATAGTTCATAGCATCAATAGATGGCTCATAGCATCAATAGACGGTTCATAGCATCAATAGACGGCTCATAGCATCAATAGACGGTTCATAGCATCAATAGACGGTTCATAGCATCAATAGATGGTTCATAGCATCAATAGATGGTTCATAGCATCAATAGATGGCTCATAGCATCAATAGACGGCTCATAGCATCAATAGACGGTTCATAGCATCAATAGACGGTTCATAGCATCAATAGATGGATCATAGCATCAATAGACGGTTCATAGCATCAATAGACGGTTCATAGCATCAATAGACGGTTCATAGCATCAATAGATGGATCATAGCATCAATAGATGGATCATAGCATCAATAGATGGCTCATAGCATCAATAGACGGTTCATAGCATCAATAGACGGTTCATAGCATCAATAGACAGTTCATAGCATCAATAGATGGTTCATAGCATCAATAGACGGTTCATAGCATCAATAGACGGATCATAGCATCAATAGACGGTTCATAGCATCAATAGATGGTTCATAGCATCAATAGATGGTTCATAGCATCAATAGATGGTTAGATGGTTCATAGCATCAATAGATGGTTCATAGCATCAATAGATGGTTCATAGCATCAATAGATGGTTCATAGCATCAATAGATGGATCATAGCATCAATAGACGGCTCATAGCATCAATAGACGGTTCATAGCATCAATAGACGGTTCATAGCATCAATAGACGGTTCATAGCATCAATAGACGGTTCATAGCATCAATAGACGGTTCATAGCATCAATAGACGGTTCATAGCATCAATAGACTTGATGATCACACTTTGTATATTGACAGATGCAAACAAATTATCCATTAAAGTATTCAGCGAATGTTTGAAAACTCTCGTGCATTAATAAAATCAATGCAAATTTCAGCTATTCCCTCAAGAACAATGAATTGGAATTACAAAATGTTTGACACTTTTGAAACTTCATTCACTTCTGTTAATATACCAGAGTAGTAGAGTTTAAAACATAGCTGGACAATAGCCAGCACAAAATGAAGACTTACCGACGGAAAATGATGTTATACACTTGTATACACTGTGGAGAACTTGGTGGTAGTTCATTCGTCAGCTTGATTATCACTTGAATCTTCTCATTGTCATAGTTTCTTACCGAGTATACCTCGGTCACCTGACAAATATAACACTTCAAAACTGACAAACAGTCTGCAGTCTGGTTAGTGGAAACGCATGTTTGTGTGCGATTGATATACACCGTCGAAGTACACGTCGAAAAAAATTTTTGTGTGAACAAACTTGAAATCCGGCATGATGAATCCAACATTTGGTGCAATTGTTTGAAAGTATACTATACACATCATTTTAAAGTTGTGTTTTATTTGAAGGACAATAGTGTTGAAACGATTAGACTAATCAACGTTCACGTGATTAACATCGATAGTCGATTATACAGGGATTCTACTTGGGGTGGATGTTTGATTTCCCACAAATCAACAAAATGGCCCTATCTCAAACACTATTGAACAAATCTGTCCAAATGTAACTACTATCCAGAGTATTGTCGATCTAGGGATCTTTGTAGTCGACTAGTCGGTAGCTAATACTAGTCGACCTCCATGGACTGAAAACACAACAAATTCGGGTTAAATATTTAACTTGCCATACTCGCTAGACCCCGCTATGCAATGGTAAGTAATAAATTTTTAGTTTAAATTAGGAATGGCAATGTACATCGTATTCGAACATATAAATAGTATTTTGGGAGGTTTGAACACTTGCCGATGAACAAAGGCATATGTGACACAGGTACGTATGTGTTACTAATTGATACTTACCCACAAATCTGCTGAATTGCTGTGGATTTATCTAAACATTTGTTGCAGATTAGTCAAATTAAGAGCATGTCAACATTTTAAGAATGTTCAACCCATGTTGCACTGCGTGGCACAGTAAATATTGAAACAGAAGTCTTCTATTTTCAACTACCAGTGCATGTTCCCCATTATTCCCATAAATTTATATCAAACTGTAAAAAAAGACAAAATACCGCGTTTTGTAGCTTCTTAGGCAAGAAGAGGGTCATCCCATCGAATGCCTTAGTTTTCCCGAGCAGCTCCTCGTGGTGGTATAGCAGGGCTATGCGTAGTTTCTTGCTCTCGATCTCGGGTTTATAATCAACCCTATACTGATATAAATGCCAGTCTGGAGCTTGCTCCAAGTTGAAGTAGTTGGTCGATACAGGAAGAGGTCTCCCAGAACTCCCTGTAAATGAAGATTTTGAACACAGACTATACTTTTTCACATAGCAAGCAAGATGACCCAAATGGATCTTAATTGCTCACATGAAACAAATACAGTCAAACCTGCGTTAGTGGTCACCTCTATTAAGCAGCCAACCTGTATTAAGCAGTCAAGTATCCAGATGCCCAATATGTTGTTTTATTATACATCTGTGGTAATCAGCCACTGTCTGATTCCCTTGGCTGGTTGCTTAGGACAGGTTTTACTGTAGGTAGACAAAATTGTTGTCAAGACAGAAATAGCAACAGTAAATGTGCGACACATTTGGTCCAAACTGCAGTTGCAGTCTCCGACAACAGACTGAGTTTCCTTCTTTTATTACAACCTAGTGGATTTATAGTTTCGTATGGAAAAACAAGTTAACAACTACCGGTAGTCAACAAAATATAAATTTTGATTTAACTTTTGGTCTAAATGGACGATTCGAAACCTCCATCAGTCAGTAATGGTGCATTCGGGCGGCCGACCAGTATAAACTCTTTCCAACACCATGAAAGGAAGAAATAGCAAACGCAATAAACTCGTGGTGCACAAAGTTAATTTGATGGAAACTGGGTAAAAGCTAAAACCTAACAGCTATTATTACATTCAAGTTGATCCATTGGTAGTTTGCAGACAACCTGGTAGTCATTCGATCACAATCTGAAATATGACCTGTAACCTTAATATATAGTAAAAACAGAATTTAATTTTAAACACAAGTTTCTATCAAAACGTACCAGTCTTGTCGGTTACGTGTGCAGGTCTTGTATGCGGCTCTTCATATCTGGGCCGCCGTCTTCCTTCAGAGTCATTACCGCCTATATTCAGTTGAGCCATCTCGTCTGTGGAAGCCCGCATTCCCTCCCCGCCCGTCGTGCCTGGTCTGGGCTCTCTGGCCCCTCCTCTGTATGAGGCCCGTCCGCTGGCAGGCGGTGGCCCACCATTGTCGGATTGCTGAACAACTTGCTGTACCTGAATCAACAATTCCACTTTTATTACCATGAATTCCATCTACAGTCAAACCTGTGTTAGTGGTCACCTCTATTAAGCAGCCAACCTGTATTAAGCAACAAGTTAACATATACCCAATATGTTGTTTTATTATATATTTGACCTCTATTAAACGGCCACCTGTGCTAAGCAGCCACTTTCTGTGATTCACTTGGCTGGTGGCTGCTTAAGACAGGTTTGACTGTACATACTCACACTAGTTACACAATCACAGGTCTGTATTTATCTGTTTTCTGCCTTGTACAACTAGATGTTATCGCAGAATTTCCGCTTTGAATACCTTTGGAACATACAATGTATGAATAAAATGTAGAGTAATGGAATGATCCCAGTAGACATTCAACATTGATGAATAAATTATTCATTTTATACAATGAGACAACTGTAGATTAAATTTGTTTGAGCAGTTTGATAAGACTATATTTTATACAATGAATCAACACCGCCTCCGTGGTCGAGTGGTTACGGTTGCTGACTTGTATACCACTGTAACCTATCATCTCTGATGGTCACGGGTTCGAGCCCCGCTCAGACCATGTCTCATTTATATGAAAAAGTTGGCAGTTTCTTACGGAGGTTGGTGCACCAAGTACTGGTTAAGCGCTGGAGCCTGCCCAGGAAAGGTGTTGTTAGGTAAACTGCCCGTCACTCAAATGGGAAATCGGTAGCGATGTTAAATAAACTTAAATAAAAAAATGAATAAACTGTAGATTAATATAATGCAATTTGCCAAGACTACTGTAAACGTAGAAACCTTCGTGGATACTATGTTTCGCGTTTTTATTGTTCATAACGATTTCGCGGCTATAAAGATTTGCGATATTAAGCCACTCGCAAACTATGCAAACTCTTAAAAGTCGCATTGGCAATTTGATCTAGGTCAAGAATCGAACGAGTAATGTTAAATTGTGTTAGTTATTATTATTATTACCGTGTACATATTTCTCAGTCAAGCATGATGATTGATTAAAATCATCGAAGCACATGGTGTTTATCGAGCGGGTGAGCTTGTAATTTCAGTAGATAGTCTAGAACTCTTAATGATTCGTCACAGAATGGTAATGTACTTCATGTTGTCTCATTAGTATTAGTACTTGGTGCACCAATCTCCGCAAGATACTGCCAACTTCTTCATATAAACGGGACACGGTCTGAACGGGGCTCGAACCTGTGTCCATCAGTGAAGATATATTACAGTGGTCAGCGACCGTAACCACTCAACCACGGAAGCGAACCTGTTTGATAACAGATATTACTGTAGTGTTACAAGCCCTTAGGGCTAACTACTAACTAACTAGACCATGCCAATGTCATTGTTCAATAACAAAATCAAGGTGAATGAATTGCTATTGTATTTATCATATTTAATTGACACATTCACAGTTATGTATGGTCAGTTTGTATTACTAGTACTTTACCTGGATGGTAGTTTGTTAAATTGACATGTTTTTGGTTCAGGTCTGGAATGCTTGTGAAATAGACCAAGGCTACGATATGTTCTGGACATTATCATTTATTTATGTAGCAGTTTGTATACTCTTTGTTTTCACATGTAATAAATATACACAACACTAAATTGTTTATCATGCCCATCTATAGCTGTGAGTTCTGCTATTCCTATGATGATTTGTAAGCATATTAGTAGCCCGTACCAAATGACGTCATCTGTCAACACAAATACACGGAAGCTATCCGGATAATTGTTCCTTTCTGAAACAATAACATATTAACAAATGTCCAGGGCTAGAAATCTTCTCGGTTTTTAAGTTACCGAGGCAATCTCGGATATAAACATTCGCGGAAATGCACTGTCTGCAAACACCGCTAACCTAAAACGCGAGAAATAGTTTCTAGGTTTATAGTTTATTTTATAAAATTGGGTACGTATTATGGTACAACTTACAATATTACGGTACGGTTTGGCTGTCAACACCCAGCCCAAGTTTGACTAGTAGTGTCCTATATATATTTTATATAAAAACACTAACCAGAGTTAAAAACGGGGGGATAAGAGACAATTATGAATAGTATTTGGGCTTACAGGTACTGGTTGTGGCTGTCCGCTAGCAGCATCTCCAGGACGGTTGGATGAACTATCAGCTGTTCCCCGTGCTCGTCCACGAGCTCGTCCTCTGGCTCGTCCTGTCATCCTGCACAACAAAAAATATTCCAGTCATCCAAACTACTTTCTGCTCTCATTGCATTTCTGTCGTATTGTAATTTTTGAGATTGAAACTTGAATGTCAATTTCACAAGACAAAATCTAATCAGTTTCAACGGTTACTTCTACCAGAACAGTGCAAGGCTCGACAAATCGTATTGCCCGATGCTCGGGACAAGTCATAAACCATCTTCGGGACAGTGGCCGTCGACCAGACTAGCACCGGGCAAGTCAAAATTCCACAGATGTGATTATCGGACAGGTGTCAAAGAAATATATCAATTAACGGCTAAATTAAATAAACAAATTAATCAAATGATAGGACCCCATTATCGATTGTAAACAATGCCCACTACATGCTATGAATGACGGGTATCACGCTCGTAAACGTTTGGCCAATCAAAGCTCTCGCTACATTTCATTTGTTTTATTTGCACTTATCAAATTAGTCCTATTAAATAGACTTCGGCACTTACAACATCCAGGTGGTTTCTTAATTTCTACAAATTTCAGTCGCAGACGAAATATCAAAGAATCTATCAATGCATTGCTTATATACTTATAATTACACTGTACACAGAGCAGACATTATCCACGAATACATACACATTAAGTACATGTTATATTTTATTATATGTTATATTTCGGGTTTTACGCCTGCATCAGCACCATTTTGGGCTATATCGCCGGCGGGCAGTTAACCTAACGACACCTTTCCTGGGCAGGCTCCAGCGGTTAACCAGTATTTGGGTGCACCAAACTCCGTAAGAAATTACCAACTTTTTCATATAAATGAGACACGGCCTGAGCTAAACCAATCAATTATACCTCTTTTTGTCATCTGTTTACAGCACATTAGCTACTGCAACACCTAAATTATAACCCCCAATAAAGAGATTAAATAAATAATGACTTCACTAATTAATTGCACATGCCCCCCCCCCCCAATACAGTAGCATACAACTCGCTGATTGGCTGTATCAGGGATATATCTTCATTAACCCTTTGTATTCTGGACCCCTTTCAGATAAGGACCTCTGAATATCTGGACATTTTATCAGAAATCTGTTAATCCACTTTTGTTTTGATGGTAGTTACATTTAAATGCATATGCTGTTTATTATGCTTCATAAACACCCATATAACTATATATTTTTGGAAAGGTAATAAAATTCTTCATATCATGCATATAACATAACAAAATTGTGCATGCACAATAAAAAGGAATATTAGTAAAAACATTGGGTAAAATTAAATTTGGGCCACAACTAAAATGCTACCCCCGTCTTCAGGCTTTATTACTGGTATTACCATCCAACATAAAGAATATAATCCAATGTATGGATTATGCACAATTTTAAGCATTACAAAAGCACCCAAAAAAAGCACCCAAATTATTCCATATATTTCCAAAGATATGAATTTTTGAATAAAACCACTGCCTCTCCAATTTGGAAAGAACTTCTGAGATAAAAAAACAACACAAAACACTACACTGGTATTCACACTATATATACAGGTCTTCTTCTGTTTATTCTGCTGGTATTCCATATTTTATAATATATAAGCTGGGTTAGTGTCCAAATGAAATTATTTTATTTAAAACTTAAATATCATTGAATTTTTTTTAAAATTGTATTGTTTTTTTTGTTGGTATTTTTGATTTGTTCCTGAACTATACTATACATGTCTACATCTGTTTGATTGTTGTCTGTTTGTCGTAAGCACTGTCAGACTGCACTAAGTATGTGTTCAGCAACACACTTGGTACACACTGGTACCTCTGGCACTGTGGTAGGCACATCAACAGGCGTCCACTTCGGTGCAAAAGGTGGAGGCGGGTTTCTGGTCCTTTCCTGTTCGGCATAACGGTTGGTCTCTGTTACCAGGTGTTTCCAGAGTTCCTGCCCCCAAAGGATGTCAAAATAATGCATGGGTTGGGCTTCTTCAGGGTGTTGTTCTGAAGCACCTGGATGCATGGTGAATCGGCGTTTCATACGAGTGGTAAACCCATCCTGGACCCATTGCTCGTGAAACCCATCAAAATCGTCATCGTCCTCCTCCGACGCAAAAAATCCATCTAACAATGGATTACGGTACCGATCAATCTCGTCAAAATCTAAACGGCCTCTATCATGCCCATTCCCAACAAAATCGTCGATAGTCTCATCAAAATCCACCTCTACATAGCTCCCATCACTAATCAAGTCAGATCCATCAGCCATTATTATTCTACGATCGAAATTTCTGAAAATATCGTTTCGAAAAATGCTTTTTTCCCCACTTCCTGACTGTTTTAAAATTCGCAGCGAGTACCTGTCAAAACGTTGCGCAGTGAAAACGAAACCGGAAGAGCTATCAGCAAAAATCAGCTGTGTACCTCTCCAAAATACACATGAATGTGTATCCCGAATGGAAAGGGTAATTACACACGGATGTGTATCCCGAATATAAAGGGTTAATATGCATTACAAAAATGAGTAGTCTTTGTCTGCACAATGCATGATTGACAGATGAATTAGCAGATTAATGGCACAGATATGATAGGATATATTAGCATAGATGAATATGAATTAGCAGATTAATGGCATATGATAGGATATATTAGCATAATTGAGAAGATGGAACTTCTACAGATGTGAAGTGGACAAACCTGTTGAAATTTCTCACGGGTCATCCAAAATGAAAGTGAAAGTAGAAAATGTAAACACAATATTGAACAATGTGACAGTAAAAACACTTCAAAACGGAAAAGAGTTTTTCAGCAGTCATGAAAAGAAACTTTCCACTGGCTACAGTTTGATGAAATAACACACAAGATGGTTAGGGAGACAGTAATCCCACAAAAGTTGACAAAACAGGTGGCAGTAAACTAGAGCTGAAAAGAATACTCTTCAATTGAAGATCAAATTTAACCCTAAGTCTAATGTTGAGATTACTGCGTGAAAACAACTTTCAAAAAACTCTTATCGACAGTTTTAGCTTCATCACTTGACCTTGCTGCTCAATTCAGCTATCGCAAAGGTGTCTGGTCAGCACCTGTTTAAGGGAACTCAAGACTTATGCAAGGCGTTTTTTAACTATCCACCATAACTTGTTGAATATATTATTTTGATATAGTACATCATGGAATAAAAACACTTATTCAAGTTATTGGTCTTAATCAGAGATGGTATAATAACTATTTTTCGGGTTAGTGGTAGATTTTTTTAATTCGGATTGCTACGTGAATTGCTCATACAGTTTCGGTGGAATATTCTCCAAATGATTTGTTTGTTTATATTCGTCTGCTGGACCAGTCACGTGACTGTTGCATCAGGCTACCGATACACGCAACGAAATGCAATTGAACCATGCTTCATCTCAGTCAGCGAAATTAGTCTAGAACTATATAAATACGGATGCATCATCAACATCCCTGATATCGGCCTTCACCTGTTTATTTATGCTATTTTGGTTTACATCCAGAATGCGAATGACGTCGTTGTTAGCAAAACAGGTGCGTTGGTACATTTGTTGGGTGTTAAATTCCTCCATTTCGAGCAACAATTATTACTATGCTCAATGGTAATTAAATTAGCTTTTTTGAACTTAACTGTAATCAACATTTCTGTTACATGAATTTTCAAGGTCTGTCGATAATAGGTACTTTTTTCCACGGCAAGCGAGTGAATGTGTATTTTTATTTGAATATTTGTTATGCAATCTCAGTTTAGACAATTGCATTAAATGCAGAAATGATCATTTTACTTAGGAATATTATTCAACTTGCCTTAAAATAGACAGACTAGAAGACATTCACCGAAAAGCCTTAGACGGTCGATTACCGGTACACCAATGATAAATGGACAAATATGCCGAGCATATATTCCACCACCCTATATATATTTCCATTACATAAACGAGTATAAGCATCATACAACATTTGGCATAATAATTGGGGCAAGTCAAATTGAAAATGGGGCTTGTCAGTTTTGTCAGTGTCACTTCGCCCTGACAAGTCACTTTGAAAATAATTTGCCCTGGTATTACCGCACATGTTGGTTTGATGTACACTGGTGGCTTCCGTGGTCCAGTGGTAGAGCATCGGATTTGGAATCGAAAGGTCCCGGGTTCGATACTCCGGTCACGTATGTAGTGTCATTGAGCAAGGCACCTCACACACATTGCTTAGTACTGGTTAACCACTTAGGTCGGCTAAGCATGCTCAGGAAAACATGTCTAGGTCCCTGCAAGGGGTTTGACATTATCCCCAATGACCCTAATATCGGTGAATACTAATAAGCGGTGATATCAGAATTATTCCAAATGAACCGCACATGGTCATTTTGTGTTTACTATTGACAATTTACGTCAGATTTCTAGAACTGTCCGTAGCAAAAACTAACTGAAATGTCATTTCTACGGGTAAATTTACCGTAATTTATTCAAAACTTGTTTTTTCCTCTTACACTCATAAGTTTTTGATCATGATGTCAATATTTAGGTGAATTTCAATGAATTTGTTATCTATCGGCTGCATTTGACATTTGTAAGGTGCCCGCTACTCATGTGGCGTCACATGATTGCCTTATATGGCATTTATTGGTATGAACTTGTGAGGTGAAATTTACATTGTCACCGGTTATTGGTATCACCGCGTAAATAAAAGATGGAGGCATGTGCTGTTGCTTTCACTTTGTTTTTGATTTAATTACGATTTATTTCTTACTAACTAATATTGCATACAATAAAATAAATATGATTATGGTTAATTGAGAGTGAACATTATTTGCACAGCCTCGTTTTGGAACAAATATACACAGACTATTGCTTATGTCACCGGTTACCGGTATACCCAGGATAATGGAACATGCATACATGTACATACTCATGATACTGGTTCTGATTAGCACCGGGATTACTTAAACCCAATAATGCTGAAGTGTTTCAGCTTGAGCTCTGCATATATACCGAGTCAAAAAAGAAACGATACCAAACTAAAAATGACGTAAAACGAATAAAACCATAGAAAGGTTTAATATATTATTACGTATCAGTACCGGGTATCTTATTGCAACGTCCGCCAACTATAAACACAGGTAAATAAACACCCGATAATCCTGGAACGCCGAATTTCCGATTTGCACGTGCTCCTCAACAAAGACAACTTCCTACACATGTACAAATCGGAAAACCGGTTTATTGTACTGGTATTGCATTATCATCGAGGAGAAACACCTTACATACCCATTGTTACCTCTAACAAAATGCCTAGGCTAAACCGCAATTTAAACCGCGGTTTACGTCAGCGTGACGTCGCAAATCGACTCGGGGGTTTCGCGGATCACGATAACACGTCTACTTCGACGTTATCGTACACATGGATCGGTGGACGACCGTCCAAGATCTGGTCGACCACGTGTGACGACGCGTGAACAGGACCGTCACATTCGGACGTTTACGTGACCGGTTCCTACCTGCTACGCACACAGCGTGGGGCGGTATCACCTTCGGCAGTCGCACTGAACTGTTAGTGGTGGACGGGAACCTAAACGCCCAGCGGTACTGTGATGAGATCCTTGCGCCAGTTGTTGTGCCGTTCTTTAACGCCAACAGAAACGTCACACTGTTCCAACAGGACAACGCCAGGTGTCATACTGCTCGGATTTCCACCACATTATTGGAGCAGAACAATATTGAAACCCTGCCGTGGCCTGCTTTGTCACCAGACTTGTCACCCATAGAACATTTGTGGGATACGTTAGACCGCCGCGTCAGCCGGTAACGTTAAACCAACTGAGGGATGTTTTGCGTCAGGAGTGGACAAATATTGACCAGCAAGAGATTCAGACACTCTTCCGTTCGATGAGACGGCGGTGCATTGCAGTGAGGACGCAAATGGTGCCCATACTCAGTATTGACGTCTTGTGTGAAAACTCCATTAGACCCCTGTCCGACGAATTACGTCATCACGCAGCAGACAGTTTCAGAGGCTCATTATGCTTTAAGTGCTCCTCTTTCAAACATGTTGGACTATGAATTTTCTTAATAAATGTTGAAATTATAGACACATAAACACCAGGTATCGTTTCTTTTTTGACTCGGTATATATGGCCCAATGTCCGGTATAATTTATAAATGTTATGTGGTCGAAATGAATCGAGGTCGATCACTCGATGTGTGGAACATTAACAGCTGCTTAAAAGTGTCCCGCAACTTCTCAATCGACGAATCATTCATAGCATGAAAAACATGTGCAACACGTATATCACAAACAGTTGGCAAGTTTCTAAAATGTCTGTATTCCTACAAATGCTCGAATATATGATCCGTTTGCCTTTGGAAAGTTTGGTCGCAAATATTAAACTTAAAACTGCGCCATTTTATTTGTGTGTTTCGGCAGTAAAAAGTAATATCTAGCCGTTAAAATGGTCAACAACACAAATTAGTTTGCCTATGTATTAATATATTATTAAAACACTGTAACTCTAAAGACATACAACCCTACAAACTTTAGTAAATTCACCTTATTGATGGTGGTTTTCTGTTATTCGTTGTTAGTAGAAGTCGAGCATGTTATACGTTATCACGTGACTATTTTGCCAGAGTTTTAGCGGGCACCTGTCAGATTTCCTGATTGGCTAGATTGTTTTGGGGTCTTCAAATTTCTCCCAAAAGTGCTAGCGGTCGAGAATCATCACATGCTTGGCTGGAATCGATGTGTAGGCCAACTTAAAACAGTAGGAGGTCCGGGGTTCGTCCCCAGGAAAACAATTTATAGCGGATATAATTTAATCCTGGCCTCCCGATTTTTGTTGTATGTATGTATGTTCCATTAATGTCAAACCGCTTGCGGGGACCTAGACATGTTTTCCTGGGCAGGCTTAGCCGACCTAAGTGGTTAACCAGTACTAAGCAATGTGTGTGAGGTGCCTTGCTCAATTACACTACATACGTGGCCGGACCGAGTATCGAACACGGGACCGTTCGATTCCAAATCCGACGCTCTACCAATGGACCACGGACGCCACAAGTTTGTTGCAGATTTGGCATTTTTTCGGGGAAAGTGTAGGCCACACGGCCTACACTGCCTATAGAAAGCCACGCCAATGACATTTGATTATACATGGTTGCTGCAAGGAGCACATGACGCAGTTAAACGTGATTTAAGCAGATAGAATCATTGCACATGTTTAAGTCATTTTAGAATTTTGGAGGATAGTGCAATGATACAAACAGAGACAGAGATGTAAAACACTGACACGAGACCTTGGTTTAACGTCCCATCTGAAAGACTGTTAATTTTATTAGGGTCAGACGGGGGATCGAACCTGCGATCCCTGGATTACCAGCCCATCGTGATACCACTGGACTACATATCCGTCTGCGTCCTGAAGAGATTATTCATGTTAGATGTTTTATAGGAGAGTACAATGATACAAACAGAGACGCATTCTTTTAATTGCACGTTGTAAAACACCGACACTAGTCAATGATGTATATTACCAAAACGTTAATAATATACGATCACCATCTTTACCATACTGCGTTATTTACATAATGTGTTATATTGATGCTTGTAAATGACCAATTTGTGTGGGGGGTGGGGGAGCAAATAAACGTCTTTATTAACAATACAAATTAATCAAAATGTCACGCATTATGACGCTAAAATCTGTGTCTACAAAAATAAAGTTAAAACTCAAACTTCATAAACAAAAGCATTTCGTTCTCGTAATCAAACATCTAACAATGGTAGCTTATATCATTAATGCTGTATCATGTGCAGGAATATAAATAGAGTTCAACGAACGATAACACCGTCACCAGCCAGCGTGACAATACCCTACAATGCAAATTAATTTTATTAAATCGGACATTACAATGTTTGGACTGGTGTATGTGGGGCGGCGGCAGTGAATATTTGCGGACGGCCACGTGTTCCACTAATTTGGACCCGGTCGAATTCGTAAGATATGATCATAATAGACATTTGAATACTTGACTGTGTTATGTCCATAATAACGAATTGTCATACGTCTGGATGTTAAAAATGGATGTTCAGAAATTATTATTGTTGGCCTATGTGATACTGCATGCTGCCGCTGCGGTAAGTTTACCACTTAAAGCTACGGACAGCCTTCTTTTCAGGGTGTACATTTAAATAAGGCCAACATAATTGCAAATAGCCAAACAATGAGGTCGTCAACCTCCTCTTTCCATGCTTTGCTACGCCTGGACTATCCCTGGATTCGCACTCCAATGTGTTGTGACCATTGGATATATATGTTATCATTGGAATGCAAAAACGAAATCAAGAACAGATCTAGTTGCACCATTTCTAACTTATTATTTCTAGTATGCAAAGCAAGCAGAACTCAGTATTTTCTAAATGCCTTGTATAGTGATAGTGAAATATCAATCGAAAGCAAACACTAGTGCATACACTAATAAAGACCAACTGACATTCAAACGATGCGGACACATTGTCGATACTGACAACACATATACATACATAAAAGATGCAGTCGTAAGTCATGTTACAAATATATTTACTTGTGTATTCCTTCTCCAGGTGAAGAAATCTGGTTGTCAAAAAAATAAAAAATCACGCATCGTTCAGGATTCGATCCCGGACAGAAGACCACGTTGCTACTGAATTCAAACTTGCGATATTAGATATAAATCGTATAACATGTACACCCCAATGCCCTATTTCACTGTTATGGGTTAATACAGTATTGGTAAATAAAGGCCAAAGTTATCGCGTTTTACTAATAAGTCATGTTCATGGCTGATAATTCAGCAAATAATAGACAGTCTGTTCCTATATGATATTTCAAATAATACGGTATTCTTCTTTCGAAAACAGCTAAGCATGGTAGCTTATAGCAATAATGCTGTAACATGTGCAGGAATATAAATAGAGTTCAACGAACGATAACACCGTCACCAGCCAGGGTGACAATACGCTACAATGCAAATTTATTTTATTTAATCGGACATTACAACGCAAAAAAGCAAAGACATGCAAGCTCTCACGTATAAATAGCACTGCAAAGCAGAAAGTTATACGCTACACATTATTTGGAAATTATTTGAATAATTCATTTTCATCACTAAGCGAGTTTTATACGATCTACAAACTCGCAAAACTGAGTGAAAGTACCGAATTTCTGACACGACTTGGAAGGGACATTTACTTTTGCCGATCGTGTAATTATGTGTTTGGACTGGTGTATGTGGGACGGCGGCAGTGAATACTTGCGGCGGGCCACGTGTTCTCTAATTTGTCCCCGGTCGATGCACCATTTCTAACTTATTATTTCTAGTATGCAAAACAAGCAGAACTCAGTATTTTCTGAATGCCTTGTATCGTGATAGTGAACTATCAATCGAACGCAAACACTAGTAAAGCCCAACTGACATTCAAACGAAGCGGACACATTGTCGATACTGATACAACTATACGTACATAAAAGATGCAGGCGTAAATCATGTTACAAATATATTTACTTGTGTATTCCTTCTCCATGTAAAGAAATCTGGTTGTCAAAAATAAAAAATCACACATCGTCCGGGATTCGATACCGGACAGCAATATTACGAAGCACGTGTTTTACCCACTAGACCACGTTGCTACTTGTTTCAAACTTGCGATATTAGATATAAATCGTATACCATGTACATCCCAATTCCCTATTTCATTGCTATGGGATAATCCAGTATTGGTAAATAAAGGCCACAGTTATCGCGTTTTACTAATAAGTCATGTTCATGGCTGATAATTCAGCAAATAATAGACAGTCTGTTCCTATATGATATTTCAAATAATACGGTATTCTTCTTTCGAAAACAGCGTATAAATGGCCTTGCAAATCAAAACGTGCTACGCTACACATTATTTGGAAATTATTTGAATAATTCATTTTCATCACTAATGGATGTTCATAAGATCTACAAACTCGCAAAACTGAGTGATAATACCGAATTTCTGATACGACTTGGAATGGGACATTTACTTTTGCAGGTCGTGTAATTGTGTGTTTGGACTGGTGTATGTGTGGGCGGCGCCATGAATACTTGCGGCCGGCCAAGTGTTCTCTAATTTGACCCCGGTCGAAGTCGTAAGATATGATCATAATAGACATTTGAATACTTGACCATAATAACGAATTGTCATACGTCTCGATGTTGAAAATGGATGTTTAGAAATTATTATTTTTGACCTCTGTGATACTGCATGCTTCCGCTTCGGTAAGTGATAAGCTAACCGTAAAGCCACGGACAGCCTTCTTTTCAGGGTGTAAATTTAAATAAGGCCAACATTATTGCAAATAGCCACACAATGAGGTTGTCGACCTCCTCTTTCCATGCTTTGCTACGCCTGGACTATCCCTGGATTCGCACTACAATGTGTTGTGACCATTGGATATATACATACTATATATATATGCTACTTTAGATTACACGTTTATATATTGCATAATGAATATGCTAGATTTGAACTTCAACTTGTTTGTACATGTACACGAATCAGCATACATATCTAGTCTGTATATACATTATGTAGTATGTATTTCATGTACACAGTCAGTATATTAACCATACTCTTAAACTAGAGTACGTACTTGTGAGTATAGCTGCTAATCACTACCTTTCTAAATCTGTTTTGGGGGAATAACTCTTGTATAACTCTTAGGATGTATACACCGCGTAGTATCCTTGTTTCTTTTCAGATTCTTAATCATTTTTGTTTAATTGCAGTTTTTAGACGATGAATCAAGATCAGCTCTTACAGTTTTAAACTTATTGATTGCATTACGATTGCGAAGCAAGTTCTAATAACTTATATTAATCACTGTCTTTTACGCGGATGAAAGCGTAACTGTGGTCATTTGTGTGGGAGGAAACTGGATCACCCGGAGAAAACCTACCTGTCCGATCTGGCGACCACCGACCATTTCACTTACAGCACACTGTATTAGTCAATTATCACATTGTATTAACCCTTATATTTGCAATACATGCATATATGTTTTTTACGCTTTGTGCTGTAATTTAAACTGTAGATTCGTATGTCGTTACTATGCTATTTTAAATATGCCATATATGTTATAGCACATTCTAACACGACCCAGCTAATAACATACATACTTGTAGAGTAAAATCTACCTCGGGTTATTCTGCGATATACCTACCTTGAACTATGCTGCGCGCGCACCGTGTTTTGGCTATTCCATTTATACAATGCGTGTAATATTTTATGAATGAAAGTCACGTGATGTTTATAAATAATACCGTGGGAATTCATGGAAGTGAGCTATTTTTAGAATCAGATAATCTCTTGTCCGTCTTGTTTTTCTAAGTAACGTTTCAGTTACTATTCTGTACAGTTTTATTTGACAAAATAAATAAAATTATTGATCAGTTACAACTTTTGTTCATTTATGCGCTAGATTGATATTTTCCAAAAAAATAACGTCATTACGCGGGAGGAAATTTTGAAAGCCAAATGCAGCGGCGTTTGAAGAAAATACTCCTTTAAAATTAATAGAAGTAAGTCGTGTTGAAATCGAAATAATAAGTATCAACCGTGGTATATCGCAAAATAACCATCGTTTGTCGTTCTTATGCCTTCGGCCTTCGTGATATATTTCTACGCATAAGAACTTCAAACTCAGGTTATTCTGCGATATACCACGGTTGATACTTATTATTTCTTAATTCAGTGTTTTACAAGCATTCCTTCTTCCCCGATGCCCACGTCTGTTTTGAACACTCGACCACAAACAGCTGTCAACAGGGTCTCTCTGGGCCTCTTCAAGTCACGTATACGCTGATGATGTACGTTTATTTACCCTCGCCACCGGTAAACCATATGGGCGAGCGTTCTAAGATGATTATTCTCTGTGATGCTTATGGTGACATCCTCAGATGGCTCCTTCCTTCTTTCTGTGCCAGGGTGACAAGTCCTGGTCTGTGTGCGATCCTTTTTAGGGCCACATCCTCCACGATTAGTCGGCTCACAGCAGCAAAATGGTTCTGTTGTTCCGTCGTTGTCCACCCCGCTGACGCATCCGGGGTCGAGGTCGCATCCCTCCGTCTCCAACAGCTCGCCCGAGATTGGAGACAGATAAAAGAGTTCGAGGCGACGAGTGCACCATCCATGCGAAACGACTGCCGTCTTCTCCTACCCAGTCACTCGTCGCCTCTTCAACGCCCCAGTGTTAGCTGTCGTTGATCCAGGTAAGTGTAGTACACTCAAAAAGAGTCGATGCGGGTCCTCGTCTGTATGCATCAGCAGTGTGGATTGGTCACTTCGGAACAGGTGATCCAATTTCCTGCTGTGAGCTGTGCCTTGTTCCCGACGTGCACGGTGTGGAGGTACGAACAAGGTCACGTATACCGGTATTCCAGCTCCTTTAATATGCAAGTAGTTTCACATAACAGTGGTCATGTACCTATCTAGAAAAAAAATTAGTATCGTTATACCTTAAAAGAAGTCGTAAATTAATTGACGGAATGAAAACATTAACTTTTTATCGTATCTTTGTCATGGTAATAATTCAAAATATCCATATTACACAATTACACCCATTCAATGTACATAACATAAGAAAAAAGGATGACATGAAAACACGATTTTCCTTATATGGAGGTCCGCCATTATTGACCTACTTGTGCGAAAACGAGACATCGGGTAAATGAATACAGTCCAGATTCCTATAAATAATCTTTGTAATTATTTCAATTTATTCGAAGTTAGACGCGAATATCGTTCTTACATTTATATATACATGTATATTAAATTCGACAATGTTGACATATATTCCGCAGTCCCGAACCCAGTACCATATTAATTCTTTTTTCCACGAACTTTGGAATAACCTACCTATGTACAGTCTAGTCCAACTATTTAGACTTGAAAAATGTGACATTTTACTATCAAGGCATTTTTCAAATAACAGATTATTTTTATGTAGAGGATTTATATATAGGACTATGTACAGTCCAGCCCCCAGCTGAAACCATTTTTCTGAGCCGCTGGCCACTGTACCACTCATGTACATAACAATAATGACTGTTGTTAACCTTAGTATGTAGTTCTTTTTAACAATCTCTGTCTCAATTAATGAGATTTTTAACCACTGTCATGACAAGCGCCTCGCAGTCATAATCAGTATTGAGTGTTGGGAGTATCATGATGTAGATGTAGACATAGTGTTGTTTATCTAGACTAAAGAATATGTGTAGATAAATCTCTATTCTGTCGCACAGATGCTTCGGATCTGGACAACTAGTTTCGGGTTTAAAACCTAAAACATATCTGGGTTTTTTTGGTGTTAAGAAGATTATAATACACCATAGGTTTGACACTATACATACAAATTGTGCAGGTGATGTCCAAGCCAATCTTAAAATGACACCCGTCACTATCAAAGCCATTCGGGGCGGGATTTCAAAGAGTCGAACCTCGTCATGGTGCATTCTGATGTGGCCTGTTGGTGAGCCGCCAGCTTGCTAAATAATGGTTACCGATTGCCTATCAGCCTGGAACCTGGCCTTCAATGATAGGATTCAGGAAGTATTGATATTCATAAAAAGGTGCATCATACGTCAGTAATGGCTGGTCCTTTCAATAGAGGTGACACTATAATAATCAAGCACTTTACTTTACTTATATACTATTGCTAACTGGGATAACTGCCTATATCGTATTGATGGTTTTGGTAACCATGAACATAATAAAATATGCTACAATTCATTACATGTATAGATAGCAATAACCCGGTTACATCTGGTTTCCAAAGACAAAGAACGATTGTCTACTTATATTACATTTTTATTGAAATACCATTACTGTTCTAAATAACATAATAGGGTTATATAACGTATACGTGATTTCATAGAGAAGTAACCCCAATCATAAACAAACACATGTTACCCAGTTACCTAACACATCTTGAAGGCAGACACACATCAGTCAAGTACCTCGGCATTGACATATCACAAACTATTTCCTGGGACACTCACATAAATACAATCATCAATAGAAGAAATAGGCCTATGTCCATTACCCGTGCCACCGACTACTAACTGCTACAGCATACAGGACACTTGTTCGCCCACGTCTTCTAACAGTGTTCCTCTATCTGCTAGATAAACGAAGTTAATGTACGGCTGCAAGCTGGGTAATGCTCGACCATGGACATACTTATAACGTTCGAAAGTATTGGCATGTGCAGGCTAGACTTGTGGATGGTAGACAATCGACTGAATATACTGTAATCTAAACCCATAACCAGATTATCTTGATGTTCACATCCGCACTCAGTAAGGCTCATCGCGGCCATAACTGACTATTGCAAATACCTCTGCACAAGGACGCACACTATTATTGGAATAATCTTCCTGCAGATATTCCCCAGGCCTCAACGGCCCCGCACGACAGCAGTCATGTTGAATATGTAACAGTCAAGAACCAAGTACCACAGATAACACAGGGGCGTATCTAGGAGTGTGGGATAGAAAACGACGCAGCCTTGTGCTAAATAGTCACAGTTAGAACGTCGATCGTCAATTTCAACTTTATTTATAAAAAATTGTCGGAATTATTACAAACAAAAATCGTCGTCGTGTTTAGACAACCACAAATGACGTCATAAAAGGCGTCATAAAATGACGTCATAGAAGGCACCATAAATGACGTCACTAAATTCACTGTATACATTGTAGCCACAGGTTGTTAGATTAATTTGTCCGAAAAATGCAATAATATATAATATAATTCACAAGTTGGCCTAATTATTTCTATTCTAATGGTAGATTTGAGACATTCTACAAAGAAATTGTAGGGGCCTATCCAAACCCTCTTAGGCTCTTGTTTTTATTGCATTCTATGCGCGCACCTGTTTATTTACCCGGTATTCGAAATTAGGTCAATATGGTTCGTAAACTGTATTTCCGTATATTACGACCTCTAGACCAACTAGTGTTAGCAAGACTACTTTGTGGTAGCTTCACTGGCGACATAATAAACAAGGTTGCTAAGGTCTAAAAAGCGGTTTAATTGAAATGTGGAATTAAATATACTTCGATTGGCTATCCTTTGTTAAATTTGTTTATTGTAAATCAGAAAATTATACTTTAAAGGTTTATTCTCTCTGAAAATGGCTGACGACGAACAAAAAGAGAGCTCTAAACCAGCAACTCCAGAGGTACCATCATCCCAGCAGCAAGACGCAAGTGAAGATGATGTCCCGCAAGAAGCCAAACTCTCAATGCAGACTACTGAAGATGAAGCAAAACCTTCCACTCCAAGTGAAAGAACTGATGTTGCTGGGCGCAAATCAAAGAGTCCTGAGCAAGCACCAACCAAACCAGAGCAACAGTCAGGACAGGATCAACAGTCCGAACAGCAAGATGATGCTGGGCGCAAATCAAAGAGTCCTGAGCAAGCACCACCCGAACCAGAGCAACAGTCGGGACAGGGTCAACAGTCAGAACAGCAAGATGATGCTGGCCGACAGTCTAGCAGTCCTGTTTCAAAAGAACCCAGTGGTGATGGTATTATAAATGAAAGTGCTGGAGGAGAAGAGGTAAAGAAAGAAGATGCAACTGAACAAGGTATGCATACATGTATTAGTGATCACCTCTATTAAGCAGCCATTTTCCTGATTCCCAATATGTTGTTTTATTATACACTTGACATCTATTAAGCAGACACCTGTGCTAAGCAGCCACTTTCTGTGATTCCCTTGGATTGGTGCATAATGCAGGTTTGACTGTATTATTCTTTGACATTAATTGCTATAAGCTGTATTTTTTTTAATGTCAAACCACTTGGATATACCTACATATGTTTTAATGGACCTAAGCGTTTAAGCAGTACTAAGCTATGTGTGAGGTATTGCTCAAGGATCGAACCTGGGAATCATCTGTTCCAAATCAGATGATCTACCTGTAGCATGTCATCATTACGTTTTACTCGATCACTGCATGTCATGATATATCTGTATATATAGATCAGAATTTATTGTACCACGATATAAAGATAGGTACTGGTTTGTGCGCGATATTTTTGTAGCTTCATTTGTTTTTATCATTTTATTTCTGCTATTCCACGCTTTGGATTCCAAAGCTTTGAGATTGTGTTGTTATTTGGCATTTTATCGAAATCTTTTGTGTAATTCGTTCAGCCATTGTTTTGTTTGCAAACTTAATACGACTGTGTTATGACTGTAATGGTCGTTCAAATCTTACTCAAGTCAATTTATCTCTTAGTCAAATTGTTTGTCAACTGTTGTATGCTGTCAGATGACAGATGCATTAATCATTTGTATTTGATCTTATATATACTAACTGGTCAATATATATGGTATTGTAACTATTGTTAATGGTGTCGAGAGGAGCTTCTATGAGACAAAGGCTTAATTCTATCTTCTTGCCTCCGATTAGTCCTACATTTAAATAGTGAATATCTGAAAACATGCTACTTTTGTAATATAATGCCCTTGTGTCACCTGTATGATCCATCTCCCTTAGATCCTGAGTGGTTGTGTATACATGTCATGTGTCAGTATAATGGTATTGGAGGGTCATGAATCAAATGAACAAAGCAATAAGAAATTATTCAATTTTAAATGTGAAACAGAAGTTGCGGAACAAGCTCCAGTGGTAGCGGATGGAGAAACTCCAGATGTTCCCGGGGAGGATGCTGAGCAACAACAAGATGAGTCGGCGGAGGAGTCAAAGGAACCAGAGACGGAGCCAGAGCAAGCATCCCAACAACAAACGGCAGAAGGTATTATACATGGTCGTAAAGGCTAAAAGCTACCAGTACATGTATTTGCTTTATTCAGTAAACAGACTTTAGAATCAGGGAAGAAACTTCATATGAGATGCTATCGTATTATCCTCATAGGTGTTTGATAGGCGCGTTGCTGCCTATAGGACGTGAAGGCCTCGGCCTACATTTAGCTCCGAAAAAGAAAACCCTGATGAAAATGCAATAGAAAGTAAAGGATGAAGGGTGAACAATATAGGTGCAGAGGTCAGAGCCAAACATTGGGATAGACAGTTCTATTCCAAATCTGATGATCTACATGTACCACTCGACTACGGACGCCACAAAGTAACATGGAACTTAAATACTTGTAAGGTTCTAAACCCAGATGCAAAGCTCAGCAAACTACCGGTAGTCAATGTTTTCTCTAATTATGATAGCAAAATTACTGGTTGCACCCATGACGCACCTTGGTCCAGATGTTATTATATGTTTGGGAAAAAGTTATCTGTACGGAAAGTACCAATATGCATATTGACTCTTGAAAAATCCAGTTTGACTCTTGATATTTTGACCAAGGGTCATTGATTCTTGACTTTCAAAGTCTAGTGAACGCCCTGGGTCAAGTGCCAAACTTGTAAATGTTCAACACAAAGAAACTGTGTGTTAGTAGCTAGCAAATATTTTATTGCTCTCATGAATCAGCTAATACCGAAGGAAATGATCAGACATAATTAACCCTTTCACTCATAGAAGCACCTCTTGACGCCATTGCCAATACGACATACATTGACAATGTAGTAGCCAAACCAATGTTCATAATAAAGGCCAGAATATCATGTAGTCCCAGTAATATCTATGGAGGTGGGATAGATATGTTGACTACTTATCCACTGCATGATAGCTAAATGGCGGTCGTTTGTATGGAGATATAATAGTATATTAACCTAAATCTCTATGAAGGAAAGGGTTATTATGCATCCTTGAGAAATGTTTCTTGTTACATATAGATGAGCAATACATACATGATGGGTAATTTTGTTAGTCTGTTACCTAGAATATCAGTGTTCTGTAATTGTATTTTTCACTTTGTTAGTGGTTTCCCAGGCTAGCCCGCCATCGGCTGTCAGTGACACGCAGAAGCCAGAGTCTCCCAAGCCAGCAACACAGGAGCCGCAGATAGCAGTGATTCCACAGGCTCCACAGATACCGTCTCCTGACAGGGCTGAGTCAGGATTGGAGGGTACAATGTCAAATACTGCTCTGGTAAGTTTCTTACTCGAAACTATTTACTGAAGACAACTTGGGTTTTTTAGGGCAATTTTAGCTATTAGGCCTACCGGTAACGATTCATTTGGTTGTTTTTTGGGGTTTAAAGTTGCACCAACAGATTAAGCCTATCCAACTATTATTGGTGGAGGAACACACCTGGTGCCCCTACAATCAGTACTGACTGGCCTCAGGGTACACCCACGACCTTCCTCAAGCCAGCGTGGTAGATTCCTCAAATGAAAGAATTTGACACCCCACTGGAATTCGAACGGTGAGGTGAGGTGCAAGTGATTTAATATCAACGTAAAAGTAAAAGGTAGCAGGTTGGAGACAATGGGGTCAGTGTGTAACCACTCATCTACAGAGGCCCTTAAATATGGGACTTCTCCATTGGTTACAAAAAGGTAGCAGGTATGGAGACAATGGAGTCAGTGTGTAACCACTCATCTACAGAGGCCCTTAAATATGGGACTTCTCCATTGGTTACAAGTAAAAGGTAGCAGGTATGGAGACAATGGGGTCAGTGTGTAACCACTCATCTACAGAGGCCCTTAAATATGGGACTTCTCCATTGGTTACAAGTAAAAGGTAGCATGTATGGAGACAATGGGGTCAGTGTGTAACCACTCAATTACAGAGGCCCTTAAATATGGGACTTCTCCATTGGTTACAAGTAAAAGGTAGCAGGTATGGAGACAATGGGGTCAGTGTGTAACCACTCATCTACAGAGGCCCTTAAATATGGGACTTCTCCATTGGTTACAAAAAGGTAGCAGGTATGGAGACAATGGGGTCAGTGTGTAACCACTCATCTACAGAGACTCTTAAATATGGGACTTCTCCATTGGTTACAAGTAAAAGGTAGCAGGTATGGAGACAATGGGGTCAGTGTGTAACCACTCATCTACAGAGGCCCTTAAATATGGGACTTCTCCATTGGTTATAAGTAAAAGGTAGCATGTATGGAGACAATGGGGTCAGTGTGTAACCACTCAATTACAGAGGCCCTTAAATATGGGACTTCTCCATTGGTTACAAGTAAAAGGTAGCAGGTATGGAGACAATGGGGTCAGTGTGTAACCACTCATCTACAGAGGCCCTTAAATATGGGACTTCTCCATTGGTTACAAAAAGGTAGCAGGTATGGAGACAATGGGGTCAGTGTGTAACCACTCATCTACAGAGACCCTTAAATATGGGACTTCTCCATTGGTTACAAGTAAAAGGTAGCAGGTATGGAGACAATGAGGTCAGTGTGTAACCACTCATCTACAGAGGCCCTTAAATATGGGACTTCTCCATTGGTTACAAGTAAAAGGTAGCAGGTATGGAGACAATGGGGTCAGTGTGTAACCACTCAATTACAGAGGCCCTTAAATATGGGACTTCTCCATTGGTTACAAGTAAAAGGTAGCAGGTATGGAGACAATGGGGTCAGTGTGTAACCACTCATCTACAGAGGCCCTTAAATATGGGACTTCTCCATTGGTTACATGTAAAAGGTAGCAGGTATGGAGACAATGGGGTCAGTGTGTAACCACTCAATTACAGAGGCCCTTAAATATGGGACTTCTCCATTGGTTACAAGTAAAAGGTAGCAGGTTGGAGACAATGAGGTCAGTGTGCAGCACACTGGTACTATCTTCAATGAAAGAATTTGACACCCCCTTTGCGATTTGTACCTAAAACAGTGAGGGTGTGTGGAAGTGATTTGAAGTAACCAACTGGCCACAGAAACCCTCTAATTAATAATATATTGTGAGATGTACATATTTCTGTGTTTTATTCATTTGTTGATAGAGCTGTAGAGTTTGTGTCCTGGTCATCTTTTGTTCATTTTGAGGCCCCTATTCGGGTAATCCCCTTTATTTCTTTATGCATGTACATTCATTTTAATATATATTTGGACTAGTTTTATTAAATCGCATTGTATACATATTTTCTTTAATCTCACAGAATATAATTTGGTCTTTCGGACTGAACCGCAACATTCCTGTGCTGAACCTAACGGACAACACGAGGAAGGTGATAATGTACTCGTGCGCACACGTCGGAATTCTGTATGACTTCAACAGCAACAGACAGCATATACTACAAGGACATGTGAGTTAACATCTTAGAGATGTTCAATCATTTTCTAGCAGAAATATAATATTTTCAGATTGCTGCATAAATTCGGTGTTCTGGAACGGGGCTTGGTTCTTTGAATTTATAAAACGATTAACCTGAAAAACCGAATAATGGGGATTATCAAGCAATTTTAGTCTACTCTATTTTGATCTCAAAATTATCACTACAGACGGATCTGTAGTCCAGTGGTAACATGCTGGACTGGTAATCCAGGGAGCGCAGGTTCGATCCCCCATCTGACCCTAATAAAAATAAGTCTTTCAGATGGGACTTTAAACCGAGGTCTCAAAATTATCACTGCACATGTTTCTAGTATTTGCAATTGCAGTTGTTGCTGTTTTTTTAAATTTAATTTTTTTAAAACTTTTTTTATTTATTTTACAACGATTGTGAAGCAAGTCCTAACAACTTATATTAATCACTCTCGTTGGCGTGGCTGAAAGCGTATATGTGGTCATTTGTGTGGGAGGAAACCGGAGTACCCGGAGAAAACCCACCTGTCCGATCTGGCGACCACCGTACCATCGCACATACTTTCCGGTCCGAGGATGGAACCCGGGTTGCATTGGTGAGAAGCGAGCACACTAATCGGACAGCTGATTGATATTGAGGCTTCTTACGTTGATACAACATGAAATTCCATGACAGATATGACTGTTATGTTCACTGCTAGTGTACAAAGAGTTTTATCAATAATGATGATAGTTCAACAATTCAGTGAATACTATGGATTATTAATGTCCCGGGCTCGGGATCGAGGTGTCCCAGCGGTATTTTGTTTTGTCCTTTGGGATAGCGGAACGTTGCTTGGAGCTGCGAGTCTGATCCTGAGCTCTTATTGTTTTATTGGGCTTCTTGTCACGTTAACGTTCGCGATCTAACGGAAGTGACGTTGTTCTTGAAATTGTTTATTTGTACATTTTGAAAAAGACATCATTGTCGAAGCAGGTATATAATAATATAAATTCACAATTAAGTGTGTTGGCTTGATTTCTACTTTATTCCATAATGTACATGTAATTACTATGGAGCTAATTCCTAAAGTCCCTATGTTGCATTTGCAAAGCAGTTTTGGAATTCTGTTAAACCATTACTCCACATAAATCCCACAGGCACAAGACACAAGTTATTTATTTTTTGCCCTATGGTCATATAGTAAGTAATGCCTGTGATAAACCCCATACAACACCTTTGTCGCTACCTACATATAGCCGCCGTTCCACGCCGTTATCTATACCCATATATTTGAGTAAGTAGTACAGTATGTTTATGCTGGAGTTTATGCTGTAGTAAAGGGCTAAGACTCCAAATGCAGAGTAAATTCTTAAAGCCCAAACATGCATTTGCTATCAGGCGCCAGTGAATTATGAATTTGAAAACATTTTTGAAATACTACATTGTTGATCCATATGTAATATTATTATAACTTATACACTGTGCTTCTGTATTTCACAGTCTAACCCTATCACGTGTACGTGTGTGAGTGAGGACAAACGCTGGCTGGTGACTGGTGACAAGGGAAAAAATAGCATGGTCATTGTCTGGGACACATATACCGGGTAACTACTTCATCTTTCATAATATCTCTTAACCCATTCAATACCAAGTAACTGGCAAGGACTGATGCATGATATTTATAGACCAATAAATTAATAAGTAAATTGCATTTGGACCAGTTAATTTATCAAAATGGGTAATTTTGTCTAAAACTAATAATATTACTGGCAAAAAGTGCAGATCCTGATGAGATGGCTCGTCTGGATCTACACTTATTGTAAGCCTATTTAGAGGCCTGTGGTGTTGAAAGGGTCTGTATAATCTGGGTAACAAGAGATGCAGATGCTTTTACAGATGCGGAGTTTAGTAGTACAGGTTGAGTATTGTCGCTAAAGCATATTATCAGCTTTTGGTATTTTCAAAACAAAGTTAAAGACACAATCTCATATCCTGTCATCCTTAAGAAGTAACTATGGTAACTATGGTAGATCAAGCACAAAAGTAGTTTGATAATATTGTGTTTTACACAGCGTTCCGATACAGACGATATTTGACACAACAGGAAGTGAGGAAGGAGGAGTTGTTGCCGTAGGGATGACCCCCGATGCCAGGTACCTGGCAACCCTGAGTGCAGCCAAGACACAGGTATAGTACACATGCTCATTATATACTTATGAAATACATATGTTTGGATATGAAACTGGAACTCATATTTCACATAGTATAACTATGTAGGAATATATCAATTGTTGACATATATGAAGTGGATTGGTGTGAGGAAACCCAGAGAACTTGTATTAAACTTAATAATGTACAGACCAAACATACTTATTGAGTTAAAGATGTGCTCCTTATACAAGTCATTGCTCAAATCCTACTTTAATAAACATAATACGGACAATCAGTGACTGCTTTAAGAAGTAAGCAATTAAAACTTGTATGTAACATGTACATGTGTTAAATCGCTGTACATTATTATCAAAACCTACTGATTGACATGTTCTATTTTTAGAATGCATAACACTACCTGACATGACAGTATATGTAGATTTAAACCATTTGTCATTAAATTGTATAACATATCTTACCAAAATATTGATATTCTTATAGATTATAGTATCATTTAACATGACTATGAAACGCCGTCGTATAAACACGGATTCGTATCAAACAACGAGAGGATATATTGGATGTATTGCATAAACCTGTATACAACAGTAAATAAACATGGATTCATATCAAACAACGAGAGGATATATTGGATGTATTGCATAAACCAGTATACAACAGTAAATAAACATGGATTCATATCAAACAACGAGAGGATATATTGGATGTATTGCATAAACCAGTATACAACAGTAAATAAACATGGATTCATATCAAACCACGAGAGGATATATTGGATGTATTGCATAAACCTGTATACAACAGTAAGCTCATAATACAAGTAATTTCTAAATATCATGGGCCACTCCAGACTGACTCGAACCACCCATGACTCGAACCATTATTCATGGACCCGCCAAGTTCGAGGCTACGAAGTTCGACTGTATATCTATTGACGCAGAATTTGGACTTTGGAACCTGATAGTAAGAGACACATTTATCCATATACAACATGCTGCTTTGTTATATTACAGGTGTTGTCAATCTGGGAGTGGACAGTTGATGGAGAGACACCGTTATGCTCAGCAAACCTGAAACCCTCATATGGTGTACAGAGATTCATACTGTTCAATTCTGAAGACATACACTACATTGTGACCAACAGTGATTCTCAAGTCATCTTCTTTAACTGGGTAAAAACACTTCCATAAAAGACACAGGCTTTTATAATAATTCATAAAGTGATGTTCCTGTTCATAATTACTGTTACAATTTCTAAGAATTATGTTTTCGTGTAATTGTACTTGTTACAAAACCATTACCGTATTTACTTGCCAATAACACAAATTTTTATCCCTAGATTATGGCCTCAAAGTGGCCTCCCGTCCTAACAGTGAGCTATGAAAAAATAAATTAAAAAAGAGAATGTAGCAAAAGCATAGAATTTGATAGTTCTGTCTGTAAACTGAACTTGTCAATAGCATTTTAGCAAATCAAATTTGTTGTTGTGCATCACTGCATTTTTTTTCATGATTTGACATCATTTACAGTGTTTAATTAATTTGTTTGGTTTTTACTTCTGAGTGGTTTCCATTTTCCCAACCCGTCTTTTATGCTGGTCTATGCAAAAATTCCATTGATTTAAGATGAAACTTGTCGTTGTATAGATCGTCTTATACGCTAGTGTGTACGGTATTACCAACGAGTTTCAGTAAAGAAGTCTGACCGTTTTAACATTATTAATGTACTTGAAAACTATGTTGGTCGACGATCCTTTTCCGTCCAAACAAAACGATGAAAAACAATGTATTTTAAATTTTTAATCATAACTTATAAAGTGTGTGCTGCATTGTCATTTCTTTTAGCCCTTAGTCTGCTGATTAAATTGGACGGAATGTGCAAACAACATAGATCCAGATCAGCTGTGGCGTACCGCCACATCTGATCAGGATCTATGTTGTTTGTTATTCAGACGAGTGTTTTAGCTCTACTATCCGAATAGCAACAGCGTATAGCCTGATCAGACGGCACGTTCTGTGCTGTCTGATCTGGCTCTATGCTGTTTGTAAAAGCAACTTTAGTCATGATTGGTAGGTTACCGGTGTTATCAATACATAGGTCAGCTCCTCATACATCGAATACCACAAAACATCTAAAGGTAAATGCCGACAGTGAGGCTTGTTGGTGAGCCGCAAGTTAACCCATAACCCTTGTCTAGAAGTCTATAGAGAATTTAATGCTTGAGTAAACAATCAAATTTAGTGTGTTTAACTTGCCTAGTCTTGAAATTAATCGCGTCAGTCAATTGGGAAAATGCACTGGAATAATCGAGAACAAAAAGTGCTCACGCAACTGCAATATCAAGCTTTTGTGAGGGTGGATGGATAAATGGGTCTTCCCGTCCAAAGGGTCGCCAACCAGTACAATCTTATTTTGACTGAAGGTCTTTTTTGTTCGTCTGTTTTTGTAGCTTAATTTCACAAATAATAATAGTAAAGAAATTAATATACAATTAAACCTGTCTTAAGCAGCCAGAAGGAAGTCGTAATAGCGCAGTGGCAGCGCGCTCGCTTCAGGTGCGAAAGCCCGGAGTTCGAGCCTTGTTGGAGCCATTACGATTGTGCCCTTAGGCAAGGCATTTAAATTCCACATTGCCTCTTCTCTCTCCTTCATGGCGATGGATTCCATCAGGAATGAGGTCTCGAGAGTGATTAATATAAGTTGAAAGAACTTGTTTTGCAATCAAGCTAAAATAGCTAAAACTATAAGCAGCCAGCCAATGGAATCCGAGAAAGTGGCTTAGAACAAGTGCTTAGAACAAGTGGCTGCTTAATAGAGGGCAAATGTATAATAAAACAACATATTGGGAATCTGGAAACTGGCTGTTTAGTACAGGTTGCCTGCTTAATGCAGGCGACCACTAACACAGGTTTGACTGCATGTACAAATCCCGTTTTGCATGTTTTGATACAATATCTGTCATAGCAAATGGGACACTAGCATACAGTACACGGGACACTAGCATACAGTACACGGGACACTAGCATACAGTACATGGGACACTAGCATACAGTACACGGGACACTAGCATACAGTACACGGGACACTAGCATACAGTGCATGGGACACTAGCATACAGTACATGGGACACTAGCATACAGTACACGGGACACTAGCATACAGTACACGGGACACTAGCATACAGTACATGGGACACTAGCATACAGGTACACGGGACACTAGCATACAGTACACGGGACACTAACATACATCAGTGACACTAGCATACAGTACACGGGACACTAGCATACAGTACACGGGACACTAGCATACAGTACACGGGACACTAGCATACAGTACACGGGACACTAGCATACAGTACATGGACACTAGCATACAGTACACGGGACACTAGCATACAGTACACGGGACACTAGCATACAGTACACGGGACACTAGCATACAGTACACGGGACACTAGCATACAGTGCACAGGACACTAGCATACAGTACACGGGACACTAGCATACAGTACATGGGACACTAGCATACAGTACACGGGACACTAACATACAGTACACGGGACACTAGCATACAGTACACGGGACACTAGCATACAGTACACGGGACACTCACATACAGTACACGGGACACTCACATACAGTACACGGGACACTAGCATACAGTACACGGGACACTAGCATACAGTACACGGGACACTAACATACAGTACACGGGACACTCACATACAGTACACGGGACACTCACATACAGTACAAGGGACACTCGCATACAGTACACGGGACATACATACAGTACACGGGACACTCACATACAGTACATGGGACACTCACATACAGTACACGGGACACTCACATACAGTGCACGGGACACTCGCATACAGTACACGGGACACTCACATACAGTACACGGGACACTCACATACAGTACACGGGACACTCACATACAGTACATGGGACACTAACATACACTACACGGGACACTCACATACAGTACACGGGACACTCACATACAGTACACGGGACACTAACATACAGTACACGGGACACTCACATACAGTACACGGGACACTCACATACAGTACACGGGACACTCACATACAGTACACGGGACACTCACATACAGTACACGGGACACTCACATACAGTACATGGGACACTACATACAGTACACGGGACACTAGCATACAGTACACGGGACACTAACATACAGTACACGGGACACTCACATACAGTACACGGGACACTCACATACAGTACACGGGACACTAGCATACAGTACACGGGACACTAGCATACAGTACACGGGACACTCACATACAGTACACGGGACACTAGCATACAGTACACGGGACACTAACATACAGTACACGGGACACTAACATACAGTACACGGGACACTCACATACAGTACACGGGACACTAGCATACAGTACACGGGACACTAGCATACAGTACACGGGACACTCACATACAGTACACGGGACACTACATACAGTACACGGGACACTCACATACAGTACACGGGACACTAGCATACAGTACACGGGACACTAGCATACAGTACACGGGACACTAGCATACAGTACACGGGACACTAGCATACAGTACACGGGACACTAGCATACAGTACACGGGACACTAGCATACAGTGCACGGGACACTAGCATACAGTACACGGGACACTAGCATACAGTGCACGGGACACTAGCATACAGTACACGGGACACTAGCATACAGTACACGGGACACTAGCATACAGTGCACGGGACACTAGCATACAGTGCACGGGACACTAGCATACAGTGCACGGGACACTAGCATACAGTACACGGGACACTAGCATACAGTACACGGGACACTAGCATACAGTACACGGGACACTAGCATACAGTACACGGGACACTAGCATACAGTACACGGGACACTAGCATACAGTACACGGGACACTAGCATACAGTGCACGGGACACTAGCATACAGTACACGGGACACTAGCATACAGTACACGGGACACTAGCATACAGTACACGGGACACTAGCATACAGTACACGGGACACTAGCATACAGTACACGGGACACTAGCATACAGTACACGGGACACTAGCATACAGTACACGGGACACTAGCATACAGTACACGGGACACTAGCATACAGTACACGGGACACTAGCATACAGTACACGGGACACTAGCATACAGTACACGGGACACTAGCATACAGTACACGGGACACTAGCATACAGTACACGGGACACTAGCATACAGTACACGGGACACTAGCATACAGTACACGGGACACTAGCATACAGTACACGGGACACTAGCATACAGTACACGGGACACTAGCATACAGTACACGGGACACTAGCATACAGTACACGGGACACTAGCATACAGTACACGGGACACTAGCATACAGTACACGGGACACTAGCATACAGTACACGGGACACTAGCATACAGTACACGGGACACTAGCATACAGTACACGGGACACTAGCATACAGTACACGGGACACTAGCATACAGTACACGGGACACTCACATACAGTACACGGGACACTAGCATACAGTACACGGGACACTAGCATACAGTACACGGGACACTAGCATACAGTACACGGGACACTCACATACAGTACACGGGACACTAGCATACAGTACACGGGACACTAGCATACAGTACATGGGACACTAGCATACAGTACACGGGACACTAGCATACAGTACACGGGACACTCACATACAGTACACGGGACACTAGCATACAGTACACGGGACACTAACATACAGTACACGGGACACTCACATACAGTACACGGGACACTCACATACAGTACACGGGACACTAGCATACAGTACACGGGACACTAGCATACAGTACACGGGACACTCACATACAGTACACGGGACACTAGCATACAGTACACGGGACACTAACATACAGTACACAGGACACTCACATACAGTACACGGGACACTCACATACAGTACACGGGACACTAGCATACAGTACACAGGACACTAGCATACAGTACACGGGACACTAACATACAGTACACGGGACACTCACATACAGTACACGGGACACTAGCATACAGTACACGGGACACTAGCATACAGTACACGGGACACTCACATACAGTACACGGGACACTCACATACAGTGCATGGGACACTCACATACAGTACACGGGACACTCACATACAGTACACGGGACACTAGCATACAGTACACGGGACACTCACATACAGTGCACGGGACACTCACATACAGTGCACGGGACACTCACATACAGTGCACGGGACACTCACATACAATGCATGTGACAATCACATACAGTGCATGGGACACTCACATACAGTGCATGTGACAATCTCATACAGTGCATGGGACACTCACATACAGTGCATGTGACAATCTCATACAGTGCATGGGACATTCACATACAGTGCACGGGACACTCACATACAGTGCACGGAACACTCACATACAGTGCACGGGACACTCACATACAGTGCACGGGACACTCACATACAGTGCACAGGACACTCACATACAGTGCATGGGACACTCACATACAGTGCATGGGACACTCACATACAGTGCACGGGACACTCACATACAGTGCACAGGACACTCACATACAGTGCATGGGACACTCACATACAGTGCATGGGACACTCATATACAGTGCACAGGACACTCATATACAATGCATGGGACACTAACATAAAATGCATGGGACACTAACATACAATGCATGGGACACTAACATAAAATGCACGGGACAATCACATACATTGCAAGGGACACTCACATACAGTGCAAGGGACACTCACATACACTGCACGGGACACTCACATACACTGCATGGGACACTCACATACACTGCATGGGACACTCACATACACTGCACGGGACACTCACATACAGTGCACGGGACACTCACATACATTGCAAGGGACACTCACATACATTGCAAGGGACACTCACATACACTGCACGGGACACTCACATACACTGCATGGGACACTCACATACACTGCATGGGACACTCACATACAGTGCACGGGACACTCACATACAGTGCACGGGACACTCACATACATTGCAAGGGACACTCACATACAGTGCACGGGACACTCACATACAGTGCACGGGACACTCACATACAGTGCACGGGACACTCACATACAGTGCAAGGGACACTCACATACAGTGCATGGGACACTAGCATACAGTACACGGGACACTAGCATACAGTACACGGGACACTAACATACAGTACACAGGACACTCACATACAGTACACGGGACACTAGCATACAGTACACGGGACACTAGCATACAGTACACGGGACACTCACATACAGTACATGGGACACTCACATACAGTGCACGGGACACTCACATACAGTACATGGGACACTCACATACAGTACACGGGACACTAGCATACAGTACACGGGACACTCACATACAGTGCACGGGACACTCACATACAGTGCACGGGACACTCACATACAATGCATGTGACAATCACATACAGTGCATGGGACACTCACATACAGTGCATGTGACAATCTCATACAGTGCATGGGACACTCACATACAGTGCATGTGACAATCTCATACAGTGCATGGGACATTCACATACAGTGCACGGGACACTCACATACAGTGCACGGAACACTCACATACAGTGCACGGGACACTCACATACAGTGCACGGGACACTCACATACAGTGCACAGGACACTCACATACAGTGCATGGGACACTCACATACAGTGCATGGGACACTCACATACAGTGCACGGGACACTCACATACAGTGCACAGGACACTCACATACAGTGCATGGGACACTCACATACAGTGCATGGGACACTCATATACAGTGCACAGGACACTCATATACAATGCATGGGACACTAACATAAAATGCATGGGACACTAACATACAATGCATGGGACACTAACATAAAATGCACGGGACAATCACATACATTGCAAGGGACACTCACATACAGTGCAAGGGACACTCACATACACTGCACGGGACACTCACATACACTGCATGGGACACTCACATACACTGCATGGGACACTCACATACACTGCACGGGACACTCACATACACTGCATGGGACACTCACATACACTGCATGGGACACTCACATACAGTGCACGGGACACTCACATACAGTGCACGGGACACTCACATACATTGCAAGGGACACTCACATACAGTGCACGGGACACTCACATACAGTGCAAGGGACACTCACATACAGTGCATGGGACACTCACATACAGTGCACGGGACACTCACATACAGTGCATGGGACACTCACATACAGTGCACGGGACACTCACATACAGTGCACGGGACACTCACATACAATGCATGGGACACTCACATACAATGCATGTGACAATCACATACAGTGCACGGGACACTCACATACAATGCATGTGACAATCACATACAGTGCACGGGACACTCACATACAGTGCACGGGACAATCACATACAGTGCACGGGACACTCACATACAGTGCACGGGACACTCACATACAGTGCATGGGACACTCACATACAATGCATGTGACAATCACATACAGTGCACGGGACACTCACATACAATGCATGTGACAATCACATACAGTGCATGGGACAATCACATACAGTGCATGTGACAATCTCATACAGTGCATGGGACACTCGCATACAGTGCATGGGACACTCATATACAGTGCATGGGACACTCACATACAGTGCATGTCAAATCTCATACAGTGCATGGGACACTCACATACAGTGCACGGAACACTCACATACAGTGCACGGAACACTCACATACAGTGCACGGGACACTCACATACAGTGCATGGGACACTCACATACAGTGCATGGGACACTCACATACAGTACATGGGACACTCACATACAGTGCACAGGACACTCACATACAGTGCACGGGACACTCACATACAGTGCACGGGACACTCACATACAGTGCATGTGACACTCACATACAGTGCACGTGACAATCACATACAGTGCACGGGACACTCACGTTGCTCATTTGTTGAATGAAGACATGTTAGATATTCACAGTGATATGATTAAGGCATATACAGTCTACATCCGTTATGTCAAAGTCGGTTATGTCGAAATCTCGGATTATCTCGAAGTTGGATCAAAGTCCCGTTTCAGACACTATCACTATCATTTTACATATAACTGGATCTGTTTATATCGAATTTCGTTAAGTCAAACATCGGTTATGTCGAAGTATTTTGTTCGCATGTAGACTGTAGTACCTTTTATAGCAAAAACATAACCTTCTTTGCTCATCTAATTCTCGATGTTAATGTATTCTTCTCGACGTTTACAGGGAAATGGTCACATGGAGTATTTTGCTCCGCCACTGACAGACCAGGACTTTAACAAGCAGGTTGGGCGCTTCAGTCAGTCCATATTCCAGCGGAACAGCTCGCGCGCGCTTACTGCGACGTCAATTGGAAATCTCGTAGTATGGGATAACAATAAACCTATTACTAAAGGTAATACAACATTTTTTTTATACTTTATTTATTTTACAACGATTGCGAAGCAAGTTTTAACAACTTATATTAATCACTCTCGTTGGCTCGGATGAAAGCGTATATGTGGTCATTCATGTGGGAGGAAACCGGAGTACCCGGAGGAAACCCACCTGTCCGATCTGGTGACCATCGTACCATCTCACTTTGCTTTGTAAAGGTAATACAAATGCTTCACTTATCCCAACATTACCGGTTTCCGGCGATGCAGTACATAACAGACTCCTATAGATGTTGAATATTCATATACTACAAACAATTTTAATTGACTGAACAACATTTTACCTTTCTTTCATAACAATCGGCAATAAAATCGATGGAGTTTATACAAATATATTTTAGCTCGATTGCGAAACAAGTTCTTATAACTTATATTAATCACTCTAGAGACCTCATTCCTGATGGAATCCATCACCATGAGGGATAGAGAAGAGGCAATATGGAACTTAAATGCCTTGCTTATTGGTTCCCTAGGTGATAACTATATTTAGTTCCCCTAGGTGACAACTATAAAATGTAAAGTAAAGTGTTTGTTTATTATAGTGTCACCCCTATTTAAAGGACCAGCCATTTCTGACTTATGAGACACCTCTTTTTATGAATATCAGTACTTCCCGAATCGTATGCTTGTATGCCATGTGCCAGGCTGGTAGGCAATCGGTAACCATTATTTAACTAGCTGGCGGCTCACCAACCGGCCATATCAGAACGAACCCCTGACGAGGTTCGAACATTTGACCCTTCCGCTCCGTAGGCGAACGCCTTAACCACTAGGCCACGGAGACTATATCCAGGTGGTACGTGTCTGGTGTGCATATGGATCGAGGGACTCAACTTCTTTATCTTGGTAGAACACGTCCAACAAAACACATGTTTATAGGAAATGTGTATGTGGTTGTGTGGAGTGTAGTGTTTGTCAGTGATAACTATATTTAGTTCCTGTTTTTTAATTATTTCAATAATTTTTATCTAGAGGAAATAGAAGCGATATATAAAAATGAAGGTAGGCAGATTGTAAAACTGGTGATGTGTTAATTGTAAATGTTTACTAACCTGCTGTAAGTTTGATTATAAATAAAGTAAATATAGCGGCTTTACTTGCATGGATATCCCTGTACATGATGTACATAGTTATACAGCCTTTACAAGATGTGTGTTCATGTCTAATATGCATGTGTTCAAGTGGTGTTTAGAAATAACAGTTGGGTAGTCATTTGAGGGAATTCAGTGTCAGAAGTGGGGATGCAAAAATTGTGAGATTTTTGTTCCCTCATGTTAAAAGTAAGGGTATTAATTTCCCCTTGTTCATCCATCTGTAATACTTGTTCTTCTCAAAAATTGTGGCTTATACAAACTTATTTTAGCTCGATTGCGAAACAAGTTCTCGCAACTTATATTAATCACTCTCGAGACCTCATTCCTGATGGAATCCATCGTCACGAGGGAGAGAAGAGGCAACATGGAATTTAAATGCCTTGCCTAAGGGCACAATTGTAACTGCTCCAGCGGGGCTCGAACTCCAGACCTTTCACACCTGAAGCGAACGCGCATCCATTGAGCTTTCACAACTTCCAATAAAAAAGTGTGTGTTGGGGCGGCTCCTCATTTCAATATTGTGCGCATGTTGTTCCAACATTCACAGACGATCAAGCGTCTTATGCAGACCATGAAGGAAGGATGGACTCTTTGTTTTTACCAGAGTTACGGGCCTTTAATAGTTATCGCATTTTCTGTCAGATGCTGTTAGCAAATGAGAGCACATTGTCCTTAGAACACATTTCTAATTTTGTCCAGGTATATAATATATGTATAGACAGTTGCTGTTTGCACCTTATGAAGCATGGATTACCATAGTATATGTTCTTCCACCAGGGAGGGAGGTAGAAGCTCTCATGGCCCAATGGTTACAGTCCTTCACTTCAAATCACTTGCCTTCACCGCTGTAGGTTCGAATTCCATTTGGAGTGTCAAATTCATCGTGTGAGGAAATTAACCAGCTGGCTTGCAGAAAGCCACTGGTTCTATCTGGGTGTCCATCTGTGCCTGTAATACTGCATGAGGGATGAGGGACACCCAGGGTCTTCCTCCACCAATAATAGCTGGAGTGTCCCCACATGACCTAAGCTGTCGGTGTGGCTTTAACCCTTTCCTTCATAGAGATTTAGGTTAATATACTATTATATCTCCATACAAGCGACAGCCATTTAGCTATCATGCAGTGTATAAGTAGTCGCCATATCTATCCCACCTCCATAGATATTACTGGGACTACATGAGATTTAGGTTAATATACTATTATATCTCCATACAAACGACGACAGCCATTTAGCTATCATGCAGTGAATAAGTAGTCGCCATATCTATCCCACCTTCATAGATATTACTGGGACTACATATAGATTTAGGTTATTATACTATTATATCTCCATACAAACGACAGCCATTTAGCTATCATGCAGTGGATAAGTAGTCGCCATATCTATCCCACCTCCATAGATATTACTGAGACTACATAGAGATTTAGGTTAATATACTATTATATCTCCATACAAACGACAGCCATTTAGCTATCATGCAGTGGATAAGTAGTCGTCATATCTATCCCACCTCCATAGATATTACTGAGACTACATAGAGATTTAGGTTAATATACTATTATATCTCCATACAAACGACAGCCATTTAGCTATCATGCAGTGGATAAGTAGTCGTCATATCTATCCCACCTCCATAGATATTACTGAGACTACATAGAGATTTAGGTTAATATACTATTATATCTCCATACAAACGACAGTCATTTAGCTATCATGCAGTGGATAAGTAGTCTCCATATCTATCCCACCTCCATAGATATTACTGGGACTACATAAGATTCTGGCCTTTATTAATTATGAACATTGGTTTGGCTACTACATTGTCAATGCAAGTGGTATTGGTAATGGCATCAAGAGGTGCTTCTATGGGGGAGAGGGTTAAGCCTCAAAACCAAACAAAAACAATCCAAATAGGGAGCCATCCTGGCTGAGTAGATGAGTGGCAATGATCGTTTGCTTCTCATCGCTGTGGGTTCGGGCCTTACCATGTTAGGGTTCTTTCAAGTGAATAAGTTGTCCAACTAACTGATGATGGGTCAGTGGTTCTACCCAGGTGCCCACCCATGCCTGAAACAATGTGGAGTGCCACCTGGAAGTTTTCTTCATGACTTACCGGGTATAGCTCGTAAGTCAAGATATGTATATAGCATTAGTTGATGGAGCGACATTAATTTTAGCAAGAAAAACTATTACATATAAATATGTAATAAAATGATGATTGAAAATTCACTCTGCACAATATACACTCGGATAGTGTATTGAGTGGCTGTATATAAATTATATAGTGCATAATTTAGTAATTAAATGCAAACATGTGGACAATTTTGAAAATTCACTCTGCACAATATACACTCGGATAGTGTATTGAGTGGCTGTATATAAATTATATAGTGCATAATTTAGTAATTAAATGCAAACATGTGGACAATTTTGAAAATTCACTCTGCACAATATACACTCGGATAGTGTATTGAGTGGCTGTATATAAATTATATAGTGCATAATTTAGTAATTAAATGCAAACATGTGGACAATTTTGAAAATTCACTCTGCACAATATACACTCGGATAGTGTATTGAGTGGCTGTATATAAATTATATAGTGCATAATTTAGTAATTAAATGCAAACATGTGGACAATTTTGAAAATTCACTCTGCACAATATACACTCGGATAGTGTATTGAGTGGCTGTATATAAATTATATAGTGCATAATTTAGTAATTAAATGCAAACATGTGGACAATTACACGAAACTCTGTCCAACATAATAATATATACCACATCCCTGCTGCAACATCATATGGGAACCAATGGTTGTTGCAGAATTTCAACTACGTAAATAGATTGACCTGCAGGTCATTTCTGGATTCCAGCTCAAGCCTGTATTTTTCTATGCGCACACCATTGAAAGCTTAGAACTAGTTCCCTGAAAACAATTGGACACTTTTAATACCTATAATACGAATACATGGCAGTAATTCTTATCACAAATTCCCATTGGTCCAGAAAAAATAACCAAATCAGCCACCAAATTGAATTAAAGAGTATAAATTGAGTTTGACGTGTGATTTTGTGTTTGTACTATTTTACAAATACACAGTAAATGCTTACTAAATTCCTGTTTTTGTATCAAGCTAAATACTAATTGTGATGAAGGTAAATATATGATATGTGAGTTTTCCGAGCCATCGGTACATTGAGATGCAAAGAAATACTTGTTGTGGTGACCATGACAAAAGACAGTCTGTCTTCGACATGAGACTGCTTGATATCTACCACCGTCCTGGCCAGCTTGATATCTGCCACCGTCTTGGCCTGCTTGATATCTGCCACCGTCCTGGTCTGCTTGATATCTGTTACAGTCCTGACCTGCTTGATATCTGTTACAGTCCTGACCTGCTTGATATCTGCCACCGTCCTGCCCTGCTTGATATCTGTTACCATCCTGGCCTGCTTGATATCTGCCACCATCCTGGCCTGTTTGATATCTGCCACTGTCCTGGCCTGCTTGATATCTGCCACCGTCCTGGCCTGCTTGATATCTGTTACAGTCCTGACCTGCTTGATATCTGTTACAGTCCTGACCTGCTTGATATCTGCCACCGTCCTGCCCTGCTTGATATCTGTTACCATCCTGGCCTGCTTGATATCTGCCACCATCCTGGCCTGTTTGATATCTGCCACTGTCCTGGCCTGCTTGATATCTGTTACAATCCTGACCTGCTTGATATCTGTTACCGTCCTGACCTGCTTGATATCTGTTACCGTCCTGGCCTGCTTGATATCTGTTACAGTCCTGACCTGCTTGATATCTGCCACCATCCTGACCTGCTTGATATCTGTTACAGTCCTGACCTGCTTGATATCTGCCACCATCCTGACCTGCTTGATATCTGCCACCATCCTGACCTGCTTGATATCTGCCACCATCCTGACCTGCTTGATATCTGTTACAGTCCTGACCTGCTTGATATCTGCCACCATCCTGACCTGCTTGATATCTGTTACCATCCTGGCCTGCTTGATATCTGCCACCATCCTGACCTGCTTGATATCTGTTACTGTCCTGGCCTGAACATTATTATTATTATTCGATGCATACAGATAGATCTGCTTTGCCTTCTTACGTATATTATCACTGGAGATAGAGCTGATATGAAGATTGATTACATCCAGTCTGGATTTACCTGTAAAAACTTATTAACCAGTATCAAATATTCACAAATTATTTAGTACGTTTGTAGTCTATCTTTATTTTTACAGCTTGATAAATTTGGTTGCAATTGACCTCTCATCATTACAATTTTACTACATACAGTATGTTATCTACATATATTTTTAACTATCTTGTATACAATATACTTAACCCGGCGCGATATAGCCTGAACTGTGCTGATGCACCGTTAAACCAAATACTCACTCACTCACTTGTAGTCTATCTTGCTAACATTCAAGTACATGAATCAAGCACACATGCTAAAGTTATGCAGGGTTCATTCTAGGTCAGAATATTTGGGAGAAGTGTGAAAGCACGCGATCTCATACTTAATGGTGTTATTTAATAAATGTCAACAAAATATGGTTAAAATGTACAGTATGACCATTAAATACAACATTTGAATAGAATTATAATGGGCCAGTGTATCTAACTGGCCAAAATTGTGTATGAAAATTGTAAAAAAAAAAGAAATTACAAAAAACTCTTTTTTGTTCTCGTTCGCATGTCTTCACCAGTAGTCCCTCATCGAGGATGAACTGCACTTTTCTCTCCAGCTCTGGATGGGATCCATACAGTTTTATCTGAAGTTGGGTTTTTCTATGTCAGTAGTGGTTCGTCTGGGCATCATACAAGCGGTACTGTTCATGTATATGATCAGCAGCTCCACAGTTGCAGTTTAGAGAAAGTGAATCATGGTTCACAAGAGCAAGTGCAGCTACTGGGCCTTTTTCCCAAAAAAATACAGTACAAAATAAACAGTGGTGTGCATGTGAAAATACACTAAAATCATGTTGTATTCACAGTTGTAAGTTCCGAGCCATCGGCCAACAAGAAGGCGTTGAAGATAATACGACTTCAGGAGAGAGGGATCAGCGTAATCACAATAACTGATAGGTATGTAGGTCATAGAGAATAATTGAATGCAGGTTAAAGGTCAGTAGTTTCTAATGTGATATGTATGTAGCTCATAGAGAATAATTGAATGCAGGTTAAAGGTCAGTAGTTTCTAATGTGATAGGTATGTAGTCATAGAGAATAATTGAATGCAGGTTAAAGGTCAGTAGTTTCTAATGTGATAGGTATGTAGCTCATAGAGAATAATTGAATGCAGGTTAAAGGTCAGTAGTTTCTAATGTGATATGTATGTAGCTCATAGAGAATAATTGAATGCAGGTTAAAGGTCAGTAGTTTCTAATGTGATAGGTATGTAACTCTTAGAGAATAATTGAATGCAGGTTAAAGGTCAGTAGTTTCTAATGTGATAGGTATGTAGGTCATAGAGAATAATTGAATGCAGGTTAAAGGTCAGTAGTTTCTAATGTGATAGGTATGTAGCTCATAGAGAATAATTGAATGCAGGTTAAAGGTCAGTAGTTTCTAATGTGATAGGTATGTAGCTCATAGAGAATAATTGAATGCAGGTTAAAGGTCAGTAGTTTCTAATGTGATAGGTATGTAACCTGTAGAGAATAATTGAATGCAGGTTAAAGGTCAGTAGTTTCTAATGTGATAGGTATGTAGCTCATAGAGAATAATTGAATGCAGGTTAAAGGTCAGTAGTTTCTAATGTGATAGGATGTAGGTCATAGAGAATAATTGAATGCAGGTTAAAGGTCGGTAGTTTCTAATGTGATAGGTATGTAGCTCATAGAGAATAATTGAATGCAGGTTAAAGGTCAGTAGTTTCTAATGTGATAGGTATGTAGCTCATAGAGAATAATTGAATGCAGGTTAAAGGTCAGTAGTTTCTAATGTGATAGGTATGTAGCTCATAGAGAATAATTGAATGCAGGTTAAAGGTCAGTAGTTTCTAATGTGATAGGTATGTAGCTCATAGAGAATAATTGAATGCAGGTTAAAGGTCAGTAGTTTCTAATGTGATAGGTATGTAACTCTTAGAGAATAATTGAATGCAGGTTAAAGGTCAGTAGTTTCTAATGTGATAGGTATGTAGGTCATAGAGAATAATTGAATGCAGGTTAAAGGTCGGTAGTTTCTAATGTGATAGGTATGTAGCTCATAGAGAATAATTGAATGCAGGTTAAAGGTCAGTAGTTTCTAATGTGATAGGTATGTAGCTCATAGAGAATAATTGAATGCAGGTTAAAGGTCAGTAGTTTCTAATGTGATAGGTATGTAACCTGTAGAGAATAATTGAATGCAGGTTAAAGGTCAGTAGTTTCTAATGTGATAGGTATGTAGCTCATAGAGAATAATTGAATGCAGGTTAAAGGTCAGTAGTTTCTAATGTGATTGGTATGTAGCTCATAGAGAATAATTGAATGCAGGTTAAAGGTCAGTAGTTTCTAATGTGATAGGTATGTAACTCTTAGAGAATAATTGAATGCAGGTTAAAGGTCAGTAGTTTCTAATGTGATAGGTATGTAGCTCATAGAGAATAATTGAATGCAGGTTAAATGTCAGTAGTTTCTAATGTGATAGGTACGTAGCTCATAGAGAATAATTGAATGCAGGTTAAAGGTCAGTAGTTTCTAATGTGATAGGTATGTAGCTCATAGAGAATAATTGAATGCAGGTTAAAGGTCAGTAGTTTCTAATGTGATAGGTATGTAGCTCATAGAGAATAATTGAATGCAGGTTAAAGGTCAGTAGTTTCTAATGATGCATACTTCAGCAAAACACATGCAATTCAGATTGATCTCAAGTTTGATTAATTTCACATTAACTTGTGTGCACCCATCCAAGTCCACAAGTATTTTGTTAATAATGAGGGCAGTTATACTGGATATGAACGATACAGTGTTTATACACAACAGGTTTGAATCTCACTGGGGGTGGGGGCTAGATTCTTTCATGTGAGGAAGTTACCTAGCTGGCCTGTGGAAGATCGGTGGTTCTACCCAGCTGCCTGTCCAAGCCTGAAATACTGCTCGGAGGAGCACCCGGGGTCTTCCTCCACCAATAATAGCTGGAGAGTTGCTATATGACCGAAGCTGTCAGTGTAACTTTAAACCTCAAAAACAAACAACGCAAATGCAGTCAAACCTGTGTTAGTGGTCACCTCCATTAAACAAGCAACCTGTATTAAGCAACCAGATTCCCAATATGTTGTTATATTATACATTTGCCCTCTATTAAGCAGTGACCTGTGCTAAGCAGCTACTTTCTGTGATTCCCTTGGCCGGCTGCTTAACCCTTTCAACACCATAGACCTCTAAATAGGCTTACAAAAAGTTTAGATCCAGATGAGCCAGCCCATGATGAGCCGTCTCATCAGGATCTGCACTTTTTGCCAGAAATATTAGCCTTCTCATCAGGATCTGCACTTTTTGCCAGTAATATTACTCTTTTTAGACAAAATTACCCATTTTCATAAATGAACTGGTCCAAATGTAATTTTCTTATTAATTTATCATGCACCAGTCCATGTCAGTTACTTGGTGTTGAATGGGTTAAGACAGGTTTGACTGTATATTGAACACAAGCAATTTTCTGCTAATTCATCTGATGCTGAGAGTCGGGAGGTAATTTAAGGTAATCAAAGCGTATATGTGGTCATACGTGTGGAAGGAAACCGGAGTACCCGGAGAAAACCCACCTGTCCGATCTGCAACCCGAGTTCGATTCTCGGACCGGGAGGTATGTGAGATGGTACGGTGGTCGCCATTGGTGAGAAGCGAGCACGCTAACCACTGCGCTAATCGGACAGCCAAGGGAAGTAATTGAAAGGAGGCATAGAAACATGCATGTTAATTTCAAACTAATAATACTGGTGTTATAATTTCTGATTGACAGGCATGTATTTCTGTTCTTTCTGTTGTTTCAGATATATTGTAGTTGGTGATGTAGCAGGTCATGTGAAGTTCTTTGATCAAAGCTTGAAACTCGTGCATTGGTGAGTTACAGAGATTTAGAGAATTCATTGACGGATACCACATTGCTGTATCCCTCATTCCTGACTGCCAATTTGATATTGATTCACGCTTTCAAATATCAGTACAAAATTTGTTATTTTTTTTTGATCTCACCTGATTTTGTATTACACAACCAAAGTTAAATTTTAAAAATATCGTCATGACAATTTCCGCTGATATTTGGCGCCAAAATGAAAGTAGCAATGTTATTTATTAAAACGAGTGCGTTTAATATGGTAATGTGATAAAAAGGATCTTACACTTGTGATGATTTCATACCATATTTTATGAAACGAGTTTTGGAATTCTGATATTAAGCGAGTCTTGTGGTGAGCTTAATAGCAAAATAACAAAACTCGTTTCATAAACAATGGTATGAAATCGCTACTCATGTAAGATCCTATATATATATATGATGACCAATAGAGGATTATAGCTGTATTCCACTGAATGGAGTTTGAGTTGCATCAATGAACACAGCCGACTGTGCGTGTTTTATGTTTATTTATCGTCGCTACCGGTTGCCCATATGAGCGACGCCTCCTGAAGAGATTAGTCATTTTAGACTTTGGAGGATAGTGCAATGATACAGACAGAGACCAATTCCAGAGTCTCCTATGGTTCTTTTACGTGCACAGTGTAAAGCACCGACACAAGACCTCGGTTTAACGCCCCATCTGAAAGACTGTTAATTTTATTAGGGTCAGACGGGGGATCGAACCTGAGATCACTGGGTTACCAGTCCAGCGTGTTACCACTGGACTACAGATCCGTCTGTAAGCCCGACTGTTTCTATGTTTTTTGTTTTTATACTTGTGTATTGTATGGTGTCTACTCACATCTAAGACAGACCTCAAATAAGACAGGTTGGCCTGTATGGTAATAATGGTCTGAGACGCTTTCTAAAGTATGAATTATTTAATTGTTTGTTTTAGACAGCAAATGCTAACTCACAATTCACAGGCAGTACTGTATTTATGTTATAACTAATTTCCAAGAACTCTGGCACATTTCAGACTTCAACAGGTGAACGATCTTAGATTGTTCATTTACAACACCTTTGGGTGGGCACACTTTATAAACTGGGGATTTTCACATGTATCATATGAATTGTGTGTGTGTTTTTACATTTATTTATCGTCGCTAACGGTTGCCCATATGAGCGACGCCTCCTGAAGATATTAGTCATTTTAGATTTTTGGAGTATTTTCTGGTTCTTTTACATGAACAGTGTAAAGCACCGACACGAGACCTCGGTTTTATGTCACATCTGAAAGACTGTTAATATTATTAGGGTCAGACAGGGGATCGAGCTTGCAATCCCTGGATTCACAGTCCAAAATTGTCAGGAAAGAGGTAACCACATAAGCAAGTTGCTTTCTCCTCAATCCTACATGTATTTTCTTATTGTGATCATTATACTATGTATATTCATTGAAATAAAATATTGTTTAAACTAAAATTGTGAGGGGTATTGCTGTTTTATACACGAGTACATATGCTATTTTCGTCTTGTGACCGTTCTAATTATAGTAAGTCTTTTTTCATTTGTAGGTACCAAGACTTGAACCTCGGACCTATAGCTTCTGTTTCCTTTGCATTCAATCCAGAATTCCTGGGCCTGTAAGTACAATTCCAATCGGAGAAAACAATGTCACACTTAAAAGTTGAGATTCAAGATAATTTTAGAGCTTTTAAGCTTGTTGTTAGAGCTTTTGTTGAATATAAATTCCTCTGAATCACAACAAACTGTTTAGTTTTCTAGTTTACATATTGATAGAACCATATGTATGTAGAGTGGCGGAACCTATGCTCGGCGTATTCCTATGCTCGGCGTATTCCTATGCCCGGCGTATTCCTATGCTCGGCGTATTCCTATGCTCGGCGTATTCCTATGCTCGGCGTATTCCTATGCTCGGCGTATTCCTATGCTCGGCGTATTCCTATGCTCGGCGTATTCCTATGCTTGGCGTATTTTTTCCATTTACATCCGTATTTAAAATATTTAAATAGTTTTAACCTATTTTCGCTGACAGAGGTGAAGCATGGTTCAATAGCATTCCGTTGTGTGCACCGGTAGCCTAATGCAACTGTCACCTGACTGGTTCAGTAACCGAATATAAACAGACAACTTGTTGGGAGAATTTTTTCCACCGAAATGATGCTGGTTTATGAGCATTTTCCGAATTGGAAAAAAATGTACAAATAACCAGAAAAAAAGTTTCTTATGAGTTGTAATATTGTTAGTTATTGGATGTTACTAAGTCAAAATAATATATTCAACATTTACCCGTGCATAAATAAAAACATTCATGTACGCCGTACATAGGTGCCCTAAAGTATCTAGTTCCCCATGGAAACAGGTACCGTTGCGATAGCTGTAATGAGGCACATGGTCACGTAATGAAGCTAAAATTTTCAACAACAAATTTTTGAAAGTTGTGTTCACGACTTAAGAAAATAATAATATATGGCAAGTGCATTTAACTTTTTTTATAGACCATGATATGTAGGATTTACACCGAGCATAGGTTCAACCACTCTACACTCAACAAAATTCCTAATCGGTCACCTGGTGTTTTATAGTATTTGGAGCAAACTAATAACTATATAATATCATTATTCATACATTCATGTATCATCTTATTTGATACATTTTATTACAGATGTATATGCAATGCATTGCTGTATAATCATATGGAATAAAATGCATTAAATGAAAATATTTTAATGATATTGTACGATTATTAGTTGGGCTCCAAATATTATAAAACACGAGATGACCGATTAGGAATTTTGTTGAGTGTATTCTTTAACCCATTTCATTCTGCATACATTTAAAAGGCTTTTGCAAACAACATAGATCCAGATCAGCCGCAGCGTGACGCTGCATGCTGATCAGGATCTATGTTGTTTGCTACATAGCCAAGTGTCTTAGCAAGATCATCTGAATAGCAAACAGCATAGAGCCTGATCAGACGGAACGTTCTGTGGCAGTTGATCTGGCTCTATGTTCTTTGCAAATACTGTTTGAACAGTATCCAGAATGAAATGGGTTAACAGTCAATTGAATCATCATATTTTGTTAGTTTGACAGTGTTTGCTAGTATTATGATTTGATTTCTGGCTGCAAAGCATGTCAAAATTAAGGGAATTAACGGAAAGGGAACCGAGCAATTTTAGCAACAGAATGTTATAAGTTATCCAATGCCTCTGGGAAAATCTTATTTAATCTATCATACCCTGGATAATTGTCACCCATCTACATTAGTTTATACAAATTTAGTTTAACTCGATTACGAAACAAGTTCTTACAACTTACATTAATCACTCTCAAGACCTCATTCCTGATTGAATCCATCGCCACGAGGGAGAGAGAAGAGCAAGTGTGGAATTTAAATGCCTTGCCTAAGGGCACAATCATAACACCTCCAACGGGCTCAAACTCCAGGCCTTTCGCACCTGAAGCGAACGCGCTACCACTGCGCTATCACCACAAATGAGGTTTCAAGAACAATTATTCTACAGTTGCAAAAACTTGTATTGCAGGTAAATGTACATGTACAGAGTATTAACAAATGTATGATGTTTCAATGTCTTGTTTGTAGAGCTCGAGAAGGCACCAACTACCCGCCTGATGCTACCATCCAGGCCAAGCAGTTTGTCATCCGAGACTTTGTAGTTGGCAGCAATATTGCTATATTTGGGAATGTTACGGCCGATGGTACCACAGTCAAAGTCATCCATAGGGAACATGATGCCGCAATACACTCCCTCGCTGCACATCCAACACAGTGAGTGCTTCATGTGTTAAACGTTCTCAAGGTTATAATCTAGAAAGGTCAAGGTCAAGCATGAATATTTAAAGCTGAAATGATTGCCTTATAATAAAATATTTTATGTTTAAAATGTTTCCCAAGTCATCTGTTGTACAATGAAGGTCACATCACACGTAGGATCCAAAACTGAAATGTTTCCCAACTGTAATATCCTGCACATTCTAAATAATAGTGAGTAATTTGGGTGTGAGGTGTTTTCAAGGTCATCAGTTATAAATGTCAAGGTCAGCTATGAAGAATATGTATATGTAGTGTAGTATTATGCTGTGAATTGTATATAAACAATCAACATATCATTAACTTGAATATGTGACCTATATTGCTGTAAATCAAACAAAGTGAGTTATTTATACAGAAGATTAAGCTGTTTTCAAGGTCATCAGTTGAAAATGTCAAGGTCAGTCATGAAGAATATGAAACAGAAAGGTGTGCTAATGTTTCCTGCTGTATATGTAGTGTAATATTATGCTGTGAATTGTATATAAACAATCAACATATGAAATAGTGATATTAATAAAACATGAACTCAGGATTGAATATGTGACCTATATTGCTGTAAATCAAACAAAGTGAGTTATTTATACAGAAGTTTAAGCTGTTTTCAAGGTCATCAGTTGACCCAAGGTCAGCAACATTACACTGTAACTCTGTAAGACACTGTTGCACATACTCCAAATTCAATGCATCAGACTCAAAAGTTATATCCATTAGTATGTGCATTAATTCATGATACAGTAAAACTGGCTTATAATGTACTATCTCCGTGCCTGGTAGTTAAGGAGTCTGCCTGCGGAACAGAAAGTCAAATATTTGAACCTCATCAGGGATTCATTTTGATATGGCCGGTTGATGAGCCGTCCGCTACGATTCAGGAAGTACTGATGTTCAGCAGTTTCTCATATGTTAGAAATGACTGGCCCTTTCTATAGTTATGATACTATAATAAAGAAACACTTTACAGTTTACTTTTATATTGAATACATTCCCTATGTCCATAGTTTGATTTACAAATGTATTCACGCAAAATATCATTTGGGAGATTAGGTTTTAGTTCCTTATATCTAATGTTTGTTACAGCCAATGTTCCTTATATCTAATGTTCACTATATCCAATTCTCAGATATTCTGATATCCAATGTTTCTTATATCCAATGGTCTTTTTACTAGTCCGTGTGTTCCTTATAGGAATGTTCGATTGTACTATCAATGTGTTATATGTACTTACAGGCCGGCGGTTGTTATCAATGTGTTATATATACTTACAGGCCGGCGGTTGTTATCAATGTGTTATATGTACTTACAGGCCGGCGGTTGTTATCAATGTGTTATATGTACTTACAGGCCAGGGGTTGTTATCAATGTGTTATATATACTTACAGGCCGGCAGTTGTTATCAATGTGTTATATATACTTACAGGCCAGCGGTTGTTATCAATGTGTTATATATACTTACAGGCCAGGGGTTGTTATCAATGTGTTATATATACTTACAGGCCGGCAGTTGTTATCAATGTGTTATATATACTTACAGGCCGGCAGTTGTTATCAATGTGTTATATATACTTACAGGCCGGCGGTTGTTATCAATGTGTTATATATACTTACAGGCCAGGGGTTGTTATCAATGTGTTATATATACTTACAGGCCAGGGGTTGTTATCAATGTGTTATATATACTTACAGGCCGGCGGTTGTTATCAATGTGTTATATATATTTACAGGCCAGGGGTTGTTATCAATGTGTTATATGTACTTACAGGCCAGGGGCTGTTATCAATGTGTTATATATACTTACAGGCTGGCAGTTGTTATCAATGTGTTATATATACTTACAGGCCAGGGGTTGTTATCAATGTGTTATATATACTTACAGGCCAGGGGTTGTTATCAATGTGTTATATATACTTACAGGCCGGTGGTTGTTATCAATGTGTTATATATACTTACAGGCTGGCAGTTGTTATCAATGTGTTATATATACTTACAGGCCGGGGGTTGTTATCAATGTGTTATATATTCTTACAGGCCGGCAGTTGTTATCAATGTGTTATATGTACTTACAGGCCGGCAGTTGTTATCAATGTGTTATATATACTTACAGGCCGACTGTTGTTATCAATGTGTTATATATACTTACAGGCCGGCGGTTGTTATCAATGTGTTATATATACTTACAGGCTGCCGGTTGTTATCAATGTGTTATATGTACTTACAGGCTGGCGGTTGTTATCAATGTGTTATATATACTTACAGGCCGGCAGTTGTTATCAATGTGTTATATGTACTTACAGGCTGGCAGTTGTTATCAATGTGTTATATATACTTACAGGCTGCTGGTTGTTATCAATGTGTTATATATACTTACAGGCCGGTGGTTGTTATCAATGTGTTATATATACTTACAGGCCAGGGGTTGTTATCAATGTGTTATATATTCTTACAGGCCGGCGGTTGTTATCAATGTGTTATATATACTTACAGGCTGGCAGTTGTTATCAATGTGTTATATATACTTACAGGCCAGGGGTTGTTATCAATGTGTTATATATACTTACAGGCCGGCGGTTGTTATCAATGTGTTATATATACTTACAGGCTGCCGGTTGTTATCAATGTGTTATATGTACTTACAGGCCGGCGGTTGTTATCAATGTGTTATATACTTACAGGCCGACGGTTGTTATCAATGTGTTATATATACTTACAGGCCGGCGGTTGTTATCAATGTGTTATATATACTTACATGCCGGCAGTTGTTATCAATGTGTTATATATACTTACAGGCCGGCGGTTGTTATCAATGTGTTATATATACTTACAGGCCGGCAGTTGTTATCAATGTGTTATATATACTTACATGCCGGCAGTTGTTATCAATGTGTTATATATGCTTACAGGCCGGAGGTTGTTATCAATGTGTTATATATACTTACAGGCCGGTGGTTGTTATCAATGTGTTATATATACTTACAGGCTGCCGGTTGTTATCAATGTGTTATATATACTTACAGGCCGGGGGTTGTTATCAATGTGTTATATATACTTACAGACCGGCGGTTGTTATCAATGTGTTATATATACTTACAGGCTGGCGGTTGTTATCAATGTGTTATATATACTTACAGGCTGCCGGTTGTTATCAATGTGTTATATGTACTTACAGGCCGGCAGTTGTTATCAATGTGTTATATATACTTACAGGCCGGCAGTTGTTATCAATGTGTTATATATACTTACAGGCTGCCAGTTGTTATCAATGTGTTATATATACTTACAGGCCGGCAGTTGTTATCAATGTGTTATATATACTTACAGGCCGGGGATTGTTATCAATGTGTTATATATACTTACAGGCTGCCGGTTGTTATCAATGTGTTATATATACTTACAGGCCGGCGGTTGTTATCAATGTGTTATATATACTTACAGGCCGGTGGTTGTTATCAATGTGTTATATGTACTTACAGGCCGGCGGTTGTTATCAATGTGTTATATATACTTACAGGCCGGTGGTTGTTATCAATGTGTTATATGTACTTACAGGCCGGCGGTTGTTATCAATGTGTTATATATACTTACATGCCGGTGGTTGTTATCAATGTGTTATATGTACTTACAGGCTGGCAGTTGTTATCAATGTGTTATATATACTTACAGGCCGGTGGTTGTTATCAATGTGTTATATGTACTTACAGGCCGGCAGTTGTTATCAATGTGTTATATATACTTACAGGCCGGTGGTTGTTATCAATGTGTTATATATACTTACAGGCCGGCGGTTGTTATCAATGTGTTATATATACTTACAGGCCGGTAGTTGTTATCAATGTGTTATATATACTTACAGGCCGGCGGTTGTTATCAATGTGTTATATATACTTACAGGCCGGCAGTTGTTATCAATGTGTTATATATACTTACAGGCCGGCAGTTGTTATCAATGTGTTATATATACTTACAGGCCGGAGGTTGTTATCAATGTGTTATATATTCTTACAGGCCGGCAGTTGTTATCAATGTGTTATATATTCTTACAGGCTGGCAGTTGTTATCAATGTGTTATATGTACTTACAGGCCGGCAGTTGTTATCAATGTGTTATATATACTTACAGGCCAGGGGTTGGTATCAATGTGTTATATATTCTTACAGGCCGGCGGTTGTTATCAATGTGTTATATATACTTACAGGCCGGCAGTTGTTATCAATGTGTTATATATACTTACAGGCCAGGGGTTGTTATCAATGTGTTATATATACTTACAGGCCGGCGGTTGTTATCAATGTGTTATATATACTTACAGGCTGCCGGTTGTTATCAATGTGTTATATGTACTTACAGGCCGGCGGTTGTTATCAATGTGTTATATATACTTACAGGCCAGGGGTTGTTATCAATGTGTTATATATTCTTACAGACCGGCGGTTGTTATCAATGTGTTATATATACTTACAGGCCGGGGGTTGTTATCAATGTGTTATATATTCTTACAGACCGGCGGTTGTTATCAATGTGTTATATATACTTACAGGCCAGGGGTTGTTATCAATGTGTTATATATACTTACAGGCTGGCAGTTGTTATCAATGTGTTATATATTCTTACAGGCCGGCAGTTGTTATCAATGTGTTATATGTACTTACAGGCCGGCAGTTGTTATCAATGTGTTATATATACTTACAGGCCGGCGGTTGTTATCAATGTGTTATATATACTTACATGCCGGCAGTTGTTATCAATGTGTTATATATACTTACAGGCCGGAGGTTGTTATCAATGTGTTATATATACTTACAGGCCGGTGGTTGTTATCAATGTGTTATATATACTTACAGGCTGCCGGTTGTTATCAATGTGTTATATATACTTACAGGCCGGGGGTTGTTATCAATGTGTTATATATACTTACAGACCGGCAGTTGTTATCAATGTGTTATATATACTTACAGGCCGGCGGTTGTTATCAATGTGTTATATATACTTACAGGCCGGCGGTTGTTATCAATGTGTTATATATACTTACAGGCCGGTGGTTGTTATCAATGTGTTATATATACTTACAGGCTGCCGGTTGTTATCAATGTGTTATATGTACTTACAGGCCGGCGGTTGTTATCAATGTGTTATATATACTTACAGGCCGGCAGTTGTTATCAATGTGTTATATATACTTACAGGTCGGCGGTTGTTATCAATGTGTTATATATACTTACATGCCGGTGGTTGTTATCAATGTGTTATATATACTTACAGGCCGGGGGTTGTTATCAATGTGTTATATATACTTACAGGCCGGCGGTTGTTATCAATGTGTTATATATACTTACATGCCGGTGGTTGTTATCAATGTGTTATATATACTTACATGCCGGGGATTGTTATCAATGTGTTATATATACTTACAGGCCGGGGGTTGTTATCAATGTGTTATATATTCTTACAGACCGGCGGTTGTTATCAATGTGTTATATATACTTACAGGCCGGCAGTTGTTATCAATGTGTTATATATACTTACAGGCCGGCAGTTGTTATCAATGTGTTATATATACTTACAGGCTGCCGGTTGTTATCAATGTGTTATATGTACTTACAGGCTGGCGGTTGTTATCAATGTGTTATATATACTTACAGGCTGGCAGTTGTTATCAATGTGTTATATGTACTTACAGGCTGGCAGTTGTTATCAATGTGTTATATATACTTACAGGCCAGGGGTTGTTATCAATGTGTTGTATATACTTACAGGCCGTCGGTTGTTATCAATGTGTTATATATACTTACAGGCTGCCAGTTGTTATCAATGTGTTATATATACTTACAGGCCAGGGGTTGTTATCAATGTGTTATATATACTTACAGGCCGGCGGTTGTTATCAATGTGTTATATATACTTACAGGCTGCCGGTTGTTATCAATGTGTTATATGTACTTACAGGCCGGCGGTTGTTATCAATGTGTTATATATACTTACAGGCCGGGGGTTGTTATCAATGTGTTATATATTCTTACAGACCGGCGGTTGTTATCAATGTGTTATATATACTTACAGGCCGGAGGTTGTTATCAATGTGTTATATATACTTACAGGCCAGGGGTTGTTATCAATGTGTTATACATACTTACAGGCCGGCGGTTGTTATCAATGTGTTATATATACTTACAGGCCGGCAGTTGTTATCAATGTGTTATATATTCTTACAGGCCGGCAGTTGTTATCAATGTGTTATATATACTTACAGGCCGGTGCATGTTATCAATGTGTTATATATACTTACAGGGCAGTTGTTATCAATGTGTTAAATATACTTACAGGCCGGCGGTTGTTATCAATGTGTTATATATACTTACAGGCCGGCAGTTGTTATCAATGTGTTATATATACTTACAGGCCGGAGGTTGTTATCAATGTGTTATATATTCTTACAGGCCGGCAGTTGTTATCAATGTGTTATATATTCTTACAGGCCGGCAGTTGTTATCAATGTGTTATATGTACTTACAGGCCGGCAGTTGTTATCAATGTGTTATATATACTTACAGGCCGGCAGTTGTTATCAATGTGTTATATATACTTACAGGCCGGCGGTTGTTATCAATGTGTTATATATACTTACAGGCTGGCGGTTGTTATCAATGTGTTATATATACTTACAGGCCGGGGTTTGTTATCAATGTGTTATATATACTTACAGGCCGGCAGTTGTTATCAATGTGTTATATGTACTTACAGGCCGGCGGTTGTTATCAATGTGTTATATATACTTACAGGCCGGCAGTTGTTATCAATGTGTTATATATACTTACAGGCTGCCGGTTGTTATCAATGTGTTATATATACTTACAGGCTGCCGGTTGTTATCAATGTGTTATATATACTTACAGGCCGGCAGTTGTTATCAATGTGTTATATATACTTACAGGCCGGCGGTTGTTATCAATGTGTTATATATACTTACAGGCCCGGGGTTGTTATCAATGTGTTATATATACTTACAGGCCCGGGGTTGTTATCAATGTGTTATATATACTTACAGGCCGGCAGTTGTTATCAATGTGTTATATGTACTTACAGGCAGGCGGTTGTTATCAATGTGTTATATATACTTACAGGCCGGCAGTTGTTATCAATGTGTTATATATACTTACAGGCTGCTGGTTGTTATCAATGTGTTATATATACTTACAGGCCGGCGGTTGTTATCAATGTGTTATATATACTTACATGCCGGTGGTTGTTATCAATGTGTTATATGTACTTACAGGCTGGCAGTTGTTATCAATGTGTTATATATACTTACTGGCCGGTGGTTGTTATCAATGTGTTATATGTACTTACAGGCCGGCAGTTGTTATCAATGTGTTATATATACTTACAGGCCGGTGGTTGTTATCAATGTGTTATATATACTTACAGGCCGGCGGTTGTTATCAATGTGTTATATATACTTACAGGCCGGAGGTTGTTATTAATGTGTTATATATATTTACAGGCCGGCAGTTGTTATCAATGTGTTATATATACTTACAGGCCGGGGGTTGTTATCAATGTGTTATATATACTTACAGGCCGGCAGTTGTTATCAATGTGTTATATGTACTTACAGGCCGGCGGTTGTTATCAATGTGTTATATATACTTACAGGCCGGCAGTTGTTATCAATGTGTTATATATACTTACGGGCTGCCGGTTGTTATCAATGTGTTATATATTCTTACAGGCCGGCAGTTGTTATCAATGTGTTATATATACTTACAGGCCGGCGGTTGTTATCAATGTGTTATATATACTTACAGGCCGGCGGTTGTTATCAATATGTTATATATACTTACAGGCCGGGGGTTGTTATCAATGTGTTATATATCTTTACAGGCCGGCAGTTGTTATCAATGTGTTATATGTACTTACAGGCCGGTGGTTGTTATCAATGTGTTATATATACTTACAGGCCGGCAGTTGTTATCAATGTGTTATATATACTTACTGGCTGCCGGTTGTTATCAATGTGTTATATATACTTACAGGCCGGTGGTTGTTATCAATGTGTTATATATACTTACAGGCCGGAGGTTGTTATCAATGTGTTATATATATTTACAGGCCGGCAGTTGTTATCAATGTGTTATATATACTTACAGGCCAGCGGTTGTTATCAATGTGTTATATATACTTACAGGCCGGCGGATGTTATCAATGTGTTATATATACTTACAGACCGGCAGTTGTTATCAATGTGTTATATATTCTTACAGGCCGGCAGTTGTTATCAATGTGTTATATGTACTTACAGGCCAGCAGTTGTTATCAATGTGTTATATATACTTACAGGCCGGAGGTTGTTATCAATGTGTTATATATACTTACAGGCCGGCAGTTGTTATCAATGTGTTATATATACTTACAGGCTGGGGGTTGTTATCAATGTGTTATATATACTTACAGGCCGGCGGATGTTATCAATGTGTTATATATACTTACAGGCTGGGGGTTGTTATGAATGTGTTATATATACTTACAGGCCGGCAGATGTTATCAATGTGTTATATGTACTTACAGGCCGGCAGTTGTTATCAATGTGTTATATATACTTACAGGCTGCCGGTTGTTATCAATGTGTTATTTGTACTTACAGGCCGGAGGTTGTTATCAATGTGTTATATGTACTTACAGGCCGGAGGTTGTTATCAATGTGTTATATATACTTACAGGCCGGCGATTGTTATCAATGTGTTATATATACTTACAGGCCGGCAGTTGTTATCAATGTGTTATATATACTTACAGGCCGGCGATTGTTATCAATGTGTTATATATACTTACAGGCTGCCGGTTGTTATCAATGTGTTATATATACTTACAGGCCGGCAGTTGTTATCAATGTGTTATATATACTTACAGGCCGGTGGTTGTTATCAATGTGTTATATATACTTACAGGCCGGCAGTTGTTATCAATGTGTTATATATACTTGCAGGCCGGAGGTTGTTATCAATGTGTTATATGTACTTACAAGCCGGCAGTTGTTATCAATGTGTTATATATACTTACAGGCTGACGGTTGTTATCAATGTGTTATATATACTTACAGGCCGCGGTTGTTATCAATGTGTTATATATACTTGCAGGCCGGCGGTTGTTATCGGCAGCTACTCTGGTCTCCTCAAGGTTTGGAACTATGAGAAGAAGTAAGTTGTATTGTTATGATGTCATCAGTCTTTCTTTCATATTTATTACAAAACATATAAATGCAATGTACTATAAACCTGTGAAGAATGACCAATATTGAGAGAAAGAAGGTTCAATGACTATAAAGTCGAGAATCGGATCCCGATGGTACGTCTTTATTTCCTGATTTGTCTTCAGGTGTGATTAAATTACCGGTAAGCCAAATCCATACATGACGGAGAACCAGCTACAGACAAGGAACATGCAAGTGGAATGGAATCGGCCTGCATGGTTAATTTCTACGCATCAGAACGACAAACTGTTTTATTTCATTTTGCCAATAAACAAAGACAAGACAAATAGTATTTCCATATTAAACATGTCTAACACAATATGATACTATGAACGAATAATGTGGGTATTAATTATTTTGTCAGCGGAGCAAAATTGAACAGCCATATTATAGACCGGTTCTAACCATTTTTTTTTGAAGGTAGATTTTATAGGAGCAAAATATCAAATCATGTTAGAATGAACTAGTGTAGCAGACTGATACGAAACATCTGTGTTTAACCCTTTCAACACCACAGACCTCTAAATAGGCTTACAAAAAGTGTAGATCCAGATGAGCCGGCTCGTGATGAGCCGTCTCATCAGGATCTGCACTTTTTGCCAGTGATATGACTATTTTTAGACATTGCCCATTTTGATAAATAAACTTGTCCAAATGTGTTTTTCTGATTCATTTATTGGTTTATGAATATCATGGACCAGTCCATGTGAGTTACTTGGTGTTGAATGGGTTAAGTATAGATAATACAGAACCTGGACTGCACAGGACTTGAGCTATGCCTTCAATATAGGGAGAGGTTTAGGTACACAAGGGAGAAGTGTGTCGTCTCAGCCAGGTGTTCTATATATTAGAGTTAATGAAAATATTTCTCCCTGACCTCAAAATATGGAGTAGGGAAACAGCTTAGGGAGATTATTTCTCCCTATGCAAGCCCTCTAATGCTACTGCAGGTCTATACAAAAGTTGTCATGAGAGTGCAGTGGTAGCGCGTTTGCTTCAGGTGTGCAAGGCCCGGAGTTCGAGCCCCTCTGTAACCATTACGATAGTGCCCTTAGGCAAGGCATTTATATTCCACATTGCCTCTTTTCTCTCCCTCGTGGCGATGGATTCCATCAGGAAAGAGGTCTCGAAAGTTATTAATATAAGTTGTAAGAACTCGTTTTGCAATCAAGCTAAAATAAATTTGTATAAACTATGAAAGTTGTCATCATATATAAACTTGTGTAAATTGAAAGTTTGCTGATAATGAAATTGTGTAATAGTTAGTCTTTAGTTATTTAATAAAGGAATCTATGTCAAAATGAAGTGCTCTGTATTTTAGACAAGTAATGGTATCCCGGTCATTTGAGAAGGGAAATCTGATCAGATGCTGCTCATACTCACCCAATGGGGCATATCTAGGTATGTACATAGTTATCTTTTAAATGATGTTATGTTATATTTCGGGTTTTACGCCTGCATCAGCACCATTTTGGGCTATATCCGGTGGGCAGTTTACCTAACAACACCTTTCCTGGGCAGGCTACAACGGTTAACCAGTACTTGGGTGCACCAACCTCCGTAAGAAACTGCCAACTTTTTCATATAAATGAGACACGGCAATCTTTTAAATGAATGAAGTCAAGTTAGCATGGTTATTGTATATATATATATAGGTGATATAAATTTCGCAGCTTCCAAAATTAAGCATTTTGCTGTTTGCTTAAATTTGTGGAAGTGTTTCTGACATGTGATCCACCCCTTAATTAATGCTCTTCCTAGGTAATACGGTCAAACATGTCTTAAACAGCCAGCCAAGGGAATCACAGAAAGTGGCTGCTTAATAGAGGTCAAATGTATAACAAATCAACAAATTGGGAATCTGGTAACTGGCTGCTTAATACAGGTTGGCTGCTTAATGGAGGTGACCACTAACACATGTTTGACTGTATAACAGAACTGCCCAGGTTAATATATCTTGTTAATCAGGGAAATTTAAGGTATGTAAGGGAGGGGTTTGGCCGTGTGTCAGACTCTCTTCTGTGTATACTTACCATCATTCATTTTCTTTCAATAAAAGTTGCTTTTGTTGATTTTAATATTTTTTAATAATCTATTTTCTATCTAGATTTTCTATTTTATTATCATAAATTAAATAACATTTTTAACTTTGATTTTCCACACGATATAGACTCGCACGAAATCCGGAACATATACGGCATGTTACGGGACTTAGAGAAAAATAGTATGAAACATTTATTTCCCTTTGTTGTTCTGTTCTGTTCTGGTTAGTAACGTTGCAGGGCCTTTCAGCGTAGACGCAACGGGAGAGAGAGTGTGGGAGTCTTCTAGTCCCACTTGTGGACAGCTGTTTTGAAGCTGCCGACTGCACTCGCGCATGCAACACTATCATCCAGTTTATTCCAGTCAATAATAGTCTGTGGGAAGAATGACTGTCTATATTGTTTTGTCCTACACTGCACTGGCACAAAACACCTAGAGTGGTTCACAGTTTGTCTATCTATGATGTTGTCAGTATTATAGCCACTAAATGTCTTGGGGGTTACTTTACGTTTGTTCTTTCAGGATTGATATATGACATACGAATCTATAGTCCAGTGGTAACACGCTGGACTGGTAATCCAGGGATTGCAGGTTCGATCCCCCGTCTGACCCTAATAAAATTAACAGTCTTTCAGATGGGACGTTAAACCGAGGTCTTGTGTCGGTGCTTTACACCGTGCACGTAAAAGAACCAGAGGAGATTCTGGAATGGGTCTCTGTCTGTATCATGCACTATCCTCCAAAATCTAAAATAACTAATCTCTTCAGGAGGCATCGCTCATATGGGCAACCGGTAGCGACGATAAATAAAAGTAAAACACAAGATAAACATTGAACAACTTAACAAGTTTCTCGTGTATTTCAGCCGTAGGGTTTGTAAATGGGGCAGTACGGGTGCTGGACTCGATCACTCTCCAGGACGAGATGCAGGAGCCGTTTAGGTATGCCAGGGATGCCATTACGCACATAGAATTCTCACATGACTCCAGATATCTCGCTACAGCGGTAAGTGACCTCTCACATGACTCCAGATATCTCGTTACACCTGTAAGTGACTTCTCACATGACTCCAGATACCTCGTTACACCTGTAAGTGACTTCTCACATGACTCCAGATATCTCGTTACACCTGTAAGTGACCTCTCACATGACTCCAGATACCTCGTTACACCTGTAAGTGACCTCTCACATGACTCCAGATACCTCGTTACACCTGTAAGTGACCTCTCACATGACTCCAGATATCTCGTTACACCTGTAAGTTACCTCTCACATGACTCCAGATACCTCGTTACACCTGTAAGTGACCTCTCACATGACTCCAGATATCTCGTTACACCTGTAAGTTACCTCTCACATGACTCCAGATACCTCGTTACACCTGTAAGTTACCTCTCACATGACTCCAGATACCTCGTTACACCTGTAAGTGACCTCTCACATGACTCCAGATATCTCGTTACACCTGTAAGTGACCTCTCACATGACTCCAGATATCTCGTTACACCTGTAAGTTACCTCTCACATGACTCCAGATACCTCGTTACACCTGTAAGTGACCTCTCACATGACTCCAGATATCTCGTTACACCTGTAAGTTACCTCTCACATGACTCCAGATATCTCGTTACACCTGTAAGTTACCTCTCACATGACTCCAGATATCTCGTTACACCTGTAAGTGACCTCTCACATGACTCCAGATATCTCGTTACACCTGTAAGTTACCTCTCACATGACTCCAGATATCTCGTTACACCTGTAAGTGACCTCTCACATGACTCCAGATATCTCGTTACATCTGTAAGTGACCTCTCATATGACTCCAGATATCTCGTTACACCTGTAAGTGACCTCTCACATGACTCCAGATATCTCGTTACACCTGTAAGTGACCTCTCACATGACTCCAGATATCTCGTTACACCTGTAAGTGACCTCTCACATGACTCCAGATATCTCGTTACACCTGTAAGTTACCTCTCACATGACTCCAGATATCTCGTTACACCTGTAAGTTACCTCTCACATGACTCCAGATATCTCGTTACACCTGTAAGTTACCTCTCACATGACTCCAGATATCTCGTTACACCTGTAAGTTACCTCTCACATGACTCCAGATATCTCGTTACACCTGTAAGTTACCTCTCACATGACTCCAGATATCTCGTTACACCTGTAAGTGACCTCTCATATGACTCCAGATATCTCGTTACACCTGTAAGTGACCTCTCACATGACTCCAGATATCTCGTTACACCTGTAAGTGACCTCTCACATGACTCCAGATATCTCGTTACACCTGTAAGTGACCTCTCACATGACTCCAGATATCTCGTTACACCTGTAAGTTACCTCTCACATGACTCCAGATATCTCGTTACACCTGTAAGTTACCTCTCACATGACTCCAGATATCTCGTTACACCTGTAAGTTACCTCTCACATGACTCCAGATATCTCGTTACACCTGTAAGTGACCTCTCACATGACTCCAGATATCTCGTTACACCTGTAAGTGACCTCTCACATGACTCCAGATATCTCGTTACACCTGTAAGTGACCTCTCACATGACTCCAGATATCTCGTTACACCTGTAAGTTACCTCTCACATGACTCCAGATATCTCGTTACACCTGTAAGTTACCTCTCACATGACTCCAGATATCTCGTTACACCTGTAAGTTACCTCTCACATGACTCCAGATATCTCGTTACACCTGTAAGTTACCTCTCACATGACTCCAGATATCTCGTTACACCTGTAAGTTACCTCTCACATGACTCCAGATATCTCGTTACACCTGTAAGTTACCTCTCACATGACTCCAGATTTCTTTTATGTTTTCTTAATGAAAGAAAACTCCATCTTCCACTACTTTGAAAAAGATGGCATTTTCTCATTCACCGGTTGCGTTTTGTATTCCTGCGCGGTTAGATGTACTTTTGTATTTTAGCTATTTTCTGACATGAACAGTTAATTATTAAGTAATATATTCTAATGAATTTGTTTTGTCTGTAGTTTTTAATTTTGACAGCAAACAGAAACTAACTTCATAATTGAACAGGAACTATTTCTTATTATGGACGTTCACAGTAAGAGAAGTGGTTGTGCGGTTGTGTCACGTAGTGCAATGAGGTTCCAGACAATTGAAAACAAATATTATATTAGCCAAAGTCATTGGAAATCATAAAAGATCTCATGATCAACAAAATATGTATTTCCAATCGTGGTTATCGCCACTTGTGGAAATACAAATTTCGGTGATCACACGAAATAAAATCCTATCTTACACTATTAAACACAAATATCCTCCCTATCTCGCTACAGCTGTAAGTGAAATTCTACTTCCACACATGCAAAAATCTTCGTAACAAACGAAAAATGTATTTGTGTTTGGATTCAGAGTAGCTTCTGTTGTATAGTCATTTGTTTGTTTTATATGGTGGAGAGAGACCCCAGGTGCACTTCTAAGCACCCCAGGTGCACATCTAAGCCCCCCAGGTACACTTCTGAGCCCGATTGGTGCAGCTCTGAGCCCCCTCCCCCAGGTACACTTATAAGCCCCCCAGGTGCACTTCTGAGCCCCCCCAGGTGCACTTCTATGCCCCCCCAGGTGCACTTCTGAGCCTGATGGGTGCAGCTTTGAGCCCCTCCCCCCAAGGTGCATTTCTAAGCCCCCAGGTGTACATCTGAGCCCCTAAGTGCAGCTCTAAGCCCCTCAAGTGCACTTCTAAGCCCCTAGGTGCAGCTCTAAGCCCCCCAGGTGCACTTCTAAGCCCCCAGGTGCACATCTGAGCCCCTAGGTGGACCTCTGAGCCCCCCCCAAGGTGCACTTCTAAGCCCCCCAGGTGTACATCTGAGCCCCTAGGTGCAGCTCTAAGCCCCCAGGTACACTTCTAAGCCCCCCCAGATGCACTTCTATGCCCCCCAGGTGCACTTCTGAGCCTGATGGGTGCAGCTTTGAGCCCCTCCCCCCAAGGTGCATTTCTAAGCCCCCAGGTGTACATCTGAGCCCCTAAGTGCAGCTCTAAGCCCCTCAAGTGCACTTCTAAGCCCCTAGGTGCAGCTCTAAGCCCCCCAGGTGCACTTCTAAGCCCCCCAGGTGTACATCTGAGCCCCTAGGTGCAGCTCTAAGCCCCCAGGTACACTTCTAAGCCCCCCCAATGCATATCTGAGCCCCTAGGTGGACCTCTGAGCCCCCCCCAAGGTGCACTTCTAAGCCCCCCAGGTGTACATCTGAGCCCCTAGGTGCAGCTCTAAGCCCCCAGGTACACTTCTAAGCCCCCCCAGATGCATATCTGAGCCCCTAGGTGGACCTCTGAGCCCCCCAAGGTGCACTTCTAAGCCCCCCAGGTGTACATCTAAGCCCCTAGGTGCACATCTAAGCCCCCAAGGTGACTTCTAAGCCCCCAGGTGTACATCTAAGCCCCTAGGTGCACATCTAAGCCCCTCAAGTGCACCATTAAGCCCCCACCCCCTCCAGGTTCACCATTTTTTAGAAGGAATCTGGGTACAATAACTGACATTCCACAAGCCAGCTGGAGAGCTTCCTCACTTCACAGAATCTAAGTACAGTAGTGCTCAAACACACCATGATGGGTGAAGTGATTAACAACGTGGCAATGGATGGCCTTTCAAATATCTACTTAGAGGTATAGATTGTGTGTGTTACTGTAGCTGGCTTGTATTATTTTCTAGATGCGTTACTCTAGAGATGATTTGTAAATAATTTATTTCAGGATGCGGAGTACACAGTGTCGGTATTTGTTCAGTGTTCCGGTTTGGACTCGGAACCCTACGAGTATCTTGGACGACACCGAGCTCACTACAAGCCTATCAAAGAGATTATGTTCGGGGTACAGTTAGATGCAGAAGTACCAAGACTGTTGTCACTGGGTGCTGATAGAGTGTTGGTGAGTATAGAGCCATAGTTTACTGCACACATACCAAGATGCATGTTAACTTTAATATAACAACAGTTGTCACTGGGTGCTGATAGAGTGTTGGTGAGTATAGAGCTATAGTTTACTGCACACATACCATGATACATGTTAACTTTAATATAATAACAGTTGTCACTGGGTGCTGATAGAGTGTTGGTGAGTATAGAGCTATAGTTTACTGCACACATACCATGATACATGTTAACTTTAATATAACAACAGTTGTCACTGGGTGCTGATAGAGTGTTGGTGAGTATAGAGCTATAGTTTACTGCACACATACCAAGATGCATGTTAACTTTAATATAACAACAGTTGTCACTGGGTGCTGATAGAGTGTTGGTGAGTATAGAGCTATAGTTTACTGCACACATACCATGATACATGTTAACTTTAATATAACAACAGTTGTCACTGGGTGCTGATAGAGTGTTGGTGAGTATAGAGCTATAGTTTACTGCACACATACCAAGATGCATGTTAACTTTAATATAACAACAGTTGTCACTGGGTGCTGATAGAGTGTTGGTGAGTATAGAGCTATAGTTTACTGCACACATACCATGATACATGTTAACTTTAATATAACAACAGTTGTCACTGGGTGCTGATAGAGTGTTGGTGAGTATAGAGCCATAGTTTACTGCACACATACCATGATACATGTTAACTTTAATATAATAACAGTTGTCACTGGGTGCTGATAGAGTGTTGGTGAGTATAGAGCCATAGTTTACTGCACACCACATGCCAAGATGCATGTTAACTTTAATATAACAACAGTTGTCACTGGGTGCGCTGATTGTGTTGGTGAGTATAGTATATGAAGAAAACATGTACATAAAATCGCTTTGTCCAGTCATTGACAAGTTGTATTGCGATTCCAGGGATTGCGGGCTCGATCCCCATCTGGCCATAATCATATTACCAGTCATTCAGATTGGACTATAAACCGACACACCTCAGGATATTATTTCTCCAAGCTCGCCCTCTAGCTTAAGTCCAGCTGTATCTACTTCATGTCGGCACTTCATGTACAATGTTTTATTGTTACTATTACAGGTTGAATACGATTTAGAGAGCAGTACCAAAGACGATTTACGGTTATCGAGCACGGATCGTATTGAGCAAAGTGCTGTGCCACAGTGTATGACCTGGTACCCGCCAATAACAAAGGAGCATTTTATTGTCACTGCTAATGATCAGGTACAAAAAGGTCAACTTACAACCCCAACAATTTATGATACAGTACCGTAGCCAGATGCAAATTTCAACCGAGGCAATCTAGGGCAGTCCAGGGGCATGTTTCCCCTTAACCGAGGCAATCTAGGGCAGTCCAGGGGCATGTTCCCCCTTAACCGAGGCAATCTAGTGCAGTCCAGGGGCATGTTCCCCCTTAACCGAGGCAATCTAGGGCAGTCCAGGGGCATGTTCCCCCTTAACCGAGGCAATCTAGGGCAGTCCAGGGGCATGTTCCCCCTTAACCGAGGCAATCTAGGGCAGTCCAGGGGCATGTTCCCCCTTAAAATGGTTGTATACAAATTTATTTTAGCTCGATTGCAAAACAAGTTCTTTCAACTTATATTAATCACTCTCGAGACCTCATTCCTAATGGAATCCATCGCCATGAAGTAGAGAGAAGAGGCATGTGGAATTTAAATGTCTTGCCTAAGGTACAATCATAACCGCTCCAGTGGGACTCGAACTCCGGACCTTTCGCACCTGAAGCGAACGTGCATCCACTGCGCTATCACGACTTAAAATTGTTGGGGTATAGAAGCGATTTCCTGCGTTTTCGGATTTAATGAGTTTAGATGAATAATTATAATTATGTACTGACCTTTCAACTCTCTAGCAGTCAACATTTTATACAGCAAAGGAATATTTTTTGCATTTTATTTATTTAATCTTTCATATTTTTTTCTTTGGAAATTTTAAGCGAGACAGCTTGTGCCTCTGTGTGGCTACGGGCCTGTGATAATCTCATCAAATCAACAAAATATATCTTTTAATTACTTTATCCAAGTGTTAACTTTTCTAACCACCATTTACAAAGTTACTGGTGATTTAGTAAATTAAAAGTAATTTATAAATATTAATTTTGCAAAATACCAGTTCCTTTGTGACAGATCTTAAAAATTATGAATAATATATTATTCCTATTAAACAATGGAAATATAAGCCGGTACACTGTAATCATGATTTATAATCATCCGTTGCTTAGAATATAATCATCCGTTGCTTAGAATATAATCTGTTGCTTAGAATATAATCATCTGTTGCTTAGAATATAATCATCCGTTGCTTAGAATATAATCATCTGTTGCTTAGAATATAATCATCTGTTGCTTAGAATATAATCATCCGTTGCTTAGAATATAATCATCCGTTGCTTAGAATATAATCATCCATTGCTTAGAATATAATCATCTGTTGCTTAGAATATAATCATCCGTTGCTTAGAATATAATCGTCCGTTGCTTAGAATATTTTGCTGTGAAGCACATTCTAAGCTCATATGAAAAGTAACATTGTAAGTTTATACCTGTCAAAGCTTGTGTAGCGTACCTATTTTTATACCTATGCCTACACCATCTATATTTGTACCTATTTTTATGCCCTGATGGAGGGATTTCAAAACTAATGTGCCACAAATGTTCGCCATATAGAGGTGGTGTATCATACACATGACCCAGGTCTGTAGCTTCAAGGTCACACTTCCGGGGGGGGGTCGAACTAGTATTTGTACCAGTATTTGTACCCGTATTTGTACTTATATTTATACCAGTATTTGTACTTATGGTTGTACCAGTATTTGTACTTATGTATGGTTGTACCAGTATTTGTACTTATGGTTGTACCAGTATTTGTACTTATGGTTGTACCAGTATTTGTACTTATGGTTGTACCAGTATTTGTACTTATGGTTGTACCAGTATTTGTACTTATGGTTGTACCAGTATTTGTACTTATGGTTGTACCAGTATTTGTATTTATGGTTGTACCAGTATTGTACTTATATTTGTACTTATGGTTGTACCAGTATTTGTACTTATGTTTGTACCAGTATTTGTACTTATGTTTGTACCAGTATTTGTACTTATGGTTGTACCAGTATTTGTACTTATGGTTGTACCAGTATTTGTACTTATGTTTGTACCAGTATTTGTACTTATGTTTGTACCAGTATTTGTACTTATATTTGTACTTATGGTTGTACCAGTATTTGTACTTATATTTGTACCAGTATTTGTACTTATGGTTGTACCAGTATTTGTACTTATATTTGTACTTATGTTTGTACCAGTATTTGTACTTATATTTGTACTTATGGTTGTACCAGTATTTGTACTTATGGTTGTACCAGTATTTGTACTTATGGTTGTACCAGTATTTGTACTTATGGTTGTACCAGTATTTGTACTTATATTTGTACTTATGGTTGTACCAGTATTTGTACTTATGGTTGTACCAGTATTTGTACTTATGGTTGTACCAGTATTTGTACTTATGGTTGTACCAGTATTTGTACTTATGGTTGTACCAGTATTTGTACTTATGGTTGTACCAGTATTTGTACTTATGGTTGTACCAGTATTTGTACTTATGGTTGTACCAGTATTTGTACTTATGGTTGTACCAGTATTTGTACTTATGGTTGTACCAGTATTTGTACTTATATTTGTACCAGTATTTGTACTTATGGTTGTACCAGTATTTGTACTTATGGTTGTACCAGTATTTGTACTTATGGTTGTACCAGTATTTGTACTTATATTTGTACCAGTATTTGTATTTATGTTTGAACCAGTATTTGTACTTATATTTGTACTTATGGTTGTACCAGTATTTGTACTTATGGTTGTACCAGTATTTGTACTTATATTTGTACCAGTATTTGTACTTATGGTTGTACCAGTATTTGTACTTATGGTTGTACCAGTATTTGTACTTATATTTGTACCAGTATTTGTATTTATGTTTGAACCAGTATTTGTACTTATATTTGTACTTATGGTTGTACCAGTATTTGTACTTATATTTGTACCAGTATTTGTATTTATGTTTGAACCAGTATTTGTACTTATATTTGTACTTATGGTTGTACCAGTATTTGTACTTATATTTGTACCAGTATTTGTATTTATGTTTGAACCAGTATTTGTACTTATATTTGTACTTATGGTTGTACCAGTATTTGTACTTATATTTGTACCAGTATTTGTATTTATGTTTGAACCAGTATTTGTACTTATATTTGTACTTATGGTTGTACCAGTATTTGTACTTATATTTGTACCAGTATTTGTATTTATGTTTGAACCAGTATTTGTACTTATATTTGTACTTATGGTTGTACCAGTATTTGTACTTATATTTGTACCAGTATTTGTACTTATATTTGTACCAGTATTTGTACTTATGGTTGTACCAGTATTTGTACTTATGGTTGTACCAGTATTTGTACTTATGGTTGTACCAGTATTTGTATTTATGTTTGAACCAGTATTTGTACTTATGTTTCCAGTTCAAGTTTAAGCTATTTAATGCCACCACAAAGATGTGCAGAAAAACGCTACTTGGACCAACATACGGATCACCTGTACAAAGGTATGTGTAACACAGTCCGTCTGTAGGACCCCCATGCAATTGTAAACAGTGGTCTTAGTTATCAGTCGATCATTATTTGAAGTTATTTGGCTGCCCGATTGGAGCAGTGGATAGCATGTTCACAACTCACCAATGCAACCTGGGTACTATCCTCAGACTGGGCAATATGTGTGATGGTATTGTGGTCGTCAGATTGGACTGGTCTGTTTTCTCCGGGTATTTAGGTTTCCTCCCACCCAAGTGAACATATAAACATTTTCAACCTTGCCAATGACCGTGATTAATATAAGTTCTTATAGCTTGCTAAATCTTGTTTCACAACTGTTGCAGAATAAATAAAGGTTATATTTTATTTAGAGATTAATATTAATTGAATGCAGATTGTAAATGGTGGTGTCTATTCGAAGATTATCTTAGACATGGTTGACTATTGTTGTTTTTATATGAGTTATTTTATATCATATATGTGAAATCCACCTCTGTGGTCGAGTGGTTAATGTCGCTGACTTGTATACCACTGTAACCTATCATCACTGATGGTCACGGGTTCGAACCCCGCTCAGACCGTTTTCTCGTTTAAAGTACGCATTTTCTTACAGAGGTTGGTGCACCAAGTACTGGTTAACCGCTGGAGCTTGCCCAGGAAAGGTGTTGTTAGGTAAACTGCCCGCCGGCGATATAGCCCACAATGGTGCTGATGCAGGCGTAAAACCCGAAATATAATATATAACCGCTGGAGCTTGCCCAGGAAAGGTGTTGTTAGGTAAACTGCCCGCCGGCGATATAGCCCACAATGGTGCTGATGCAGGCGTAAAACCCGAAATATAATATATAACCGCTGGAGCCTGCCCAGGAAAGGTGTTGTTAGGTAAACTGCCCGCCGGCGATATAGCCCACAATGGTGCTGATGCAGGCGTAAAACCCGAAATATAATATATAACCGCTGGAGCCTGCCCAGGAAAGGTGTTGTTAGGTAAACTGCCCGCCGGCGATATAGCCCACAATGGTGCTGATGCAGGCGTAAAACCCGAAATATAATATATAACCGCTGGAGCCTGCCCAGGAAAGGTGTTGTTAGGTAAACTGCCCGCCGGCGATATAGCCCACAATGGTGCTGATGCAGGCGTAAAACCCGAAATATAATATATAACCGCTGGAGCCTGCCCAGGAAAGGTGTTGTTAGGTAAACTGCCCGCCGGCGATATAGCCCACAATGGTGCTGATGCAGGCGTAAAACCCGAAATATAATATATAACCGCTGGAGCCTGCCCAGGAAAGGTGTTGTTAGGTAAACTGCCCGCCGGCGATATAGCCCACAATGGTGCTGATGCAGGCGTAAAACCCGAAATATAATATATAACCGCTGGAGCCTGCCCAGGAAAGGTGTTGTTAGGTAAACTGCCCGCCGGCGATATAGCCCACAATGGTGCTGATGCAGGCGTAAAACCCGAAATATAATATATAACCGCTGGAGCCTGCCCAGGAAAGGTGTTGTTAGGTAAACTGCCCGCCGGCGATATAGCCCACAATGGTGCTGATGCAGGCGTAAAACCCGAAATATAACCGCTGGAGCTTGCCCAGGAAAGGTGTTGTTAGGTAAACTGCCCGCCGGCGATATAGCCCACAATGGTGCTGATGCAGGCGTAAAACCCGAAATATAATATATAACCGCTGGAGCTTGCCCAGGAAAGGTGTTGTTAGGTAAACTGCCCGCCGGCGATATAGCCCACAATGGTGCTGATGTAGGCGTAAAACCCGAAATATAATATATAACCGCTGGAGCTTGCCCAGGAAAGGTGTTGTTAGGTAAACTGCCCGCCGGCGATATAGCCCACAATGGTGCTGATGTAGGCGTAAAACCCGAAATATAATATATAACCGCTGGAGCTTGCCCAGGAAAGGTGTTGTTAGGTAAACTGCCCGCCGGCGATATAGCCCACAATGGTGCTGATGCAGGCGTAAAACCCGAAATATAATATATAACCGCTGGAGCTTGCCCAGGAAAGGTGTTGTTAGGTAAACTGCCCGCCGGCGATATAGCCCACAATGGTGCTGATGCAGGCGTAAAACCCGAAATATAATATATAACCGCTGGAGCCTGCCCAGGAAAGGTGTTGTTAGGTAAACTGCCCGCCGGCGATATAGCCCACAATGGTGCTGATGCAGGCATAAAACCCGAAATATAACCGCTGGAGCCTGCCCAGGAAAGGTGTTGTTAGGTAAACTGCCCACGGCGATATAGCCCACAATGGTGCTGATGTAGGCGTAAAACCCAAAATATAACCGCTGGAGCTTGCCCAGGAAAGGTGTTGTTAGGTAAACTGCCCGCCGGCGATATAGCCCACAATGGTGCTGATGCAGGCGTAAAACCCGAAATATAATATATAACCGCTGGAGCTTGCCCAGGAAAGGTGTTGTTAGGTAAACTGCCCGCCGGCGATATAGCCCACAATGGTGCTGATGTAGGCGTAAAACCCGAAATATAATATATAACGCTGGAGCTTGCCCAGGAAAGGTGTTGTTAGGTAAACTGCCCGCCGGCGATATAGCCCACAATGGTGCTGATGCAGGCGTAAAACCCGAAATATAATATATAACCGCTGGAGCCTGCCCAGGAAAGGTGTTGTTAGGTAAACTGCCCGCCGGCGATATAGCCCACAATGGTGCTGATGCAGGCGTAAAACCCGAAATATAATATATAACCGCTGGAGCTTGCCCAGGAAAGGTGTTGTTAGGTAAACTGCCCGCCGGCGATATAGCCCACAATGGTGCTGATGCAGGCGTAAAAC